>VWZW01008199.1:31253-82915 GCA_013397115.1 Edolisoma coerulescens | reverse complement strand
CACAAAAATAGAAAATTTTTTTTGTGGAAGTACAATGCAGAGCAGCAGCAGAATCCCAGCCTTATTTTTTTTTTTTTCCAGAGGGAAATCTAATAAAAATGCATATTTGCATGTGACAAACACACACAAGAAAACTCCACATTTGCATACACACACACACATGAGGTGCCAGCGCATTGGTGACGCTTGTCAAGCAGAGGCGGCTGCACGCATCTGCATTTGCTCCCATACAACCGTTTTATTTCCTTTTGAATAACAAGGGGGGTCCCCCCCTCCCCGCCCCTTCCCCGGAGCTGTGTGCTCCGTTCCTGACAATGCACGGCCGCGTTGCTTGTTGGAGTGCCTGTCATTAAGCAATGCACTGATTATTCTAGCGGCTCCCCTACTCAAGTCCCTGTGGACTAAGTCAGACATGGAGAGAATTGAATTTCACCAAGGATGGGGCTAAAGGTCGTTCCATGCAGTGGACAGCTGTGTCTAGTCAAATCGAAACTATTGCTCCAAGTGTTACCAACAGAATAGCTGATAGCTCTGTTGTCAGTTCATTTACACTTGCATCCTGTTACAAATTAAACTGAAATTGTGGTGTGCTGAAGGAGCAGAAAGTCGGTTTTCTGCCAAGTGACAATTCCTTATATCACCAATTTCCAAGTGCAGCCTCTATAGGTCATTGCTAAGGGTTTTTGTGATTTCCAGAGATGAAGATTTAGGATTCTGATTTTCTGCCATGGGCAAAATTCCCATTAGCACCTGCTCTCATCTTCTAATCCCATAGGTTGAAAAGGAAATGCAAAGCCCTGGTAACCGGCCTCTTTTCTCAACTCTGTTCACAAAGAATACCATGAAATACAGAATTGTTTCATGACTTCTCCCATTTTCCAAGCTTTATTACTTTTCTCTTTCTTTCTTTTCCTTTTTCCTTTTTCTTCTTCTTCTTCTTTTTTTCTTTTTTCTGTTTTTCTTTTTCTTCTTCTTTCTCATTTTTTCCTTTTTCCTCTTCTTACTATTCCTCTGTTTCTTTTCCTTTTCACATTTCCTTTTTTTACTCTTATTTCCCTTTTTATTTTCCTTTTTTATTTTCACAATTAGGATGTTTGAATTCAGACACAAAGCAAGCTATGAAAAATTGTGATTCTGCTACAAACTCTCCAGCACTGAGGCAGGGTGTAGCAGCAAGAGCATCTTAAGAGCACTGATTATATGCCAGTATTCATCTCAGCCCAGCTCAACATCTTCCCCTGAAACACTCCTAAATCTCTCCATCAGCAAGACAGAAAAATGCCTTCTGGGCAGAAACACAGCCTCTCCCAGGATCCTCAATGGGTCCTAGCAACTAAGCTGAAAGCCTGGGACTTGACCACATTTGGAATAAACTTGCCCAAAAACATCAATGCTAATTAGCTCGTGTTATGAATGGATTAAGTGAGACACCAGCTGCAATGGGGCATTTTGACTTGGGTTGTGGCTGGGTAATTAGATGCACATAAGCTGGCTGGGGAGCTGTCAGTCAGCAAGCAGCAGCTCTCTTTGCTGTGCTCGGAAGAAGAGCTTTTCTGTGTCCCATCATCTGTTTTGCTGTGAGCCTTTGGGTGATGTACCAGTAATCAAGCACAGCGCTGTGCATGAGCTGAAACCCTCCCCTGAGCCACAGCCATGCAGCTGAGTGACTTCAGAAACTCGCTCCTCATGCAGCTGAGCAGCACTATTTTATTTATAATGCAAAATACTCCTCGTATGGTGGCTGTTCATGTTCACGCCATCCTTCCCTTTGATCTGTGCCTGCTTTCCCCCGATTTCTAAACTGTCATTGGTACTTGGAACAGAGTTTGGGGGAAAACGTGGTTTGTATTATCATGAAATGACCTAGAACAACACTGACTATAGAAAAGTATCCAAAATTGAATTTATAGATGAGTGAATACATGCAAATTGTGGAGTCATAGAATGGCCTGGGTTGGAAGGGACATTAAAGCTCATCTTGTTCCAAACCCCTGCCTTGGGCAGGGATACCTCTTGCTATCCCAGGTTGCTCCAAGGCCCATCCAACCTGGCCTTGGACAGTCCCAGGGGTGGGGCAGCCACAGCTTCTCTGGGCACCCTGCGCCAGGGCCCCACCATCCTCACAGGGAAGATTTCTTTTTCAGTATCTAATTTTAACCTCTCTTTCTGGTGGTGTGATCTGTGGTGTAGCTGGACTGGTGGTTCTGGGCTCCCTTTCTAACTGAAGAAGAGAAATAGGTAACTCCGGGGAGACCCACCTCTTTCAGACATCATCTGTGTTTGAAGGAGAAGATTCATGATGAGGAACCCCCAATGATTTGTTTAGATGAAGTTGTCTGGTTTTCAGACCTCTATTTTCATACATAAAACAGGAGGCAAATCCTGGTTTTCCTTCCAAATCTGGAGCTTTCATGAGAATAAAACACCCAGACAGCAACTTTCTCAAATGTGAAGAAAAGCAGAAAGTAAAAAGGTGTCTTGAGTGCTCCTGACATAGAGCCTTTATCAGCTCCATAAATAAAGGACACATGCATGTAATGGCTGACTGCATCTCAGATTGCAATACCAATGTTTTAAAAGCCTGCTGACAGAGCATCTGCTTATTTCATTACTCCTCCAATGTCTTTGCAGGTAAGTCATGCATTATACAGTATCATCTCTAGCAATGCATGAAGAGAGGGGACAGAATGGAAAAATTCTGGATGGTCCATCACTTCCCCTTACCTTCCAGGAGCTGGGAGCATAAGGAATGATGTATTCAGTTAATAGGCAGAATTAGCAGAATAAAACTCTATTTTTAGTGAACTAGGATTTGCAGTTTTTTAAAAGAAAGAACTCTTATCATGTTACTTTGTGAGTTGTCTGCATGCACAGCAGAACAAAGGTCATTTTCAGTAAACTCCTGCTCAGAAAACATACTGAGGGGGCTCAGTATTAGTCAGGTGAAAAAGGAAGTGTCATGCTTAACTGGAAAACCTACAGTGGTGAGTTGAAAGAGCTTATGGTGAGCTTTTACACTGCTAGAGTATTTTGAGGAGCACAGGTACGAATTCAGCCTGGTCCTGACTGTAACCTAATCTGTCCTGTGTTATCACCAGTAGTGTGTCAGAGGGTTAGTGGTCCCACTTTACTAAAGCTTCCCTATAGAAGCAAAATTTGGTCCAGAGTTTGTAAAATGCAAGAAGAAGAGCAAACATCTCCCCAGATAGGTTTTTCAATCTGCAAGTTCATGTTAACCTCGTGCTGTGTCCCAAATGCTTCCTCTGGTTGCTGTTGACTAAAAATATTGGATCTCAATGCCTTGTTTTTTTAGTAAGAGGTGATTTTCTCAGCCATGAATGCCTACTTGCCTTCATGGCACTGTCTTGGCTCAGGTGAGTCCATAATCCAGCATTCCCAAGCACCCAGGCACATAAACCTGAGGGTGTCCACTGGCTTTCCTTGCAATTCTGCCTCCTGTCCTGGCCATGTGCTTTTGAGCCAATGTCCACATGAGTCTGCTGTGTTTATTTGGGTATCTACTGGGTTGTTTACAGGAGAAGACCCAACCCAAAAGCAGTTGTGTCACTGAAGGAAGGGGCCTGAAGAGAGGATCCACAGTGCCATGTAACACTGTGGTATATTATTGGTCAATAAAACATATTGGCCAATCTACATATATATTCATATCTGTGGTGGGTGTTTGGCTTTGGGTTTTTTTTTTGTCAGAGACAGCGAAGACCTTTCAGACATCAAGATGCTTAAGTAAAACGGGTTTCTAGGGCTCTGTCTGTTTGATACGCACAAAAAATTCTTTAGAAACTGCTCCTGTATCCAGCAGAGTAATGGATGAAGGTGACAAAGAGAGCCATGGAAGCATCTTTCACTTCTGGAGTACAGGAGTATGTAGGCAGCAAAATAGTTTTAGCTTTATAGGCTTTCCTAATAAGCATCCGTCACTGAGGAAATGCCATAAGACATTTTCCACAAGTATTCATTAGCTGCTGGCTTTTTATAAGCTTAGGTTAGACTTTGTACACTTTCTCCCACCATCTTGTCATGTTTGCTCTTGACAAATATTCCAGCAAACATGTTTGCACGCAGTACTGTTTGTGGAGGCTGTAAATACTGGAGAATATTCCTGAATAGTGCCTTTAATATTCCCACTGAAAACCTGCTTCTAGAGATCGTAATGTCCCTCTGTTCAGGAGACAAACACCACCGTGTCATGCAGACAGTTAGCAGCCCACAAAGTGGGAAAAGATCAAGAAGAGTTTTTAGAAAAGAATTTCAAATACGTATTCTTAGGCAAACAGCAGTCTGCCAGTAGTTCACAAATCAACACGCTGAATATGTCAAATGCCTGTCTGTTCCCATTCCTGGGATTTAAGGTCATGAACAAGTTTTGAAAGCAAAACCAAATATTTTATTTGCTATTCTCTTCAGTTTCAATCTGTGGAAGAAAAGAGGTGTTTAAGAAAAAAATTTAAAAAATTTGTTCCCTTTAAAATAGCCTCCATAACATTGTTTCTTATTGACCAATCTCTAAATAAGAGACTCTTGCTCTTGACTCCTGTTTAGATGAATTACTTCTAAGGCTTTTCTTTTCGTGACAGCGATGAATTGGTCAATGTTTGTATTAAGCTTTTCTAAGTGCACTATTAAATGGGAAAAACTTCAACAATAAACAGGCTGACTGACTCTATACATTGAAAAGAGGAGAAGGTGTGTATTTTTAGACAGAAGAATCATCACGGAAATTGTCCAATTGCCATGCATTTGGAGAAGGGCCACGTGGAAAATGCTACAAATAGGTACCAGACATTAGCTGCTGTTCAAGAAATGAGACTGTGCTTTGGGAAAAAAAAAAAACGCAAACTCATCTCACCAATGCCTATCTTGTCCTAAGGCTTTCCTAGGATCTAAATATACCTGATGGTGTTGGAAATAAAACCTTCAAGCTTTCTTTAAAAATCCTTTAAGCTCCTCTTGTCAGCATGACTGGCGAGCAAGTTTGGATATTTTACCTTTTCTTTATATGAGAAAAATATATGGGCAATGAAAAATGAAAAGGGAAGCAATTGTCCTGGACTTTTGTATTGCTTTAGGTTTTTAATAACAAGACCGGGGTCAGTGTTGTTATTAAAAAGTGAGTAAGGACAAATGAAATCCCAAGTTTTTCCTGTTAGCCACATCAGAGGACCATACGTGTGAAGGGCTGTTTCAGGAGAGGACAGATGGCATTTTCATGGTGTTCCTCTAAGTGGATCTTAAGTTCTCTCTATTGGTGGAAGCTCAATCCTCTCTGTTTTCAGTCTGACTGACACCAGGGCACGCTGGCAGTTCCAGGAGATAATTGTAAGCTTCTGAAATTGCCAGGCACATCCCCACATCCATGGAAAACCTTGTGATGTTGAGCTGAAGGTGAGGTTAGGGGCCTGCAGTGGGTTCCCAGCTCCGGTGCCGGCTGGTTCCAACCCTCAGCAAACCTGCACTTCTCTGAGCTGTGCAAATGAGATAGCAGTATCTGTCTCACAGGGCGTGTTAAGAAGCTTAATTCATTAGTGTTTACAAAGTGTTTCTAGATCCTCAGATGTAAGGCTCTATAAACAGGCAAAGTATTACTAATTGCCAGCTTATACTGAACTGTAAAGCAAAAATAAGGATGGTTGGATGAAAGAGGTGCTGAATTTTCTGGTGAGACGAATTGGTCTAGTGGCTGCAGGTTAAACAGTTTAAAGTTTGATTTCACATTACTATCATCTGAAAAATCTCCATTCATTTCTACTGGTGTAATATTTGACCTCCTGTTTACTTTGGGGAAAACAAGAGTTTGCAAGAGGGGCCTCCTATGGTAAAGAATAAATCAGAGGCTTAAGTCAAGCAATCACTCCTGAATATGTACCATGAGGTTGCATTGCTTTAAATGGAATGAGTCTTGCTTTACAGAATGTGACTTTAATGGTACTGTTCAATTTAAATCAAAGTATGGTAGAAAAAACTACCTTGCACCTCTTTATAGCAAGGAGAGCTTGGTTCCAAAGTTTAGAGCATTTCAAAGCATATGGGTGGATATTTTTTGTTTGTATAGTTTAGTTTCATGGGGTTTTTTTGTTCTCTCCATACAGTCCTGGCAGGAAAAACAGACCATTTTATTCAGTTTTTCCCACTTTCTGAATTTCCTGCAATGCCACAGAAATGTCATGCTTGGGTTCCTACTTAGCTTTTTGTTGGCATTTTGGAAGGTATCAGGAATAGAAGTAAGTTGCCTAACTTGTGCTGTTTGTACTTATAAGTTGTGTTATTTATATTCATTTTTTTGCAAAGCCTGATTTTTTAGGACCATGCTCTCTAAAAGGTTCCTTCAAAAATGATTCACAGTAATGGAAAGAAACTTACTCAGAGCTCTTTCACTCCTTAAAAAACACCACATTTTATGTTTTTCTGCCTCAAACCACACTGTTAAAAAAGTAGTGGATAGCCATTTCCCATTTGGCCTCCAAAGGGTGAAATCCTCATCTGGTATAAATTGGCATAGCTCTATTCAAATCAGAGCAGCTACATTAATTCATTCCAGCTGAGCCTCCAGCCCTTAAAATGCCAGCAAGGAGAGCGAGTTTTGCACAGGATGGATTTTCGGGCTGGGTGGAAGGTTTTTGTGTGTAACTTAGCTATGTGTCTAGGCTCAGGGCTGTGGGAAACTGTCTGTTTGACATCTGCAGCATACGCAGCAAATGCTTTGGCAGTTCGAGTTAATGCCTTTTGAATTCACAGGTTGTTTACTTTCAGCTTCAATGTGGATTTGCTTTCAGCCTCAGTGGGAATTCTAACACAAGAAGTAATAGGACAAGCCATCTGTCCGAAAAGTTATGAGAATTCCTGGTTTTGAACCAATAATGGACATCAGGGACAAGTTCACCTCACGTGTAATCTCTGGCAAATCATTGGCATGCTCCTTGGATTTCCGACCTGGGACCCGATCCCTCTGGTGCAGTGTGAGCGTGCATAGACTTAGGAGAGGAAACCTGCAAAATGAGCACAGTCAACATCCCTTTCCAATGGTCACTCCTACAAACAAGCATTTTTCCAGCCCTTTCTTCCTCTGCTATGATTTACAACCCATTTTGGCGAATAAACCGCGCACCTGTGGAGCGGCGGCTCCATCGTTGCTGCAGCCCGTGCTCCTCGGGGAGCAGTAAACAGCACGAGTGAATGGGAACCCCCAACTCCTGCCAACTTTTCCTGCAAGTAAATATCAATCCATGTGCTAGTCACAGGCCAGAGAATGGTGTAATAACTGGATTGATTGGGTCACTTTTTCTAAAAAGCTCAGGGCCAGATTTCTCAACTGTTCAGCACTCTTGAAAGAGTCCAGATTTTTTACTTTCAAGCCAAAAACCATGTCTCTCTCCCACTATGTAAACTCAGAAGCTGCACAAGAGCCAAGTTTTGAAAAAAAGTGTCAGCATCCTGCAGCATTCAGCAGGACACAGTGCGCAGATTTTACTAAGAGCACAGCATGTGACAGGGAATGGAACTGCTCCCCATTCATAGATGCTGACATGAATGGGGACTTGGGCCTCCTGCACCTGTCTTGGTCATCCACAACAAGTGCCATCACCTTCAGTGAGAAAATACTTCATCTCTATGTACTGTGCTGACTAGAAGGCAGTGACCTTGTTTTGGAAGACTCTGGTTTAAAATCTTGATCCCAGCTTTCCCTCTGATTTTATCCACTGCTTCTGTTGACCTGGACTAAGTTATCCTTAAAAACATGCTAAAAAAATGAGTCTCGGTCTCCAAACCACTTGGATGAGCTGAAGATCATTGCTTGAGTATTTAAAAAATAATAGGGAAGGCAGGGGGAAAGACAACAAGGAATCATTTGAGAAGAGCATCATCAGGTCTTTAACAGCAAAACATTCACTGCATTGTGGACTGAATCTCTGTGCTTTAAACCTTCCTGAGGGGAACAGCTCAGGACAACAGGATGTCTGGCAACATCCTTAGAAGCACACTAGCCTGATTTTGATCTGCCCTACACACTGAGCAGCAGTAACTCAGATACCCTGGTGTGAATCCAGCCAGAGGTCAAACCCAGCCCTGCAGCAGCCCTGTTTGTCCAGAGGGCTTCATCAAAACACGCTGCATCCATTCCAACGGCACCAGGCTATTTTACCTCAGTTACACCTGGGTTTCTGAAAACTGGAGGGCACGGGATCATGTTCAGACTGTTTTCTTTCACTCTTTGTCAAATCAGGGCCACTGCAGGTTGAGTGGGGAAATAAGAGTCTCTTCAAAGTCTTTTTTTTTTTTTTTGGTTTATTGATTCAATAGTATTTAATGACTAATAACCACCCTAGACTAGCAGGCTCATTTGAACTGGGGATGCTGTGCTCTCTCGTGTTATTTAATGGCAGAATAGCCAGTTTACAGATAAGTAGTCTGCTTAAGGTGGGAGAACTCAAGGCTTGTAGTCTTTTCTTAGGGAAACTAGCTTCTTTTCCTGATGATTTTCAGGGATCCTTCTCTGAAAGTTTTCCATAGAACCACAGAAGCTTTTTTCTTTATTTCCCTTGTACCTGTGCAGTCATGAGAACAAGGATGGCTTGAATTTAAACCAGCACAGTTCAGCCTTTCAAATCAAAAACGTAGGTTTTTCTTGGAACCAGAGGCAGATGAGCCAAAACACTGCATAAAAGAAGAAGAAAGCAAGCTGGTTTTGTTGTATTTTTGGCACGGACAATGGCTTTCAGAGATACTGGAAGTCATGCAAGAAGAGTATGTTCTTAAGAGACTCCTAGCCCTGCTCTGAAGACTGAGGGCTTTAGATAAGCGTCTGCATGTGGGGATCTTTATCCAAAACAAACCACCCAAACTTTTGTAGTTCACCCATCACTAATATTGATTTTCTCCTCTGCATCTCTCTGTGCTGTTGTTGCTCACACACACCAAGTTCTTCAAGGCATCCTAAAAGCTTTTCCTTGCCTGTAACAATTTAATTGCCTCTTGGCCAAGATTTTCTCCTCCGTGAAGTAAAAGAGTGTGATCAAAGTGCCCTGTGCTGCCCAAAGGATTTCCTCTCCTCAGCCTCACTGCACACACTGGGATTGTTTTCCTCCCCCTTCTCCTTTGCCACATCTTTTCTGCGTTTTGCATGATTGTTTTGGGCTTTTTTTTTCCTTCCTGGAAAAATCCAACATCTCCTCCCCCTCCCCTGGCAGCGTGGGTGACAGAGACGGAGAAATCAGCACAGTGTCAGCAAGAGTTTAGCCCCGCAGCTGGGACCTGAACTTTCAGTGGCGGAGCACAGCGCTGGGTCACTGCACTAAAGTAAGCCAGATTGATACAAACTGCCTGCTCACCCTGGGAAGGGAAGCATCAGAAGACAGCTGATAAAAATCTTTAGGCACCCTCTATTGTAAGCCTATAGAGGCAAAGGCTGTTTTTCCTGGGAAAGATGACCATGGAGTGTATATTTAGTGTCATGACCCCCTAAGTGATGCAATATTTGGGTGCTCTCTGCACTGAGGGGGGGATATTGCATAGGGCAGCGTGGATTTCAGAGCTGTTGAAAATGGAAATGGAGCGTGTGGACTCAGCATGCTGCACACGGTGTGAAGTTTTCAGCTGTGAAGACCTGAACAATCATGTCTGCCAAGAGTTAATGCACTTAGGAAAAGGATGCTAAAATATTCCTTCCCACTCCAGTTTGCAACTGAGAACTTGTTAGTCTGTAATATCTTTTATTTATAGCACCATTTGACTCAAAGGGTCTGAAAGTGCCTCTCTCTGGGAGTGACTTCAATGATACCTGCAGGCAGGGGTGTTTCTCTGCAGATGACTCCAGCTGAGGTGTCAGGCCCTTCTTTGCCACGGACACATGTAAGGGACCCCCTCTGCCTTAACAAATGCCAGCACTTAGGACTAAGGTCTGGAGGGAAGGGCAGAAATCTGCCCCAAGCCTCAGAGATAGCAAACAGAGGAAACAGACATATAAAGCAAATGGGAGAGGGCAGTGAGGTGGGCACTGCCCGGCTTTGGAAGCAGGCACTGGGAGGAAGCATGGCCAGTGCTGGATGGTATCCTTACGCAAAGAGCTTGGGACAGTGAAACCACAACTCAGAAGAGGGCATTTGGTGGCCCTACCTGGCTAATGCTCCACCCAACCCAGCCAGATCCAGCTGTGCTGTGGTGGCCTGGAGAAACTCCAACGGAGACCCTACACAGAATGTGCATCCCAGTGGTAGAGGTGCTCCTAAGGGAACAGGCTGAGTTTAAATCCTCAGACTCACACATCCCTTAGTGAGCGCAGTCATAGCAGGGCCTCTGCTCATTTTAAATCCACTCCAGGGCCTGCCCATCAGCTGCTCCCCACGTGGCAGCTGGCGATGGCCGGAGGACCAGCTCCTCCATGTGGCTCCCGCAGCTCGAGAAGTGTCACCCAGCCCTCCGCTCCCTTCCTGTGCAATCCGTGCAGGCCGGAAAGGCAGAACTCAGGCCCAGCTGATGGGTTTACAATTCCAGCCTGCGATTTCTGCTTCATCCACAGCCAGGCAAGATTTTGCCAAGATATGTATTAGGCAGCTGCTCAGGACGCTGCTGTTTTGTCCGTATCACCCCGAGCACACTGCCTGCCTCCCTCTCTGCCTCTGTGACCCCCACATCAAGACGGTTGCTCCTCTATTCCCTGAGGTGGCCAGAACGTGTTCGGCAAGAACCAGCCTTTTTTTGGCACTTCTGCTGGGTCTCCTGAGGGATTTGTCACAGGGGGCGAGTGCCCATCTGTTGCAGCGTCCCCTGAGCCCTGTGGCTTCCAAGGAGATCTGATGTTTCTCAGCAGACAAAGGCATCCAGGCAGTCTCATTAAAAGCTCCAGGGACACCAGTGGCTGCATATGGGGCTGTACCCTGCCCTGGGTCTCCAGACAGGTTTTCAGATTAATACACTCATGCCTCCACGATAAAATCATCAGTGCATCTCTCCTGCCTCCATGTCTTTCCCAAGCCATCCCCAGAATCAGCATTATTATATTTTTTTCTCCAACTCTCTTTCCTCCAGTCACCAGACAAGGTGTATTTGATAACATTGATCTCTGTCATGCATATGTCAGTGTCTGAAACTTTGGTTTAATAGGAGTCATATCACTGGCTGGAAGTTGTCTCTCTCGGGTCCTTTCCATGGAGAACATGCATTTTGCCTCAGTCTTTCTCTACTTTCCAACAAAAATTGACTCCTCCCTCCTTTGAGAAGAGGGATGGGGTTAGCACAGAATCCTGGCATGTAGAAAGGTTGTGTTGCCTGTTTCTAGGGCATCTCTCACTCTCTACTCCTCTTCCTCAGATAAGAGAATATTTGTGTTGTGTGTACATATGAGGGTTTTTTTTCCTGTTCTTGGTCCGTTGAGTATTACATCTTGTATCACTTCCTTTGGTGCCCCTTCCACACGTGCTGCTTTGGATTTGGGGGGTAGGAATGGGAGGGAGTCCCCCCAGAATCATGGAATCACAGAATATTCAGAGTTGGTAGGGACCCACAAGGATTATTGAGTCCAGCTCCAAGAATCCCACCATGTGTCTGAGAGCACTGTCCAAATGCTCTGGCAGCTTTGGTGCCATGAGTGCCCTAGGGAGCCTGTTCTAGCGCCTGACTGCCCTCTGGGGAAGAAAACCTTTTCCTAATATCCAGCCTATACCTTCTCTGACGCAGCTTCACGCTGTTCCCTCAGGTTCTGTCACCAGAGGGAAGGTGGCAAGCATATGTACAAGCCTTGTCTCTTTGGAAAAGCTAGGAGGGAAACAGGAAGGAAAAAAACTTAAGAGGGGAAAAAAAAAAAAAAAACAACCCTAATAAATATTTGGGAGGAGGGCGTTTAAGAGGAGAGAAAAACAAATCACAGCTGGTGCCAGGCTGGAACCAGCAGCTGGCTGCCAGCACAGCAGGCTGAGAAGTTGTTGGTGGAAGCGCCCAGTGCCATGGTTGGGTTGCTTAAAAAAATACAGTGTCCCTCCCTTGTTATTCTGCCTCTGCTTTCCTCCCGGCCCCACAAGCAGGGGGAGGGACTCGGCTGCCAAACGCAGGCTTGTGTTCGCA
This sequence comes from Edolisoma coerulescens, assembly GCA_013397115.1. NCBI lineage: Eukaryota > Metazoa > Chordata > Aves > Passeriformes > Campephagidae > Edolisoma > Edolisoma coerulescens. The sequence continues at coordinate 70,843 of VWZW01008199.1, read as the reverse complement.
GCAATGCCAAGGATGCAGAGCATGTCCTGCCCTGTCACACGTGTGTGTGCACACGCCTGTGCGCCCACCAGCACCGCGCTTGGGCAGCTCCGAGCCGGACCGGACCTGCCGGGAGCGCTGTGGGTGCAGGGGCTCCCCACCCCGGAGAGATGCCAGGGCATTGGCAACCATGGCACGATCCTTTCTGCCGATGCGAGAGAAGGAGGTGGGAGGGCTGGGGATGGAGGAGAAAGGGAGGGTGGAAGGTTGTAACGCTTGGCTGGAAAAATTTAGAGGAGTACAAAGGAGAGCGCGATGAAAAGGAGTGGCGGCGGAGAGGGGGAAGGAGGCTGTGAACTGGCTGCTGTGGAGGTGGAAGGAGATTTATGTTTGCCGAGTGGTTTGGTTGGGAGCAGGCTGGGAGGGCGTGGGGTGCCGCAGGCAGGGCTGGGGGTGCTGCGGGGAGTCTGACAGCCCCGGCAGCGAAGCAGCGGGGCTTTATTTTCTTCCTTTCTTTCCTCCTCCCTCCACTGGGCGCTCGGAGGAGAAGGCAAGACAAAAAGCTGAACCGGTGCCAAGAAGGAGCTGCAGTGACTCGAAAATGGCACTCTGCGCCACACTAATATTTCGAAGCTGGGCTGTGCTGGAGAGCAGGGAAACGTGTTAGGAATGAGAATGGCTGAGACCGTGGGGCCACTGGCCGGGCTCAGGACTGTCCCCCCTCCTCCCTGCTTCCCCTTCGCCATTTAAATGTGACCCTTTTCTCCTCCAGCTTCCCCCCACCCCCAGTGATATTTAGGAGCTCTGGGAAAGGGAGAGGACCTTTGCTGGGGACTTGGAGTGTAAAGGGGCTCATCCTCTCCTTCCATCTCTGTATCAGGGAGGGATTTTAATTTTTTTTTCTTAAGGAGGAAAAGAAGACTCTCAGGGAGTTTTCTGACTGTTTCCCTGTTGCCCTTCCCCTCCCAGTCGGTGTTCTCCTCCTCCTCTCGTTATACCCGTAAGGCTGCTGCTGTGGGTCTGTATCTTGATGCAAGGTTACTTGTAGGACACGAGTCTCTGCTGCAAGGTGCAGCGTCGCCTGCGTCGGTGTTTCCCTCCGTTTCTCATTTGCTGGGAGATGAGGCAACTTCCAAGCGGCTCCACGGCTCAGCTCAGCGCCTGGTTGATGCAGTGGCGCTGTTTGGGTTGCAAAAGCCCCTTCCTGCAAAAACCTGTCTGGATAAAACAAGCAAACAAACAAACAAACATGTAGGGCTGCAACTCCATCGATTCGTGATGTCGGTTCATTTGCAAGAAATGGGCTGGAGTTTTGTGGTGATTTCTGTCGGAAAGGGAAGGGTTTGCCCTGTGCTGATCCCCTTGTCCTTCCATTTGCAGGCAAGGAAAAGATACTTAAAAACCCAAACCAAACCACCTTTTTAACAGAGTTTTGATTATTTTTTTTAAGATTTTAAAAATTATAACCTTATAGTTGTTCAGTAGTTGAAGTTAAATGCAAAGATTTTTCCTCTCCGCTCCACAGATGTTCCTTTTCAGATAATTTTGGAATTTGTATTTGAAGTTTTAGGTTTCCATTGCAGAAACTAGAGACTGGAGAAAGGGAAAACCCCAGTCTCTGGTTTTGAAAACAGGTCTAGATCCTGTTATAACAGCAGTTTTAGCCCTCACATAGTCAGCAGGTCAAGTTCAAGGAGACCTTTCTAAAGCACGGGCAGAGCCTCATTAGCTTGCTGCATCTCAGAAGCTTGTGGATTATTGGTTTGTTAGCTTGGCCCATTTTGTAGTCTCAGGCATGGGATGATCCCTGTGACCTCTTTCTCACCTGAAAACCATGCCCTAGTACACATCCAAACCACTTCAAACCTCACCTTTGGTCTCAGACATGTAGACCTGGTTTGGGAGCACCTACCCCTGCCCTGGCAAGGCCTTTTGGAAATACTGTGATAAATAGGGGGGAGTTCAGGCAGACTTAAAGGTGTTGTCTAGCATGTTCCCCTCGCCCTCTTCTTCTCACAGCTCCTCACAGATCAATAGTCCTTCCTCTGAGGAGGATCAAATGCTCTGTCCCAAATTAACGCTGTTGGGAGTGGCACTCATTTCTGAGTGGATGCCAGCAGGCTTTGTATGGAGTAGGATGACTACAGCAGCTGATCCCTTGCTCTTCCTCACCTCTCAGCTGTTCTTTGAACCCTGTATTTGCTGCAGTTCAGCTTGGGCTTGTGCAGAGAAGGTGCTGCCATTTCTTCTTGCCCTTTTCCTTTGTCGCAACTGCAGGGTGTGCAGTGCTTGGCCCAGGAAACCCTGGTATCTTCTTCACCGTGGAAATATCAACAAGAGGGGTGGCCAAAGAACCTGGAGTGTGTTCTTGTACCTCCCTCCCAATCCTCCGTGTTTTCTCTGAATAAAGGACATGCATAAAACACATAGGTTTCTACAAACGCATGTGCATGCTGTTTGCTTTTCAGTGGTCTCTTTGGATGTCATGAGTTGAGCTGTTTGAAATGCCATCCCTGCCCAGGGCACCACGCAGACCTTGCCTGAGTTTCATAGAATCACAGAATCCTAGCATGGTTTGGGTTGAAATGAACCTTACAACTGATGCAGTTCCATCCCCTGCCGTGGGCAGGGGCACCTCCTACTACACCAGGGTGCTCCAAGCCCCATCCAGCCTGGGAACACTTCCAGGGATGGGGCAGCCACAGCTTCTCTGGGAAAACTCTGCCAGGGCCTCCCCACCCTACAGCCAAGAATTCCTTCCCAACATCCCATCTAGCCTGCTCTCTGGGAGTGGGAGGCCATTCCCTGTGTCCTGTCACTTCATGTCCTTGTCCAAAGTCCCTCTCCAGCTCTCCTGGAACCTTTTTAGGTATGGGCAGATGCTCAAGATCTCCCTGGAATCCTCTCTCCTCCAGACTGAACAGTTCCGATGCTTCAATCTTTTCTCACAGGTGAGGTGTTCCAGAATTTTCCAGATATTCTTGCTGACACTTTTGTCTGCAGCTACATCTGTTTCTCTGGGCAGAACCTCCTCTTTTTAACCTGAGATCTTTGAGGATGGGAACCTCAGGGACCCGTGTGATTCTAACCTGCTAGAGAAGGTGGCAGGAGTGGCGATTAAAACCCATCAACATGACCAGAGGAGACCCTGGTGTCTGTCCTGACCCACCACACACTGTACAGACCATTGCTCATGCTTTCAGATCTGGAGCCAGCTTGTGTTTACTACTGATTTAAACTTCTTCCGTTTTCAAATGCTTCAGTTATCAAATAACAATTCCCAACAGATTTATAGAGAGAATCCCAAAGACATGGACAGGTATTAATGTGGAGCATCCACGTGTGCATGGTAGCAAAGTAGTGTTTGTTATTCAAGAAGGTGAACTGGGAGCAACAAATGAAGAGAACTGCACAAACCTTGTTATTTCAGTAAGCAGACCTCTTTCATTTCTTGAAATCTTGACCATAGGGGAGCTTGTGGATCTTGTCCATCTTGGGGAAAAAATTATACTCTTGTACTTTCCAAGTGCTCAGGTAAGCCATCTGGGCAGCTTGGTCATGCTTCCCGAGGAGGGAAGGCTTTGACAAGGCAACTGTTTGGTTTTTGTCTTTATTTCTCCCTGTGTGAAAGAGGTGTCTTTGGACGTATTCTCCAGAAACATGATGTCTAATGTGTCTCAAGTTGCTTCCTTCAGATCCTTCATCCTTTTAGCACTTTATAATGAGAAACATTGTCTGCTTGGAGTTGTTATAAGGTGACTTGTGTCGGGAAGGGTTAATCTAAAGAGCTCTTCTGAGGCTATCTTCCACTCCTTCTCCCCACACTTTCCCCACTGCCAGTCTTATTGTTTTGGACCTGTAACCTCACATTTCTGTAATCTAAATGTGCAAATGCTTTGCAGTCACGATCCAGTAGCTGGGTTAATCTCAGACCCCTGGAGTGGCAGATGGCTGATTTGTTGCTGATTCCAGTTATAGAGAATTGTGTCACCTATTATCTTTGCACAGGCTGATGCTTTAAAGGGTGCCTTTGGCAAAATCAGTGGAAAGCAAAGCAAAGCAAAGCAAACACTCTCTGATCTGCATCACCAGAGGTGAAAATGTAAAATATTTCACCTTTGTGTGAAGGTCTGGAGAGGTGGACAAAGAGGAGAGGAGGTGGGAGGGCAGGAAGGGGAGAGGAAGACCTCATTTTCATACCAGAAGTACCGAAGCACAGTGCAGAGCAGGTTCGCTGTAGTCACAATGTTGAATCACGAGCACTTACTCTGTTTTAAATGGTTTTGCAATGTGGTAATCCTTGGCTTCAGCTCCCTACTTTAACTCTTATACAAACCAGGCGGGTTGGCTTCTTGTGACACCTTCCTGCTCTCTCCCCAGGCTTTTCTGACACAGGTTGTCAGAGGAATCCACGGCATCGCTCCCTGAGATCATGGCTCATTGTGTGCCCCACGGATGCTGGGGAAAGCTGTGGTGGCTCTGTGATTCCAACATGCTTACAAGGGATACTTGGGAGGGGAATCCTACACATCTGTGTGGGGTAAGGGGAGGCTTGAGGGGCATTAAAAAACACTGTGGAAATGAGGGTGGGCCCCACCACTGGGTGCTCAGAGGGCCGCAGCTGGCATGTGGTGGTGGTCATACTGAAACACGTAAAGAAGTTGAAAGGGCAGAGCGAAACTCTGGGTGCTTGTGACCATTTTCTACACAGTCATCCCTACAATCAAGGTTTTCTTTTTTCTCTTTGCTCTGGGAAACACCACAGAGTCAGATGAAGAATTTGGGAAGAGAGTGTGGGTTCCCTGTGCAGAGTCCAGTGACGAAATCTGTGAACAAGGTAAGAACAAGGGGATATGGCTGTGGTGATTTTTCTTTCCTCCTTTTCCCTTTCCAAATACCATTTTGCAATGTTGGGCACAAAATTTAGGTACGTGTACCACAGAAACTGATAGTCCGAGCACTAAACAAATGAGTCTAAAACGTTAATTTGGGTTTCTTTTAATGCATGCCATTATGATGGTTTGGGTTTTAGAACAGTTTGTATTGTATCCAAATGATCTATGTGTGAATAATTGTTACCAACCTCCTGACACCAGGACCTAATTAGGAAGTAAGAGCCTTAAATAGGCCATTTGCGTAGTGAGCTTCCATATGTCTCCTTGCACAATTTATTTGCTCCACTCCATTGAGATATAATGAGAATGAAACTCTTGGAACTGCTTTTGACTCTGAGGCTCTTCTCTTCATCACCTCTGCAGTTACAGCCCCTGTTAAGAAGATAATATCTGTTTCCCTGTTTCCAGAAAGAAAAAGCTAGGGTACTGCTACTTTCAGTCCAGATTGCCCAAGCTTCTCTATTTCCAAGTTTCCAATGGAAATGGTGTGAGAAATGCCAAAAAAACCCATGCAGACTAAGAAAAATGGAATGCCATCAAAGAAAGCAGAAAGGTCGGGGCAGGATGATGTTGAAGGAATACCAACTCTCCTATCCACCTCACAACCCTGCTGAAAGCTGATGCTGTTGTATTTCAGTTAATGCATAGATGTAAAGTTACGATTTCAGAGGACAGAAGCAATTTGAAGAGATCTGTATTGGCTCTGTTTGGCTTTCTTCCTGCTAGGGTATGAGGAACGGGGAAAGGTTGGTGCAGAGTAGCCTGGGTTTTGTTGTAGTTTTAAATACTTATCTCAGTCTGAACCAACATCCTCCCTGGGACTCCTTGTCCGTGTTTAAATGCAGGGTATGTTCTTCAAGTTTACTTTCAGAATATATCCTTTATTTCCAAACACCTCTTGCATGCATGACTCCATCTTACACTTCATGTGTCCTGCTTGGTTCTTTTACTCCCATCATTCAGAAGTCAGCAAAACTTAAATGTGTGATAAAGTGCCATTTTCTATCAGGATAAACTTTAATAAATTCTTAAGGTTTGGGGTTTTTTTTTCACCCCTAAATCTGGACCTTGTTTAGTTTCCCAGCGAAAGACAGCTCAACTTGCAATGATTTTGTTTATGATAATTCACTTGCATGTTCCCTTCCAGGAGTTGTCATTGCCTTCCAGAAGGGAGGTTAGTGCTAGTCCCCTTGCAGTGATAATTATAATCAGACCTGTCAGCCTTCACACAGTCTACCCTTATCATTTGCATTTAGGAGGATTTTTCCTGAAGCCTATTACCAGTGCTGCTTCTTAGGCAAAAATAGTCATGATTTTTTCTGCTCATCTTTGATGGCTCTCAGCTTTGAAAGCATGGAAAGGAGTAAAATGACTGCCAGTTGCAGTTAAAGAAACTGTCTGTTGGTCCTGGTATAGAGCTCTGGAAAGCCAAAGAGTGGGCGGATAGTCTGGGAAATGCTGAGGGGTTTAATTTGGTTGTGACAACACTTCGGGTGTGCTGGAGACACAAAACAGTGAATTTCTCAATGGCAATGCTAACAGGAACTACCTCTGCAGACCCGCTAGACACGGGCTTCAGGTGGCAGGTGGCTCTTGGCAGTGGTACCCTCTCTCCCTGCTGTTTTGGGCAGCGATCCCTGCCCATGTTGAGAGGCTTGGATGCAGGATGGCCAGAGAAGTGGCTGCAGTTGCTGCTGGAGGCAATGGCTGGCATCACGTGGACCAGTTGCCACCATTACAGCGGTGACCAGCTGGCCCAAGTCGTGGTGTTGAGTAGGATGTGGTTCAGTATTTTATTCGCCCCAGGATGTTTGAAAATTGTCCCCCCTAGTGTTATTCCCCGGGAAACACATTGACCCATTTATTAGATTTGCCCCCATTTTCAAGCCGTTATTGCTATCAAAGTGCTAATAACCCCTCCTTTCCTATGTTTTTGGTTTTTACTAACATGAAGAAAAAAAGTGTAAGTTTTACCATGTCATTAGACTAAAGGAGTTATGTATCTTTAAGTCCCATGCTTTTTGTAATGTACTCAGAGATTTGGGCTCCCTTGATTTTGGCAGAATCTGTGGATGGTCAGCAGTTCATAGCTTTTGTAGCAGAGGAGATGGTGGGAGATTGGGAACTCTATGTTCTGTGCAGTTTTATATTTACAGTGCACAGGGATATGATTTGCCTTTGTTTTATTTAAATTCACTGGGAACTAGAGATTTATTTATCAGGTGTCATTCCCTGAAGGATGATAAATGCCATAAAGAGAAGACTTCATCTATTATACAAACAGATTTGAAGGCTTTGCTATTACATTCCTCTGCCTGTTGAATGGAGTAAAAATGCCTTTGGCTGAACAGAGACAGAGTGATACTTAGCAGTAGCATCTTATGACCTTTTGATCAGCTGAGATCTCAAGCCATATTAGTGGACAGATTATGATGTGATGGAAAGAAGGCCAGGAATAGCCTTTTTATCATGAGATCCTTTCTGTGAATATCCTTCTTGGGTGTATTCAGGTGGTTAATCACTAGGGCCAGGGCAGTCATTTGGAAGCAGGGGAGAGAAATGCTGGTACAGGCAATCCAAATACACTCAGGTTTGCCAAATGCAGCTGGATATTACAGCTAATAGTTTTTTCCTAATATTCTCCTACCCTCCTGTTTCCATCAAGACTGTGGGTGACCTTGCGATTTTTTTCTATCTCTAATAACCCCATTTTGGCAGAAAGAGCAACACAAAATGAACCTTGTGTCCTTGGACCACAGGGGAGCTGCAGTCCTCGAATCAAAGGAATGCACACGGTGAATATGGATACCTGACTGTGAAGGGAAACTCACATGAAAATGTCTCTGTCATTTTAGAGGTAATGACAGTAGTGCTTAAACCCTTCCTAGGAAAAAAGAAATGATGCAGGTTTCAAAAAATGCACATCCCTGATAGTATTTCTCCTTTTACAGAGCCAAACAGAGAAAAGAATGACTTACATTATCTTACCTGCATGCCTGTGTAGAATTACTCCTTAAACTTTGCTCTATCTTTGAATTAGCCTCCTTTTCATCTTAATGGCCAAGAGGAATCTGCAGCCTCCTTGAAAATCAAACATAAAGAATCACTTGTTCACTGCTGACTGCACGTCAATAGCAGTCGTGCCAAAGCTTGACCCGGGTGCTGTGGTCACTTTTGGAAGGAAAAGGGACAGACACATGTTTGTGGAATGCCTCTGGGTCTGTCTGAGCATGATCACATGCCCAGGCAGCCCATGCTAGTTATGGACTGTGCAGCATCACCCTGTACATGGTTAGCACAGGGGTGCCCGAGTTGTTGCTTCTTCCTGAAGCCAAACAAGCTCATTTCTCTGCCAGGAGCAAGAAGGGCTGGCAGTGTGAGAATCCCAAGCTGTCAGTGCAGTGGGGATGCTGATGCACCAGGTCTGGGGAGCAATAGCTCCCACAGCCCTGTGGAAACCCTTTGAAAATAAGGAGGTTATGGAGGTGGGAGAAGCGCACAGCAGGACACCGTCTCCTCTCATCTCCCCAAGCCTCTTCAATCAGGTTCCTGCTGGGCTTCCCACTCCTCCTGCCTTTTGCACTAGATCACAGGATCATAAGGCATTAGATTCTGCTGGCATGAAGGATTCTGCCATCCTCCTGGCATTGTAGCTTCCCGAGTCAGGAAGCCACCTTGAAACATCGAGGCTGTGAGCCCACATGGTGCCGTTAGCTGCTTCTGCCAGGGCCACAAAGGTGTCCAAACAGGAGCTGGGAGGTGACACCAACTCCTGACACAGGTCTGCACCATCTTTTCCTTAGGAAAAACTGCAAAAGGTGGATGGCATCCTTGGTGCTGTCCACAAAGAAAGTGCCGTTGCTGAAACACAGCCAGCTCACCAGGATAAGGAGCTCTCTCCCAAGCTCCATCTTCAAACCATGAGTAGGTTGCTGCACAGGTGATTGTTAGAAGTGTCATGAGCCAAACCATACAAAGGGATGTGTTCCTCTGAACAGCTCCCATATCAGAGTAAGAGTTTCTGATGGCAGCTTTGAAACCTTTTCACTGACAAGGGTTTGTGGTGTGTGTGGTGAAGAGAGTGTAGGCATGAAGTATTTCCTCTGCCTCCCTGCTCTGCCTTGAGTCCCTGTGGGGTGGTGGAGGGTGCCAAGATTTGGGTGACACAGTACCAAGATCTCCCCTCTTGGTTTGGGATTGCATTAATCCCGCTCTACCTTCTGCCAGATGGCCCTGCCTTGATAAAATCAATTCTTCCTGAAGTAAAGATCATGCTTTCGGCTTCTTGTAGCTCAGAGAAATCCATGAAAACAGACTTGCTCTGCCTTTCCCAGGTCAGCACAGAAACTTGCTATGGGACATCTAGTGGCATCCCAGTTGTCATGGTTTAACCCCATCAGGTCCCTCANCTTTCTTCCCCCCACTTTATACACTGAGCATGATGTCACATGGCCTGGAATATCCCTTTGGTCACTTGGGGTCACCTGTCCTGGCTATGTCTCCTCCCAGTCTTCCAACCTCCCCCAGCCCCTCCCCAGCCTGGCAGTGCAAAAAGCAGCAAAGGCCCTGGCTCTGTGCAAGCCCTGCCCAGCAATAACAAAAACATCTCTGTGTTATCAACCCTGTGCTCAGCACAAACCCAAAACACAGCCCCGTACCAGCCCCTGGGAAGAAAATGAACCCTGCCCCAGACAAAACCAGCACATCAATGTAGCACAGTTAGAGCATACGGCAAGTACTTGAGGTGGGATGCTTTTTTGGGGGTAAGCAATTTAAAGTAGCAAACTTTGAAAATGTAGTATCAGGCAGATGTCAGTGATGTGCAAATGGGATAAGGAGGACAGTGATTTGTTTATGAAGTTCATCTGTCCACGCAGAACATTTTTTTCACTTTAAACACACCACATCTGGTTCCTTGCAAATATTCTTAGATTGCAGACAGCAGTAAACACGCCTCCTCTTGAGTAAGAGTGATTTCATGAACCAGCAAAAGGATTATTGTCATAACTAAATTTACAGCCATAGAATTCCCTTCTCCTGACTGTAAAGAAGTAATCTTGACCAGGAAAAGAAATATGTCATAACAATAACTTAAACAAGCTAAACAGTATCTGGGAACGTTCATGGGAACATAACTGGGTATATTCAAAGTACTAAACCAGTTCTCTGCACACTTTCGGTCTAGCTAGCAAGCTCCTAAATCATTCTTAAGCATGGATCAGGGTTCATCCCTGTGAGCTGTTTGCACTTAGCTGCTGTGTTAGGAAAGTTAAGATGCGTTTGTGAGCAGAGGTACAAACCTCTCTGTGCCAGTTGGCCTCCATGCCTGGGAATATTTCTGGGCACATTTAATTACTACTGGCTGAAGAAGCTCAGGCCGAGCTGAGAAACTGGACTCCTTCACTCTAAACTCCATTTGTCAGCAATGGGAGAGTGGAGCCACCATCGGAGGCTGATTCAGCCTCCCTTGATCCTGACCTGTCCAAACCGTAGAGAGTTGCTAAGGCAGCTAAGCCTGCAGGGTTTAACATGCTGATAGCAGAGGAAAGGCTGTATTATCACCCAAAAGGCAATGTACAGTACAGGTACATTTCCTGCACATTTACCAGTCACCTCCCCAGCCTCTTCAAGCTGAAGTAAAAAGATTATTAATCTTTGGGGTGTCCTTTCCTGCAACAGGGAGTGTCACCCGTTATTTTTAATTTTTTTCTCCCTTACCATGAGGAGGTTCCTTTTTCAGAAGTTTCGGCCATAAGACAAGTGTTCTATCTAATTTCCATTCAACAGTTTGGTCCTTGATAGTTAAATGTGTCCCTAGGAGGCAATTGTAGACTTATATGTAATAAAGCAGCTCATGGAAGGATACAGCATTATGTCTTTCAAATGTAAGCAAACCCTTTGTTTGACATAGAAAGTTTTATTTTGGGTTCACCCTATCAAAATATATTTACATACATATATAAATACAGGTATCTATTTTTTCTCACTGAGTTAAAAACCTTGTTGAAAAAAAATAACTCTGGCTCAGCTCCTGCAACCACAGTTTAATGTTTCGTTATCTTTTCTTTCATTGAAATCTTCTCATGCACAAGGTGATCTGATTTAATACTTGTTTAAACATATCAAACAAAACATTTTCCTTTCAAGAATACCTCAAGTGTTTGGTCACAGTGGGGATGAAATTATTGATTGGATTTGGCACATGTTTGGAAACATGACCTTAATCTGCAGGTTCCAGGGAAAAAGGTATTTTCCCCCGGTACTGCATAAGTCAGATAAGTAAATTATATTTTTGACATGTTAAAGATGTTCCATTTTAGACAGAGGAAATGATATCCCAGTTATGTCACTGAAACTCAATGTCCTGTGTTGCTTGTTAACAGCTGCACATTTGTTGTTTCAGTGTCCCAGTTTGCTCTCAAGTATAAATGAACTGCTACATACCAAATAATCAATAGTTCTGCCAGCTCTGGAAATACAATATTGCTATTAATATTGATCCACACAACAGAAATCAAGGCGTTAAAGTTTGCAGGCGTTACCCTGCATTTTGCCTGCAGAGTAACCACTTGAAAATTGCTGTTCCCCAAGGACCAGTGTTTTGTGCTCACCCTCATTCCGTGTGTCATAATGAGCACAAATATAAGCACAAGGAGATCGGGGCACAGGTGACCAGGAGATAGGGTGCATGTGGATTTATTTCAGCCTTCTGTGGTTTCTGCGTGCAGCAAACCAGATGCAAAGAGCACCAGTAAAAACAATCTGCATCAGCCCCAGCATCCGTCTCTACGGGCACAGCACACAGCCTGGCCGGCCAAAATAATCAGTGTCCTGGATCTTAGAACCCTTTCTAGGGCCTAAAGGGTCTCCAAGAGAGCTGGAGAGGGACTTTGGACAAGGCCCTGGAGTGACAGGACAATGAGGAATGGCTTCCCACTGCCAGAGGGCAGGGTTAGATGGGATATTGGGAAGGAATTCCTGGCTGTGATGGTGGTAAGGCCCTGGCAGAGGTTTCCCAGAGAAGCTGTGGCTGCCCCACTCCTGGAAGTGTTCCCGGGCTTGGAGCACCCTGCTCTAGTGAGAGTTGTCCCTGCCCATGGCAGAGGGGCTGGACTAAATGATCTTTAAGGTCGCTTTCAACTCAAACCATTCTGTGGTGCTATGGGAAGGGTGAGATGGTCCATGGATGGATGGCCTGAGGCCTCTGGCAGCCTTCTCCAAGCATCGGGAGCACCACCAGTAGTGAAAGCTCATATGGTTTGCTTGCAGAGGTGATTTCAGGCTCAAATTCTCAGGTGGGAATAAAAAAGGTCCTGCAACATTGGGTATTGCTGACAGCATGAAGAGCATCTCTTCCTTGTTCTCCTGTCCCCTCCAAGCTACCAGCAATACTCAGTGTAGTGCTCCCCATTCTCACTGTAGTGCTCCCCATTCTCACGTGTGTGTTCACACACACCTCTGTGAGTTTGGTGGGTTTTGTCATATCTGTAATGACTTTGCAATGAAGCTGTGAATGAAAGTTTGGCAGATGGGTTTTACAATTGTCAGCCTTCCCAGAAGCAGCCCAGAATTTCATTAACTAAGGTATAGGCATGATTTCTTGTGAGCTCTTTTCAGATTTTACTGGATCCAGATAAATTAAATCAGTATTTTATCTATGTGCCACCAAAATTAGTTGTCACTGATCTCTTCATAAAGGAATACTGTAGTTCTAGTCCCTTATGTTTGAGCAGCAGCTGCACTAGATGATGCTCCCATTTCTTTAATAAGTTCCTGTAGTTCAATAAGAATGATGGGAAGCAAGAAACCCGGATATGAGTAGAGCACACCCTTGGTGAGGATAAATGGGTGAAGTTAGAATATTTGAGAGGGAATGGTCACACCATGACACCGTGGCTGGGTAAAGGTGCAGGACATTGGTGGAAGGGTAAAAGGAGGAGCCTCAAATGGCTGGAAGGAGTCCATGAGAGGCCCTGGGAGGGTAAGGGAGGAAAAAGAAATCTTTTCTTTCACCTGACTTAGGAAGAGGGCATCAGGAGAAATTGTACCCTCTGCAATGCCTTGCTCCTCTCCTTGAGATGGTGGCCTGATCATGATTCAGTGTCATCATGACCTGCTGTGCCACCAGCTCAGTTCTCTCTTCTAGGTGACCTTTACCCACACTGTCCCCTGGCTCCCAAGGAGCAAATTTATCAGCCTTATCCTTCATCAGAGAACTTCAGCTTATCTCCTGCACGAAAAGCCATTTAGCACCTGTGAGATGAAGCTCAAGACAACATCTTGGGAAGTCTACATGAGGAATGAGATTTGTATTATCTCTTACTGGGAGCAATCAAGGTCAGGATTGAAGAGCAGTCAGAGTTGCAGGGAAAATGAATGCAAGGCTCTTTATCTACTGGCAATTCGTAAGACCCGACTTCGTATCAAAGATTACATTTCTACACTCTTTCTTAGGCAAGAAACTAAAATTCAGACACTCAGCCAGGAGCAGGTATGACTTAGGGTTGCTGCTTTGCAAGAGCATGGAGGTAGGTCTGATGTTGTCGCCAGCTGTAGCTGTGTAGTGTCAGCAAAAAGAGGTGATGCCACGGTTGCAAGCTCTCAAAACATTTCTCCCCACACTAGTATCACCTCATCCCTGTACAGCCTCAGCAGCTTACTTCAGCTGCGACTGAAACCACAAGTTATGTCACTGTGTTGTTTTGCTCCCATTGGATGGTAAGTGTATGGCCATTTCTTCCCTTATCTGCTCTTTAAGATAAAATGCCCCAAAATGCCATCATTGAAGTTCAGAGGTCATTGGTAACTTTAAAATCCTTTCCAACAGCCTTGGATCAAACCCAAATGAAATAAAAACCCATGAGAGAGTCAAGGGGTCAAGACACCAAAATGATGTGTCCAAGGCAAGCAGCTTGCTGTTTCAGAGTGTTTCTGGCAGCCATCTGCTCATTTGAATTTGAGGATGTGATGCTTTTAGAAGTCAGAGAAAAAAACACACACTCAGGCCCACAGTCTTCAGATATTTTACTTGATAACAGGATTCTCTTTTTTTGTGCCCATTTTCTTGCAACTTCAAGAATGTCCTGTTTTGCAATCGTACTGTCAGCAGGTGTTTGCAGTGCTGAAATACCAGGATGTGTAATTCTCCAACTAAAAAAAAATATATATCTTTCTGAAGCCTTGAAACATTTTCTCTTCACTCCTCTTCATGAATGAGCAACGGAATAGACTGTGTTACTAAAATTCAGTAGTCACTCATTTATTTACATGGTTAATGATTGTCCCTTTTTAGCTAAAAAGACACAGTTTTTATCATTCTACTCCTATTTCAACTCTGTGGTCTCAGCCTTGTCCTGTGTAACAAAGAAAATGATCCTTTTATGGATGGTGTTAACTGAGACACCAGCGACAAAAACACATTTGAGAGCTAAATTCCCCTTTTATTCTCAAAGGTGATCAGGATCAAAGCACCAAGAGTCCAAAGCTGAAGAGAGAAACTTGAACTCCTGGTGTATCCTTCCTGAGAACAAATAAAGACATTATAGATTCCCTTGCTGCCAGTGTGACCCTTTTAATCAGCAGTATGGCCACAGTTATGAAGATGATATTGTGGCAGTCCATAAAATCCCTGTCATGGCCAGAGCACCATAAAGCAAATATATTATTGTTCTTGGCCCAAAGTGTGTGCGACAATAAAAGGTGAAGATGGGAGTTGAAGAACCCTGCAGAGACAGGCAGGAGTGGGAAAAGGCTCTGCAGAGCCCATTGGTACAGCCAGCTGTGGCCAGCTGTTACTAGGGTTGGGTGCATCTCACTGAGAGAGGTTTGCAACAGGACTGTGAGCAAGGCTGGTGTAATGAGAGCCTTTTCCTTGCAGGAGTGACAGCCTTGGGGAGGAGATGAAGGTGTAAGAGCAGAAGATGTTTACTCTCTTACTTGGCACTTGCTTAGGGAAAACATTCTTTCTCGATTAAAAAAAAAAAAAAAAAAAACCAACCCCAAACTAAAATGAATAAGGCATTCATAAACTAATGAAAGCTTCATTTTCATCTGTTATAATGGACTTCATTAAATTCTGGACATTCACCACATCACAGTGTTTATCTGCAAAGCAGTATTTCCCCATGCCTGATGAAAAGGAACAGCAGGAGTACCTCAGCAAATTCAACCCACTTCTAGCATTTGGTGTCAGGATTTTAATGGCACACACACGACCTTGTTTTTTTTTTTTTTTTTGTACAGCTTCATTTTGCTTTATGTGACAATACTTAGTTTTGATACCATGCTTTTCATGAATAAATTTCAGCATCTCAGTGAGCAGGGCATAACATTATTCCTGTTTCAGAAAACAGAAAAAAACCTGAGTGAGGTGATTCAGTTGTGGCCACAGAACAGAGTAGACCTCAATTTTCTAAATCCTGTCCCAGGAGTACATTGCATCTCCAACAGGAAGATTTACCTCTGAGTAGACCGTGTCACGTGGGATGTGAATCAAAGGCTTGCACCAAACTGTGATGGAGAGAATGGACACCTCCCCTTTGGCTTCTTGTGGTGCTGGATTGCTCATCTCCAGACTCCTTTGCAGAGTCAAGAATCCTGAAGTGGTAACTGGAAGGGAAAATATTCAGCTTGGTAGATAAAGCAAATAACATGAGGCTGCCTGTGTTTTCCTTCCGTTTTTGTCACTGGCCATTGTCTGTCGGCCCTTTCTAGTGGGATCTTCTGTAAGTCCTGTTGGCAAAGAGACGGAAAGAGCTGACCTCCTCTGTGCTTCCTGTTTGTTTTCTTCTGGTCTCAAATTTGCTACAAGGACAGTTTGGGTTCATTCTTCTTCTGAGGCTCTGTAGGACTCACCAGGTCCTGTGCTGGTGTCTGTCAGCAGCAGCAGCAGCAGCAGCAGCAACTTGGGAGGCCCAGAGTCATCAGGGCAAAACTGGAAGTCCCTGCAAAAGCTAACTGTGGCAGTAGGTCACCCATAATTAGCCGATTTCGTGGGGGGGAAAAAGCACCTGCTTGTTTAAAATGGCCCAGTTCTTCAACTCTGTACTTCTGGGGGAGCGCTGAAAGTGCTGAGGCAGGGATTTATTCCTGAAGCCATCCTTCTGGGCTCTGCCATGGCATTCCCAGATTAGTTTGCTGTATTACAGGTGGCCATACTGCAGGCTTTGAGGAGCCACACTTTGGTACAGCCACACTTGCTGTTGAAGTGCCATCATGTCCCTTCAAATCCTCTGGCTTGTCCTTTGCCGTCACACACCAGGTCATTTTTGCAGTGAGGGTTTTTTTTTTCTTTTTGAAGAAAACAGGAAGATGGGTGTCCAGCAGCTCCAGAAATCTCTGGGAGCCGTGCTGCCAAATGCCCTCTCTCTTTGGCATTGGGAGTCTCCCAGCATGGTGCTGCCTTTGATTTGCAATGAGAGGAGATGTGACAAACGAGCCTCTCTTGGCTCCCTCCTCCTTGGAAAAGAGCTGTAAACCTAAATGGGTTGTAACCCAGTGAAATCAGCCGATGAACGAATCAGTCAAGTGAGTTCAGAAATATTCCCTCTGCTTCCAGGCAGAACTCAAAAATGACTCCCTGATAACTGAAGAACCACCCCTTCACACAGCTGCAGAGCCACTGCCACCATGGTATTTCCAAAAGGCAGCCTGTGTTCAGGCAGCTCTCAACACAAAGAGAAAAGCGGGGAAGTGGGCAATAACATCCTTCCTCCACAGCCTTGTCCACCCTACAGACACATCTCCTGGCCAAGCAAAGAGCTTGTTATTCTTAGACTTGGTTGTCCTCCAAAGGGCAGATCAATGGCCAAGATTAGGCCTAGGGAGTGGAGGAATCTGTGGCTCAGCACCAAGCCAGGCTGCTTTTCTCATGGAAGTTTAAAAAAGCACCATTCCCCAATTTCATATACTTTGAGGTCCTGGCTGCTGCCTACAGGTTAATGATTTTCTGAGGCTTTTATAAAACACTGGGGAAAACTTGGATACCTCTGGCTGACATTTCCCTGTCCATGCAGGCCTGACCTGCAGGGAAGTGTGGGTTTTCGGGACAGCGCTTCATATGATGAGGATGCTTTGGAAAGAGAGTCTGGCAAGTTTAGGGAGAAGAGCTTTCTGAGCACAGACACTCAGCCATTATTAACATTTTATCACTATCCCTGGCACTGTTCAAAGCCAGGGTGGATGGGGCTCTGAGCAACCTGGTCTAGTGGAAGGTGTCCCTGCTCATGGCAGGAGGGTAGAAATGAGATGATCTTAAAAGGTCCCTTGCAACCAAAACTATCTTGTGATTCCATGAAATAGTGTAATTAATAGGCCAGAGGGTGCTCACAGAAGCATTTCTATGTGACAGAGAAAGCAATTTTACCTACATTGCAACTGAAGTACCAAAACCACCCTTTGCTGACATCACCATGTGCAATTTTTACCCCTGCATTTAACTCTCAGTATTTTAGGTGCTACAAGCATAGGACTGTTTGGTAAAAGAACTGGGATAACAGAGAGATTTAAATGATTTAGGTCAGGCCCATTCTTCTCCATATTTCCCTTGCCTTGCTTAGTTTGTGCAAAGCTTCATTCCCTATCTCATAGCTGGTGGGTAGAGCCAGGGAGGGACATCCGAAAGTTTCTGTCTGCAGATACAGGCCTGATACGCTCCAGAATGAACAAAAAGAGCAATCATCTAGATGTGAACTGAGCCAATTAAATATCTGAGCAGAGTTTCGAAAGCGAACATGGGTGGCATCAGAAATGTTCCATCAGCTGTAATAATGCCAATTACTTTGCCAGTTGCTGATTCCACTGCGATTTGTTTAGTGCAGTCATGTTTCAGCCTCTTGCCTGGGCTGATACACTTTGTTTATGCTGACTGTTCCTTTGCAGGGCTTTTCTCTCTTTTTTCCCTGGTGTTTTCTCTTTTTCTTGGGTCTGTCTCAGAGCCCAGAATAGTTCTCTTCCCTCTGCCCTTCCAAGACGGGGCAAGGTATCCTGAAATGGTGACAAGTTTCTTGGGAGCAACAGATGCTGCTGTTTTTCCCAACTACTTTGTAGATGCAGAGATCATCCTCTCCTTCTCCTTCTGGCACTGATTTTAGAAAGCAAAAAACCCCCCCAAGAAGTCAAAGAGCTTCTCAGAGAGTGGGCTGCTGGGATTGGATGGTGATGGTGGCTCTGAAGCTAATTGCTTTTATCTCAGGGAGAGAAAGAGGGACCTTGTGCCTCTCCTTGTGACAAAGGCACACAAGGACATATCCACACTCGCAGTGAGTCTCCCTGGAAAGTTAGCTGGAGTTTTTCATTAGTGTTTACGTTCAAGTCCATGGAAATTAATGGGCGTCCCCACAGCCACTTTGCACAAGAGCTGTGATTCTTTTCCTGCTAACTGGGGAAGAGCGCTAATCATGGGCATTTAAGGAATGCATCTGCCTGACTGGCAACTTGAATGTAAAGTGCTGCAATATCTTCCAAGAATTTTAAAAGCTTGTTGAATTCCCTTTACAGTCGGTTCGAGACTGGGGAGGGTGGGATAACATTTCCTCTGTCCTCCTTCAAGAGATGCCGAGAGGTGGCTTGACCTCCAAGGTGATTAATGTCTTTACCTCCTTTTCACCATCTCATAGCAGCTATTGCCATCTCCAGAACCCTACTGGTGGTGCATTTTGCACGTACCAGCCTTGCTGCCATCTTTCCTAATATCCAATCTGAGCCTGCCCTGAGCACATCTTCACCAGGAGGCAGCAGGACTTTTTTCTAGCCATCCCTGGGGCAAGCAAAGGAGCCCCCAGAAACATGATCTGCCACATGAAGTATCAGCTAGAGACGAGGCTATCAGCTCTATTCATACCCTGCTATCAGTTTCAGCTTTGCAGCTGACTAATATATGTGACACACTTTCCTGATCACAGCCCTCCTTGTCACCAGGAATTGTAAAAGATCCCCTGGACGTGTCACAGTTCATATCAGCCACAAATAGACACAAAACAGACAAGCTGCTGGCTCGCAGAGAAATGTGGCAAAGGGAGTTTGCAGGGGAAATGTTTAGTAACCCTAAACTGAGAAAATTTAGGCAGACTTTTGCTCTAGGAGACGAACACACTGGGATGTGGTTCCTTTTTCCAGCAGTGTCGCTGTGATGGACCCCATGCCCAATGTCCTGGCAGTTTGCACAGTCAGCAAAAATACTGCAAAATGTGAGTGGGGCTGAAATCTCCCCTTACACAGTCCAGAATTAAAATTTCTTATCCACTCTTTATTCAGAGCAGCACAGCTGCTGCCGTGGGCACCAGCTGCAAGTCTTGTTTGCTTTGTGGGAAACCGAGACACAACGAAAAATAATTTTTCCATGTCACAAACCTACTTTGCAAAAAAGTTAAAAATACGTGAGAACATCTCCTACCTCCTGTCTCACCTGCAGGACAGCCTTGCATTCAAGGATAGTTTATGTGTGAATGGTTGTGGAGCAGCACGTAACTCAGCAGTCACTAAGCCTATACCATATCCAGTTAACCCTCAACTAAAACAATCATAGAATAGAATCACAGAATCATTAAGGTTGGAAAAGACCTCCAAGATCATCAAGTCCAACCTTTGATTGAACACCACTATGTCAACTAAACCATCATTCCACTCCCAGTCATTTTTTGACCTCCAGGGATGGTGACTCCACCACCTCCCTGGGCAACCTCTTCCAATATTTATCAACTCTTTCTGTGAAGTTTTTCCTGATGTCCAACTTGGACCTCCCCTGGTGCAGCTTGAGGCCATTTCCTTTTGTCCTGTTGCTTGTTTCCTGAGATATCGGCCCCCACCTGGCTACAACCTCCTTCCAGGTAATTGTAGAGAGCAAGAAGGTATAAAAAAATCAAATACTCTTTAAGATTTGGAGAGTACCCCAATATTTCCTTTTCCAGAATGCAGACAAATCAAGTTCACTTAAGGTTGAAAAGTCACTAACCTTTTTCTTTATTCTTCCCAGCCCTCCGTATTCTTATAGAGTACCGTTGTAGGGTCATGACCTAGTTATTGTGTATGTGTTGCAGTATAATAACTCATCTGGAGATTTAAACTAGCAAAGGGATTATAAAACTAGAGGCTGCTCTGTTGGTATGGCCAGCTTGGTGTTTATTTTAAGGAAGGATCCATTATCTCACTGCGCTGGAGAGCTGCCCTCAGAGCCCCAACAATTCTTGCCCTTCCTTTGAGGTCAAAGGAAGGCAGGTCTCTCTCCTGGTGTTTAATCTGACTTTTTTATGGGATTGTCTCCTGGGTTTTAGCAATATTTAGTAAAAGAAATAAAGCCAAATTTGTCATCAGCCTCATTAGGGAAACTTCACTGTTGAGTTACTAAATAAAATCCAGTGGGGTCCCACTATCTATCTATCTATCTATCTATCCCACTATCTATCTATCACAGCATGGGGTATTTAATGCAGCCCTTACGGTGAGTACAGCAGACTTTGGTTATGTTAAGCCCTTGGAGACTTTGGAGTGATTTCTTCTTTGGCCCAAACCAGCAGACTATTGTTTTGCACAAAAAGAAAGGGAGAATAACAGCTGATATGACAGGAGGGAGAACAAGGTGAAGAACAGGTTGCAAGAAGATGTGCTGTCTAAATCCAGCTAATGTCTCATTGACATTTCTGCATGTGTATATCCCCATCCATAAAATGGGAAGATTAGTAATTCTCTATCTCGCAGAGAGCTAAGAAGCTAAATTAATTACTGTTTGTGGAGCTAATTGAGATTCCCAGATGAGTCCTGTTTGGAACATTCTAATTCTTATTATTATTATTTCCATTGAGGTTTGCTTCCATGTAATTAGTTTGCTGTATCTGCAAACAGGTATGTTCTCTCAAGCTCTTTGGAGGCATTCCTTATGGGACTGGTCCACGCAGAGTTGTGTGGCATGAGGAAGCACAGGCAATCAAGGCTGAGCTGTCTTCCAGCTCTTCTACCTCACTCCAAACCTATGTCCACCTCCTTGTATGGCTGTGCTCTTTGGAGAGTCACATTTCCTCAAGCGAACAGAAACAGCTTAAGGAAACCAGCCTGATTGCAAATTTATGAACCATTTTAAATTANAATTTATGCACCATTTTAAATTACTATGGTAAATTATACTTGTGTGTGTTTGGTGGAATCAAGCCCAGAGATGGATTATGTCTATTCCAGGGAGGGAAAAGGTTTTCCAACAGCATTTAGGTGTGTCTAGGTCTGGCCATCAGTTTCTATTGGGTTGAAAATTAAGTAAATTTTCACACAATATGTGCCAGTCACCTATTGTTTTAGTTTATATTCACAAGTGCTGTTCACTTCAGTAATTCTGAGTTAGCTCAATATTTTCAAAAAAGTCAATAAGAGCTGCAGTTGCCATCACTGAAGATTCAGTTGTCAAACACCTCTCCTACTTAAAAGTAGCACAAGAGTAGTAGAACAAAAAGACCTACTAAAATGGTGCCAAATTTAAAACAAAACAACCCCTTAAGATTATGTAAGAGCTATAGGAAGTNACATTTCTGCATGTGTATATCCCCATCCATAAAATGGGAAGATTAGTAATTCTCTATCTCGCAGAGAGCTAAGAAGCTAAATTAATTACTGTTTGTGGAGCTAATTGAGATTCCCAGATGAGTCCTGTTTGGAACATTCTAATTCTTATTATTATTATTTCCATTGAGGTTTGCTTCCATGTAATTAGTTTGCTGTATCTGCAAACAGGTATGTTCTCTCAAGCTCTTTGGAGGCATTCCTTATGGGACTGGTCCACGCAGAGTTGTGTGGCATGAGGAAGCACAGGCAATCAAGGCTGAGCTGTCTTCCAGCTCTTCTACCTCACTCCAAACCTATGTCCACCTCCTTGTATGGCTGTGCTCTTTGGAGAGTCACATTTCCTCAAGCGAACAGAAACAGCTTAAGGAAACCAGCCTGATTGCAAATTTATGCACCATTTTAAATTACTATGGTAAATTATACTTGTGTGTGTTTGGTGGAATCAAGCCCAGAGATGGATTATGTCTATTCCAGGGAGGGAAAAGGTTTTCCAACAGCATTTAGGTGTGTCTAGGTCTGGCCATCAGTTTCTATTGGGTTGAAAATTAAGTAAATTTTCACACAATATGTGCCAGTCACCTATTGTTTTAGTTTATATTCACAAGTGCTGTTCACTTCAGTAATTCTGAGTTAGCTCAATATTTTCAAAAAAGTCAATAAGAGCTGCAGTTGCCATCACTGAAGATTCAGTTGTCAAACACCTCTCCTACTTAAAAGTAGCACAAGAGTAGTAGAACAAAAAGACCTACTAAAATGGTGCCAAATTTAAAACAAAACAACCCCTTAAGATTATGTAAGAGCTATAGGAAGTGTGTTGTTTTATTTGTGAATGTGGAACTTTGTCTATTCATTATTTCTGAGTCTGGGTTGGTGTGTTTTGCTTTTCCTTTCCTTTCATAAATAAGCAATAATTGACATTGAGACAGACAAAGGAGTGAGTTTTAAGGATCTTGAAACAGAAGAGGCAGTTTTGCCAGAGGTTTCATCTGAGAGAAGCTAAGTCAGTGTGAGCTGGAAAGCTTGGGGAAGTAGACAGAAATAATCAAGTCAACATGTCAAAAAAGGCTGTTCAACTTAGACTGGAGCAGTGCTTGTTTACCTTTCTTCTGCATAAAGCTTAGAGGAGACAGGCTCAGTTCTGGGAAAATGGTTTTAAGCCAGCTGAAGTACTTTGTGGTGTTCACATCTCTTTTACAATTGGAACATAGAGGTGTAAGCATTTCTGTTTACTCGACAAGTCAGTGAAACCCTCAGTCTGATACTGTGTCCAATATAATCAATTTTAGTGCTGTGATTTTTGTGTTCCTATAATCCTGGAGCAGTCCTTCAAAATCCATATTTGCCAAGGCAAATATATTTGGCCTAAAGGGAACTGGGAGATTCCTTTTTTTATATCCCTGAATGAATAAGAGGCTATACTCCATTTTTAAGGATGTGTTCATGGACTCTGAGACACCTGAATGTTTTCAGAGACCTGCCACTACCTCTGAAAAACTGAAATAATTGTTGCCACTGGTGTATCCTTTGGTAGAAAACCTGTCGTTAGAGGGAGAGTGTTAATATCATAATCAGTTGTTTAATCTTCTCTATGTCCAGCTTGAACTTGCAAATAATAGGAGCACAGCCAGGGTTCTTTTGCTAAGTGTTTCACTGGCTTTCCCCATATTATCTAATATAGCACTGGAAAGAACTGAAATTTTAGACCTCCATTTGCAGGATTCCCCAGCGTTGCTATCAGCAACCTCCAAAACTGATCCATTCAGCTGGTCCTTTGATGTGCAATTAAACCTGGAAAAAATAGCTTTGTGTAATGTATAAATAGAAAAGAGGAGAGATAAGGGTGGTGTTGAAGTTGCTGGCTGACAGCTTGGCATCCAAACGTTAAAGGTGAATGCCACTACCATTGCTTAAGAAAAACGTCTGCTCTTTCCCTAATTCCAGCTCCCTGAAAATTAGCACTTTGTTTACCTTGCAGCTACTTTTGTTCCGTTGGAAAGAAAAATAAAACGAAACAATCAAACCAAAAAAACCCTCGAAAACCCTTTAAAAAAATCCAAAACCAACATAAGGTCTTTGAGACCAACTTAATTTGCCTTACTAGCAAAAATGAATTTTTTGTTAGAAGAAAATATTGCCTGCTTTCAAGGACAATGCTTTGATTAGATGTTTTTTTCTCTTTATGTCCATAAAAACAACATTCTTGCAGGAAACCTTTAAGTTTACCCGTTCTAATTGATGAATATTTGGCATTTGAAATACTGACCTCTTGCATGCTGCAAAAATTGTAAGTACATGACCTGGTCTTTGAAGGGTAAGGCATCCAGGCACATTTTGATTAACCTGACAAAAGGGTGAGAAAATCCAGGTGGAAGCTAGAGTGTTTGAATGAACTTCAGCAAGAAGTTCAATTTCATCTTCTGAAAGAACCAAAAGCAGCTGATGAATGAAAAATGAAGAAAGCCATTCAAATTCAGGCCAGTGAGGAAGAGTATGTGGAGAAAACAAGGGTGGCAAAGGAAGTGATTATTACCTGTCTGAAAAACATGGACATCTAGTCCCAGATGGATTTCCAGGTTCCCTTTGCAGCCTAAACAGAACATTGGGAATGGGAAAGAACCATGACCTCAAGGCATGCCAATCACTATTAAGGCTATCACTCTGTGCTGTCAGAAAGATGGTTGCTCAAAAGTTGAATCAGGACAATGTCAAGCTGGATGGGACCTCTTCATTTGTCATATCCAGCTCACAGTGAGTGCATCCCCTCTGTAAGTTCTATCTTAACCTTTGTTTGGTTTGTTGTTCCCAATGTTACTTCCAGTCTACACCCTAATTTATTAATGCCCTCTTATCTCGTGCTCTCAGTGTGCAAATGAGCTTTTTGCACCTCCCTGTTATTAAATCTCTGATATATCAGAAGACAGAAAGTATCTCTTTCTTGTTGGACTCACACAAGCCAAGTGAGGTCTTCCCCTCTTTTGAGGATCCCAGTGGCTACGTGACTTCCAGCTGGTTGCTCTTCATCCTGCTGAATTGCTAAATAACGTTTGGAAACTCAAAGCATCCTCCCCGATAATGTCAAAACAAAATCATAGAAAAGTCTGTTCTGAAAGACCTACTCTCCTGTTTTTGGTTTAGTTTTTTGTTGGTTCTTCAGTTTGGTTTTTTTTGTGTGAATTTGCAATGATTTTTTAAAGTGATTTTGCCATGCATGGTTTTGTGGCTGCCAGAGGAAAAACGTGTGACAACATCTGCTTGCTTAGTTTTGTGGCTTCTCAAATCTAGATAAAAAAGTAGGTGTCACCTTCACAACAATAACCTGAGAAGAGGAGGTTGATGTCTCTGGTGATAGAGAATGGTGTGAGTCAGGGCTTGGGGCTGAATTCATTTCTAGATGCATATGCAAAGCAGTAATAAATGAGCTACAGTTTATTATGGAGAGAGCATGAGATCTTCCAGCTGCTCCATCAGGACTTCAGGCCAGGCTATTTAATGATGCCCTGGCCTCCTCCTTTAAGCAGATTATCACAGTGACATACTGACTGCTGTGCCCTGCCAGCATCCTCGGGCTTTGCTCCTGCTCCTCTGCTCATGGTGACCCTGCTGTCCATGAAGAGAGGAGGCTGGGGCTGAGAGGAGGTTTTGCTGTGGGCTGGGGGGATCCCTGGATTTTGTCTTAGATAAATAATAAACAAAAACAAAAAAAAAGTGTTTATGAGAATTGTTAGATTTATTATTATGAGTATTATTATTACTTAGCATACCTTGGATATTAAAAATAGGGAGTCAGTCAATCATGAAAACCGTGTCAAGCATAGAGAAGGGCAATGTCAGTAGGTGGACTTCTTTCTTTTTGTTAGATCACCTGTCTGTGCACTGCAGAGAGCAGAGACACGGCAGGGGCCATCCCCTTCCTCTTCACCCCTGCAGTCCGTGCGCAGTGCTGGCTCAGAACACACCCGTGCCAGGGGTACATATCTGGGCACCTTCCATCTCTATTCTTCAAACCCCCTCCAGAGGCAACAAACCCACAAACTGAAGACTCTGGTTTATCTCAGCAGGATTACAGATGACGTAACACCACCTTCTCAGGTTGTCTTTGCTGGGTGCAGCCCTGTGAGCAAAAAAAGTTCCCCTCGCTGCAAAAAATCCCTTGGTCCATGCTGCTGGAGGTGAGCCATCTCCCCAGGGCTCCCTCTCCAGAATGTTTATTTTGTCCCACCACAAGCTCGCCAGTTCCTTGTTGCAGTGAATTTCACTTTCTTCTACTTTTTGAGAGGGGATAATGGTCCTTACAGGGCTTTGAAGTGCGTGTAAGTGTCGGGGTCACAGCTGATAATACAACTGTTACAAGGACAAAGGCAGTAGAGTGCTAGAAAGGCATGGGTATATGCTTTCCTAGTGAGAACTGGTGATTTTTAACTAGGTTTTCGTATTTTTAACACAAAATCTGTGCAAAAAAAAAGATTAGAGTGTTTCCCAAATAACTAGTCTCACACTGGGACTAAATTCACCCAACAATTTTGGCTCCAAAATTAGAGAGTGGAATTCTGNATCTCAGCAGGATTACAGATGACGTAACACCACCTTCTCAGGTTGTCTTTGCTGGGTGCAGCCCTGTGAGCAAAAAAAGTTCCCCTCGCTGCAAAAAATCCCTTGGTCCATGCTGCTGGAGGTGAGCCATCTCCCCAGGGCTCCCTCTCCAGAATGTTTATTTTGTCCCACCACAAGCTCGCCAGTTCCTTGTTGCAGTGAATTTCACTTTCTTCTACTTTTTGAGAGGGGATAATGGTCCTTACAGGGCTTTGAAGTGCGTGTAAGTGTCGGGGTCACAGCTGATAATACAACTGTTACAAGGACAAAGGCAGTAGAGTGCTAGAAAGGCATGGGTATATGCTTTCCTAGTGAGAACTGGTGATTTTTAACTAGGTTTTCGTATTTTTAACACAAAATCTGTGCAAAAAAAAAGATTAGAGTGTTTCCCAAATAACTAGTCTCACACTGGGACTAAATTCACCCAACAATTTTGGCTCCAAAATTAGAGAGTNNNNTCCAAAATTAGAGAGTGGAATTCTGAAAAAAAAAAAAAAATAAAAAAATAAGTTTTCTTATTGAAAAGCATACATTGAGACAGATGGAGAGGAAAAGAAGGATGAGAGAGGGGAAACGTAAGTGAGAAGATAAAAAGAATTAGACATTTTTTTTTCTCCCAGAACATGAGGAAATGCACTTCCTGAGGTATTTTATGTAGATTTCACCCCCCCCCAAAAAAAAAAATACACTGTTCCTTCAGTTCTTTTCCTGAATTCTGTCATTAGATCCAGTCTGAAATTGACATGTGACCTGCAGCAAGTGACAACTGTTGTGTGACTTGGCTCACCCTTCTGCAAACCTGGGGGTTTAATGGGTTTTGTTCATTAAACCTGCCCAGCTCCTCTCCAAGCTGGAGGTGAGGGTGGCACTACGTAGATGCCAAGTCTGGACAGAAACTGTCAGTCCTGTCTGCTCTAATGAGACTTTTCTCCTAAAGAGGACATCAGTGTATAACCTATCTGCTACTGTCATGTACACACAGCTTGCCATATATGCTGCAAAATATTCCTAGAGGTGTGTTCCTTCATTCACTTTTTTGTCAGCAGGCTTCTGAAGATGGCAGAATTGTGTTCCCTTAATGAAAGTTGATGGTGAAACAGCTCAAGAATTTCGGAAAATAGAAGACAGTTTCTTTGCATCAATGGCAGGCGTCTAATTCATGCTCCTGCCTATTATATGATGCTTCAGCCAGGTCAGCAGGGAAGTCATTGCCCCTGCAGAATGAGCAACATGAGATGGGCTATTTGGGTATGAAATAGGCACTGGAGTCCACCACAGCAATGGAAAGCAGCAGTCATACATCACAGTATGACATAATTTTTCATCATCTTCTGCCAGCTAAGCTGTGATGAAGGTGTTAGCAAGTTTGTCAATTGTCAGATCATAAAACTGATCATCGGAGCTGCACTAAAATGTGCAAGCCTTTGAAAACAGGCCAGGCTTTTAGGCTGATCCAGCACTGAATTTGCCTTCAAGTTTCAGTTCCCTCAAATGGAGGGAGATGACGTGCAAGCGACGCCCTTGTTCCCCACGTGTCCTTACTGTGTGTAGTGTGTCCCTGCTGTGTCCACATTCACATCAAGGTGTCCTGTGTGCTCCTCTTCATCGAGACACCTTTCAGCTGAGGTCTCTGATGGCATCTTAATCTCAACAGGACAGAGATAGATGCACTTTGGGCTGTTCAGGTTTCCCAGCCTCTTTCTCAGTGTTGTTACTTTAGCGCAAAACACAATGACAGTGGTTATGTGTAATGGGATTAGATAACTAACCACTGACAAAACAATGGTTACTTGAACTAACAAGCATGAGAAAAAGAAAGAGAGCTGAGGACCGTGACCTAGAATGGGAGAGGAGTGAATAACAGATGCCTTTGCACAGTATTTTGCTGCTGCTTGTAATGAAAGAACGCTCAGACATTTGGAGAGTAAGCCAAGACTTGCTCTGGTCAAGGGAGCCCCAAGGTGTTTGATTTACAAACAGCTAAAAATGCTGCAAAACTTTGAAAGTGTATTTACAGCCTTTTTTTCACCCTGTCTGCTTGCTGACACATACGGAATTACGAGGGAATGGTTTGGGTTGTTACTGTGGTTTTACTCTTTTACAGTTGTTCCATGCACCATTTTTTCCCCATTTTACGGGTCCCTAAAGATCCCCATGCCACCCCTTGAGAACCAACAGCCTGGAAAGACAAGGTGGAAAATTTGTGCTTTGGAGCACATTCATTAGAGTTCCTTGGTTCTACAGGAAAACCAGGAGGAGGAAAATCACGGACTTTGGTTTCATTGCAAAAAGAGCTGCCTTGCTGTGACAGCAAAGGCTTTTCTTCAAACAGAAGTAGGCAAGTCTGAAGTTGTTGGGCAGTGAGTTCACCGTGCTCACACGGGAGGGTGTCGCGTGCTGCAAATGCACCCAGTGCCCTCCAAGGCGAAGACTGTGCAGCCAACAGGCTCAGTCCAACCCTCCTAAGACGACCAGCTGTACAGACTTGTCCATCATTCCCCAGCCTCCCCCCAGGGAACGGGAGGAAATAAGGTGAAAGGATGTAGCATTAGCAAGGTCACCCTTCCTCTGAGTTTTTCTTTCTTTCCAGAAGAATGGATTCATTGAGGGGAATAAACGTGTTGTTGAAACCATCCTGCTTGGCACCGAGCGCCCATTGCTTCTGGCAAAGCTTGGTTCTCTGCACACTTTGTGTCTACTGTGCCATGTTATCCACACACTTTCCATGAAAAAGTTGATCCCTGAACCACTGAGGCAAGGTGGTTTTGGTGAGGCTGAGTTACATGGTGACCACACAGCTGAGGAATGCAGGTATTTGGGACTCCTCTGGAAAGACACTGCTGAAAGATCTCCAGGGTGTACTGTACTGAGCATAAGCCTACCACCCCCAGGGTTTGGAAGAGAGCAAATTCCTTCCAGGATTATAGGATTAAGAAGTTGAAAAGTGATTCAAATTCTTCATTAAACAGGAAAAAAAAAAATAGAGAGGGAGAGAGACATGAGGGGAAGCTCTTCAATGCATGCATCACTCGACGTGTTTTCCTTGTAATTAAAGGAAGTTATTGAAAAATATTTGAGGGGATTAAATGCTCAGAGTATATGTGCCGATCAAATAACACAAAGTCTGCATTCTTCTGAGTAATCAATGGAGTGACTTGAATGAGAAGGTTCAAAAGAGCACAGTTATTGTTAAAGTGCCATTGTAGTAGTATTCACCATACTGTACGGCAGATGGACAGGCCCAAGGGTTTCCAGCGGGGAAACCTTCCTATAGCTGAAAAAAGCAAGGGTCTGGAACTCATACGTGTGTATTTCCACAGCAGTTGTTAAAATTTCAGGCAGGCTTTTCTTCCTGTTGTGCTCCCCAGACTGAACGAGGAAAGAGATAGGCCTAATTTCTTAATTTCCCAATTTGAGGAAGGCTTCTTTTGGACTGAAACGATGTTTCTCTTTTATTCAAGAAAACAAGACATATGTCCACAGACTGTTTGGACTAGAAAGGTGTTTAAGGACTGAGCCCAGGGCATCAAAAATGGGAGGGACTCCTGTGGAAAACAGGGAAGTGTTCTTACCATTATTCTTTCTTCTGTCTTCTGACAGCTTAATTGTAAGTGGTCATTATTTAGCCATTAATTAAGAGGTCATTATGTCCCAGACACCTGGCGTCTAGGATAGCCAATGTGTCCTGCAGCTCGTACACAGCAACCACTGTGGTGTTCTGTGAGTGTTTGTCCACGTGTGTGACAGAAATGCAGCTCTATCCAGAGACCTTTGCTTTATTCTGACTTTTCCTTTGGGTGGTTCAGTGCTGACAGTGGGCATAAGCAGCAGTGGGTTAGAGAAGAAAGAGATTCAATCCATTAGATCCAACACATCTCATCCTCACCTACAAAGAATATCAGTCACAGTAGTACAAAAGGTATGGTCATCTGGGGAGTGAAGCATGAATCTGCTGTCACCTCAAGATGCATTCTCTCTAGAGCTGTGCATGACAGAATTCTTGCCAGACCAGGCTTAGGAGGTTGCTGAATCCATCCTCCTTCAGGCAGGGCCAGCTCTGCCTCAAACTCACTTGTCTTATTTGCTCCTACACATGACCAGCAATGCTGAGTCCTTCAGCATCCTGCACCAACATGCAACTACCCTTACCTTTTACTTGTTTCCTTAAATGTCTCATCTATATTTCCTCTACCTCAGTTTAATTACATAATTTCTCATGCTGCCCACAACAAACAGTCCCATGTTAGTTCCTTTCTCTATGCTTTGGCTACTTATATTAAATCAGTCTGGAATATGATCCAGCCAGGAAATGAATCAATTTCAGACATCCCATTATCCTCATGCTTTTGCCTTGCCAGAAATGTCCAAATCAGGATGGCTGTTTCTTAGCGAGTCATTTCAATCCTTTTTAGGCACTTAAAAGTAAACTTTCTTAGAGAGAGACTTAGCACACTGAGTACCCAAATTGAAGTTAATGGATGATCTGAGAGCAAGTCCTGTTTATTTTGGCATGTCTCAGTACAAATAAAAGTCTGATTATAGGTATCTGCATAAGAAAGTGAAGACAGAAGGACTGCAGTTTTTTTTCTTTTTTAAAATATTTTTCTTTTATTTTAAACTACTTTGGCAAATCGACCATACGTCTTCTCACTTCCTCCTTCTAAAAGCTAACCAGACGGCATATGCCAGCATCAGAATTTCCCACTGGTGGTTTGTTTATCGTTCAGTCACCTTGAGCATGTAGTGGAAAGTTTGAGCTGACCCTGGGGTATGTTATTTGTTAATAACTGAAAGCATGATTTGACCAAGTTGCCATTTAAAAACCTCACAGTCCAGTCGACTTTGCGTGATATCACACAGTATCAGTAGGTGCTGAAATTCAGCAGAACTGAGTACAAAACGGGCTTTGGAGTCCTGTGTCTCATGCCCTACAGGGCTAATGGAGTGGGTATTTTTCTAACCTTACAATTGTGGTTAATAAAATAATGGATGAGGAATGGGTGAAAGAAGTTTTTTTNTAATTTCTCATGCTGCCCACAACAAACAGTCCCATGTTAGTTCCTTTCTCTATGCTTTGGCTACTTATATTAAATCAGTCTGGAATATGATCCAGCCAGGAAATGAATCAATTTCAGACATCCCATTATCCTCATGCTTTTGCCTTGCCAGAAATGTCCAAATCAGGATGGCTGTTTCTTAGCGAGTCATTTCAATCCTTTTTAGGCACTTAAAAGTAAACTTTCTTAGAGAGAGACTTAGCACACTGAGTACCCAAATTGAAGTTAATGGATGCTCTGAGAGCAAGTCCTGTTTATTTTGGCATGTCTCAGTACAAATAAAAGTCTGATTATAGGTATCTGCATAAGAAAGTGAAGACAGAAGGACTGCAGTTTTTTTTCTTTTTTAAAATATTTTTCTTTTATTTTAAACTACTTTGGCAAATCGACCATACGTCTTCTCACTTCCTCCTTCTAAAAGCTAACCAGACGGCATATGCCAGCATCAGAATTTCCCACTGGTGGTTTGTTTATCGTTCAGTCACCTTGAGCATGTAGTGGAAAGTTTGAGCTGACCCTGGGGTATGTTATTTGTTAATAACTGAAAGCATGATTTGACCAAGTTGCCATTTAAAAACCTCACAGTCCAGTCGACTTTGCGTGATATCACACAGTATCAGTAGGTGCTGAAATTCAGCAGAACTGAGTACAAAACGGGCTTTGGAGTCCTGTGTCTCATGCCCTACAGGGCTAATGGAGTGGGTATTTTTCTAACCTTACAATTGTGGTTAATAAAATAATGGATGAGGAATGGGTGAAAGAAGTTTTTTTTAAATTTTTTATTTATTTTCTTTTGGCTCCACAGATGTGCTTAAGCAAACACAGTCTCCTGATCCTGCAAACAGCAGTTCCCTTGGCAAAATGGTTTGGGAAGGCTTTAGATAACTTTAGTTAAAAAACACACTTGCAAAAAAATAAGCTGTCAGAGAGTAAATATTTAACTTTTCCATTTGTTTTCTTCTTTGCATGAAGTGTACATGACAAACCTTATTCATAGCTGCTAATGTTGTTGCTAATGTTGTAGCTAATGTCAACAGAGTTATAGTTGGAAAGGAAATTACCCGGACTGTCATGATTTCACATCCTTTTTGTAATTCCTTCTCCGGACAAATTGGTTGTTCATGACGACAGACACCGAAACAGATTAACCTGCCAGGCAGCTCAGAGTGACACACAATAAAATGCAAGTTCTGGAGTTCTATATAAGAAAAATTACCAGTGGAAAGTACCCATCACAATGAGAAAAACAGAACAAAGCCACTGACCAGAAGTTAAAACCAGTACAAGTTACAATACAGAGGCAAAGGTTTAACAGATTAAACCAAGATGGTTCCTGAGATTGGTTGTCTTGGGACACGATAAGAGATTTTTTGCAGAATATGTGATTTATTTAAAATTTACTAGATTTGAATGAGGTTATTCTGCCCCTCTGCCCCGCTCAGGTGAGACCCCATCTTCAGAGCTGCCTCCAGCCCTGGGGTCTCCAACACAAGAAGGATGTGGAGCTGCTGGAGAGAGGCCAGAGGAGGCACCAAGATGATCAGAGGGATGGAGCAGGTCTGCTGTGAGGAAAGGCTGAGAGAATTGGGATTTTTCAGCCTGCAGAAGAGAAGGTTTTGGAGTGACCCAACTGTAGCCTTCCAGTACCTGAAGGGAGCCAACAAAAAAGAAGGGGAGGGACAATTTACAGGAATCTGGAGTGACAGGACAAGGGGGAGTGGCTTCACACTGACAGAAAGTAGGTTTAGATTAGACACGAGGAAAAAATTCTTGGCTGGGAGAGTGGTGAGGAACTTGCATGGGTTGCCCACAGAAGCTGTGGCTCCCTCATCCCTGGAAGTGTCCAAGGCCAGGTTGGACGGGGCTTGGAGCAACCTGGTCTAGTGGAAGGTGTCCCTGCCCGTGGCAGGTGGTGGAATGTGGTGAGTTTTAGGGTTCCTCCCAACCCAAACCATTTTATGACTTTATGATTCTGTGGTTCTGTGATGCAAGGCTATTGTGGTGTGTAATCTGTAGGTAGTAGGGATAGATAAAGTCTCACTTTTCTGAACTGTGATTCACAGAGAGACTCGTTTCAGTGTCCTCTCAGCCTCAGCTTGGCCCACACAAACTAGGGTCCTGGTGGACGTTGCCCTACATCTTGCAAGCATGGGCACTGTAGAAAATACACGCACTGTGCAAGTGGGGTGTCTGTTTTTCACTGGTTTTTGCACTGGAATGAGGCAGTGTTGAATTAAGCCAGGTGTAAAGTGTATGTGAAAACCATTAGGCAAAGGCTGCTTTAAACAATGAGACTTATCATGATAATAAGTGTTAGACTGGGTAGTCAGTAATAACAGGGTCAGCGCCCTAGAGAGCGGCTCATTGCAGAGTGTCAAGAAAAGGGAAAGTGATTAACTTGAGTTTCCAAGGGAAAATGAGCAGTCCACGAGTCCAGTGCTAGATTGTCTATAGTCATGCTAAGAGTCTTTGTCTCTATTTCCTTCAGCAGCGGGAGCAAAATCCCTGCTTGGGTATGTGCCTTCCCTGTTGCTAAATCCGTTTACATTGGGAATTGCTGGAACATAGAGGAAACCCAGTGATCTGAGCAGGCAAGAGACCCAGGATATCCTGAGTTCTTGTGCTAAGGCTTGGCAAAAAAATTGGCTCCTGCCATTTCCTCTTCTCCCTGCAAAGAGTTTAATTCAGTAATTATTCTAAGAAACAAGATCTCTGCATGCTTGGCGACAGGCCAGAGATTCATCCAAACTTGTGGGCTTACTTCACTGATGTTTGGGCCAACTGGTGCACTCAGGCTGCACAATGAGTTGCAGATGTAGTGATCTCATGTGCTTCATTGGTGAAAAGCACAGAAATGTTTGCCCCGTAGTCGAATGTAAATGTAAGAAGATGGTTGCCTGAGACTGCAATCTGAACGTCCCAAAACGGCATCACACCAACCCTCCCCTAATTTAATCCTTTTCTTTGTTGCCTCATCTCTCCCATCTGTGAAATGGAAACAATTCCACTTCACTTTGTCCTGCTTTGCCCCGAGGAACTGGAATGAGCTAGACCTTTCAAAAGGACTTTGAAGACAGATTATTGTTTTTCATTACTGTGTGCAACACTTCTCACCATGAAGTGATATTTCAGAATAAAGGTACAATTCTGCTCTGCCAAGAAAGTAATGCTAACCTTCCACCAAAAACATCACTGCTTTGTTAGATAAAATTCAGCTGTGTTTGACAGAGTGATTTGTAAACTTTGCCAATGCTATGTGGTTCTGCTAGGCCAGCCTGGACCTGGTGTATTTTATTTTTTTTCCCTGCTTTCTGGGGGGCATTGTGTGTTGTGACTTTGACCTGGGACATTTCCTTTCTTCAGGAGGATTAAGCTTCAGTTGTTTTTCTGCTAGCAGTGAGTATCATTTGCAGACTAAGAAATATCATTTCCTTCTTTTAAAATGGGTCAGACCCTTTTGGTTTTTTAACCACAAACAATGGAGTTCAGAGAAAAATCCAGAGGCATACGGACTTGGGAGCCTTTGTGGCTTCAGATGTGAAACAGGCCCGTCTAATGCATTCAGTTCCTTGTCAGTTGTGAAAGAAATGTCTAAAGTTTCGTAATATCATATCAGTTGTGCAAACAGCTTGTCCTTTTAAAGTAGGTGCTTAAATCTGCACTTGGTTTTAGTAAAGCTTAGTCTATTTTTATGCCTGAAGAAGTTTCATTTTCTAGGGGTGGTGGAAGGACGGTAAAGAATTCATTTAAGGGTTGTTTTTTTTTTAGATAGGAGACACGTAACTCCATTTCAGATGTCTGTGTCTCATTCAGGGCAATTAAGGATTTCATGTCATTTGATATTCTCTTTGAGAAGCACAGGAATTGGTTACGAGTTTCTACCCTTGTTAGATTTAAACTCTATTTCATTTTAACCCTGGGGAATTAGTCTGGGTTGAAGTGCATGCATGCATGAATTAAATCATAGCAACATTGCTACGTCTCTTTTTAGCACAGAGCTCTCAAAGCTCTTAATCATGTGTTCATTTCTCAGGCCTGCCCTGTGATATGGGTACAGCGGCTGTATCATTTCCAGAACTGCAGAATCCATGTGCAATAAGGCACACCTCTTCCTTTCTTCTTCTGCAAGGGTTGTTACCTTGAGCAGGCTGCTACCTCCACTGTGCAGCCTCCAGTTTGATGGGCTTTGTTTATAGCTCAAGCAGAGGGGTGCGAGTGAGGATGTTGCCTGATGAAGGACGTTTTTAGCTGGTTGAGCAGAAGTAATTCCTGTTTAAATGCTTACATCCCATTGATTTAATCTGGCACAGTTTCAGCAGGCTAGACGGGTGAATGTCTGCTGCTCAGAGTCATCAGTGCCCTTAGGGCTTTCTCCAGTGAGGTGTGAGTTGTGGATTTGAGAGACAAAGAGCTTCAACTCTGGCTCATCTGTGTGATCCAGCCTTGTGTAAGAGGTGAAGGCTGTGTTTGCAAAGGGGACAACCTTGCTCGGTTCTCCAAAGGAAAGGCTGAGATCCTACCAGGTAAAGATCCCAGGCTGTAGAGCTCAACTGCGTCCATCTTGAGTGGTGCAGCCTTTCATCAGCTATTTTTTGTAGCACCTTCGTATGCCACATGGCACAAGAGAAAGCACAAAACGACCTAGGTGAGGGTGAATGACTCTGCAGAGCTCAGAACTGAAATTAATTGACTCACTCTCCGGTCTCTGGTAGGGACTTTAATGGGCCAGCTTGAGTCCCTCAGCAAAAGCTGCGGCCCTTTACATGACAGAGCTGGCTGTTAAAATCTGGAGAGAACGAGCAGCACGACAGCCGTGGTAGGTCACCTCCTGCAGAAAGGATAACACAATATTTGTGTATCTTAGGCAGATGGAGGGACAAGCAGCAGGAGCACACGGGGAAGCAGGTACGTCTGTAATTACCCGGAGAGGCAGCTCACCTTCACAGACCAGCAGAGCTGGCTTAATGTGGCAACAGCAGCTATTGCACCAGTCGAAGGAACAGCAAAGCTGCCATGGCAACGTCTTCTCCTCAGGGGATCACAGGCGGAATTCTGGCCAAGCCAGACCAAATTTCTCCTGTGCTTTCCGCTGGAAAAGTGCCCCTCCAGCTGGCTACCATAGACAAAATCCAGCCCATAAGCTGAAATAGAGTAAGTATTAATTAAACAGTTACAGCTCTTAAGATCTTACAAGCAGTTAGGAGCAGCTGTCAGGTTGGGAGACGCCTCCTCCAGTGCATGGCATAGCCCAGCCACGGAGTGTGAAGGATGTTGATGGTGAAACTGGCTGGAACCACAGCCTCAGGAAGTGGCTCTAGTGACCCAGTCCGAAATCATTTCCCACCCAGGTGACTCAGAGATGAGAAGATCCACAGAGCACCAGAGATGGACAATTTTGCTACAGGTTTCTACCTGGTGAAGGCCTTTCTTCCCATGCAGTCTGTGAAACACCACAGGAAAAAGGTTCGGCAAATTCCTCGGTGGAACCTCAAAGAGTGCAGAAAAAGGCTTTGGATTTTTTTCCCCCCAAAGTCGGTGCTCAGCCTTTTTCTTTTTAATGAAGCCATCATGCATTGCTCAATTTCATGGGTTCCCCCCTTTCTCTAAAAAAGCTATGTCTGTTTTCATTAATCATTAATTGCTTTGACTGGAACACAGACCTTCAGTGTAGACACTCATGGTAGAACACAGCAGAAAAAGGAAGCGATCTTTTCTCTTGTTTGATGCTGCCTCTCAAGGAACTGCAGGTATTGATTGATGCTTCTCATGTTTCAGATATTCTCTGTGATGGGAAAAAAGTCATAATCCCCTAAAGTGTCAGTTGTGTTACATATCAGAAAATATATCTCTTTAATGAACTCAAAGCATCACTTTTTTTTGTGTGTGTGTGTCTCCTTCTGTGTTGTCATATAAAAATAGATAGATGATATGCATCACATACTTTTTTCTCCTAATGTGATTGAGTTATGGCAGTAAAAATTTTCCTTTCCCCCGCTCTCAATTCACACAATAAAGTATATCACAGCTGTAGACACATGGGAACATACTGGATGACTGTACCTTAAGTGATTGTTTCTCATGTATCCATAAACATAAATAAATATGGTAGTCATGGCTGTCAATGATCCTTTGTTTCAACAAGTTGGCCATAATTAAGCATTGTATAAACATAATTGAGAAAATGAATGTCTCTGAATATCCCTGGAAGTTTTAAATCCTTCAAATGGCAATTACTTAGCTTGTGGCTAATTTTATAAATGATGTAAAAGAGAGATATGAGTATTTTATATGGATCTTAATCTCAATCCTTCAAAAGAGAGTCTCCAAAGATCAGGCTGCTTTTTTAATAATTTGGGAATAAGTTACCTATGACTTTGCTAATCAATATGCAGTGTGAAGCACCATTCATTTCTTGAATAAAATAAAATACATGTTCCAGAGTTTTACTTGTGTAGATTTTAAGTCAGAATTTGCAGAAATATTATTCATATTCTCCAAGGAAAACTAGCTTTAAGCCAAGGCAAAAATGGGAAATAAATATTTGGAAAATATTTTAAAGAATGATTGACTTAAGGAACCAGAGCAACAACTGGAAGAAAAAAGAGCATACAGTCCTCCTGGAAATTCTGGGAGCCTGTATGACTTCAAAAGTGAAACTTGTGCTGTGTCAACACTGATTTCTTTATTTACCTTCAGAGACCACAATTTAAAAAAGAAAAAAATGTGGAGACAAATGACCCCATACCTCAGATGTCTCATTTGAGTAATGGGTAAAGTAAAGATACACTTGTACTTTGTGATGTCCTTTGAGATTCTTTGGAAACTGTGTTACATGAAGACTAAATATTCCTCTAGCATATAGATATATATATTTGTGTGTGGGAATAGGGAATGGACGCCCACATTGCTGTGGAACTGAGAGGAGAGGAATAATTCAGCAAAGGAAAAAAAAAAAGATCCAGAATTCTGGGCAAAAAGTCATTGGATGTGATGGATGAAGGTTTATCTGCTCTTTATAGTGACAGATAAGTAATGAGGTTGAACTGCTGCGATATTGTCTGGAAATAGAATAGATGACATTTTTAATAGGCTCAAATTGACTCTTAATAGTTCAGACCATCTGCTGAAACTGTGGAATAATAAAACTAGTACTTTTATTATGACCTTCATCTAAAGCACAGTAAATACTCTGGGAAAGCATGTGGACATTTCTAAATCTGTGTTTTGGTTGGACAGTTTGGATAAAAGGGTTTTGCACTGGGTTTGTGGGTCAGGCTCTGGCCTGGTTGTTATAAAAGCAAACCCAGGGAGATTACAGCTCTGTCTTGCAGGTGCTTAACAATTTCATCATCCACTTAAGCCAGTTCCTTAAAAGCTAAATGTGCTAAAGTACATGTAAGAAAAAATGCAATACTAATACTAATACTAATGATGATGACGATAATGATGATGATGATGATGATAATAATAATAATAATAATGAAATTACAAGTAGTAGGAGTAGTATTTGGTAGAATCTGACTCTGATCAGAGTTCTTAGGTCAGTGTATCAAGCAAATGATGGGTGGGGACCATTTATAACAGCGTAGTCTGCTCTAGACAGGCACAGTGATAACAAAATCTGTTAAAGGGCCAAGTTCTTTGGGAGGAATATTCAGTTTGAAGTAGGAAAAGCAATGCACACACATTGCAATAAACATGATTTGAAGAGAGATCTATAAGGCAGAACTGAAGACCAGGAGAGATGTTTATATTCTGGGATATCTCCTGTTCATGTCCATTATGAAATAGCTTAAAATTGGCAGGAACCTTGTTGTTACTAGGTGTATTTGGAAGCTGATCATAGAAACATTATCTGCATGATATGATTAGCTTTATCTAGCATCTATATATAGCTGTGGGGGCTTTTTATATGGATATGTTTTCAATGATATTCTTTCACTTTGGCTGTATTAGATGGAGCTCNTGGGTGGGGACCATTTATAACAGCGTAGTCTGCTCTAGACAGGCACAGTGATAACAAAATCTGTTAAAGGGCCAAGTTCTTTGGGAGGAATATTCAGTTTGAAGTAGGAAAAGCAATGCACACACATTGCAATAAACATGATTTGAAGAGAGATCTATAAGGCAGAACTGAAGACCAGGAGAGATGTTTATATTCTGGGATATCTCCTGTTCATGTCCATTATGAAATAGCTTAAAATTGGCAGGAACCTTGTTGTTACTAGGTGTATTTGGAAGCTGATCATAGAAACATTATCTGCATGATATGATTAGCTTTATCTAGCATCTATATATAGCTGTGGGGGCTTTTTATATGGATATGTTTTCAATGATATTCTTTCACTTTGGCTGTATTAGATGGAGCTCATGAAAATAAAAACCTGGACTATCCTTTCTGTTATTGTGCAGTGCAATGTGCAATAGGCTCCTCATCCATGACAATGCAAATAATGGCAATTGAATAAAGAGAATAAACACTAGCATGTTTAGCGTTCAGTCCACCCCTTCCTTTTTTTTTTTT
>VWZW01008199.1:0-24818 GCA_013397115.1 Edolisoma coerulescens | reverse complement strand
AAGAGGGCAGGAGACTCAAACCAAGCCTTGAAGGTCTTTTGACATATGTTTAGGAAGGTGGTGGATAAATGGTGTGACATGACCAAAAGCACTTACTCAAAACAGGAAGGGATAGAGCCAGGCTTCAAGCCACTCTGTTCGGTTTGGCGGTTCTTTTGCCTGACTTTAATGAGCAGGTATCCAGTTTGAGGGAGAAAAAGTCTTTCCATAAAGCCTGCAGTATTATACTTCTGCTGTGAATGAGCACTCAGGTACCACATGTGAGGGGATGCCCACAGTCTTCTGTAGTGGTACACCAGAAAGGTAATATTTGTCTGTATGTCACAGAATCACAGAATCCTTTAGGTTGGAAAAAAAACCCCGAGGGCATTGAGTCCAACCTTCAAATCCTATTCTGGGCAAGAAGCTTGCAGTTGCAAATTCAAAATGCAAATAAACCTCTATAAAGTAAGATTTTGCATGACAATAGTCATAGCTGGTCAAAAACAAGCTTAAGAGCCTAGGCGAAGCACAAAGAGTGGACAAGCCTTTATTTAGAGTTTCCCAGATTAGATTTCTTCCCACTCCTGCATAGTGTGTGCACCTAGAGAAAGGACACGGCACAGCAGCTGCCAGGATAGTATCAAATAGAAAATGCTTCTGCGCCAGCATGACTTGAGCAAGTTTCCCTTGGAATATTCCATTGTAAATCCACCAGCCCCTACAGAATACACTGCTGGAGAGTTAAATATCTGTTTCCTACACCCATTAGTTTCTGCATGAATCACAAGTGACTTTATAGATTTATTTTTTCTTCCCTTCCAATGGAAACTCCTTAGTAGGAGTGGGCCTTGTGCACTGCATTTCAGGTGAGAAATGTGCTTGTATTCCTCCTTTGAAATTGCAGTTACTAAATATCCCAAAGAATTATTTATATATTTAATCTGAAGTATTGCTGGAGTGTTCTTCCATTTTAAGAATGGTTTCTAAATGGTGTCTAGCAGTTCACACTCCAAGACAGGAAATTTATATATGGAACAAAGCAGTAAGTGCTTCTTGTAGTTTATAAGGTGCTACAAACTCTAATAAAAATAGAAGAGAAATGTTAAATATTCATTATACTATTACAGCTCTCCTGGGAGATGGCGAAAGGCACCAAAATTATTTCATTCAGTAGTGTTTTGGATTTATGCATGCAGTCTATTGTTTCAACAATGTCAGAAGCTGTGTAGCAACTCTGGTTCATCTGCAGTAGTAACTTAATATTATAAATCTTTACAGGAAAGAAAGAAATATAAGTCCATATATGCTCATTTCAGGACCTTGTAGGATAAAAAAAAATAAAAGGAAAAAATCAAATAGAAGTTAAGAGGGACAATAACACCACAGGTATTTATAAAATACTGCCTCTCTTGGCCTTGGTCTATAGTTTCCACTTTCAGGCAGTACTGCTCCCTTCTGAATGTTTCATTTTCTATGTGATCTACAATAAAGAGTTGTGCCATCAAAAAACATGATACTATACATGCCAAGAGTCCAGGTACTCCCATTAGAGTAAGTGTGACAGCAAAAGACATGAAATATGGGTGTCTGATGAACTGGCTCAACCCCTTGAATATTCCTAAGAAGCAAACAAAGGGAAAACAAAGTAACCTCCCCCCTCTGAATAAAACTAAAATCTCTATCAGTAGTCCTGGGAGATAAAGTCTTGTCCTAAAAACAGCTCCCACTGTAACCCAGTCCATGAATCACAGCACTTAAGCCTGAAGAGTCACATTCCATGTTGACACAGACCTTCAGTAGTCCCATTAAATGTAATCGGGTTGCACAAGATGTAAATCACTGTAAAATATGAACCCTGATCTAATTTCTTTCCCTGAGATTAATTACTTCAAAGCCATTGTTTCTTATTTCCTCCTTCTCTAAAATCCTAACACAACAGAATTTTTGAGAGGAAGTTATTTTAACTATCAGTACTCTTGAAAGAAAAGCTGCTGTTGGCTCTCTGGCACACTTTGAAATTTGACTTTAAAACACAGGAGGAGATTTTTGGTTTGAGACTTTGTGTCAGCTGTGGGGTTTATTGGACAACATACTAGTGGTTGGGCTTATTTTAGCAGTGAACTAAACAGACAAGTAGAATTTATGTGACCACATATTGGAGCATACTGGGAAATAATGTATGTGTTGTGGTGAAGACCTAGTGGTCCGTTGCATTATTTCCATGGTAATTAGGAGGCAAATGACCCTTCTGATGGCAAAATTGAATTATGCTTGAGAATATTTAGTAGGGACCATTGTACCTCTTGCAAGAGGGTGACTTGAACGGCCTGAAAGGTCTTTCCAAATGTAATATTTATGACTTTGTGAGTTGTAGATTTCAAGCCACTACCAAAAAAGGGTAACACCAATAGTTGGAACAACCTGTACACATGTCTCTGTATGACAAGTAGAAATTAAATACAGTAAATCTACTTGTCTCTGCCTTCTCATCTACTTCATCTACTGTTCCTAGGGAAACCTCCTTGTACCCTGTACCAAACACAAAAAAAAAACCAAACCAAAACAAAACAAACAGACCAACCAAACTTCAGATGCTGACCATCTCATTTGTACATTGCAATGAGTAACACCCTGCCTTGTACAAAGGAGATTTTTTCAACCACATTACACTGTGACAGAGCTTATGTCTTTTAAATGAATCAGAAAGATAGGGGTTTTGTAATACCACATAAAGGGTTAACTGCAAAGTGTGTTCCAGTGTGTTTAAAGGTACTATAGTAGGGTTTTTTCCATGCAAAATGTTGCCCTAGATCAGCACTTGAAGGCATTCAATGTTGGACCCTCACATTTTTCCTTACTGAGCCCCTCAATAAATGATCACATGGAAACTGAGGCACATGATATTATGGGGATGGTGGGTCGGAAATCCCTGTGCTACTCAAAAAACACTAAATGTCCCTAGAACTGTTTAAAATGATCCCAAAATAGTTCATCTATAACAGAGGTGGATAATCAGAATATGGGAGGTGGGTGGTGATGGCTTACAGATTTCATCAGTATGTATTTGGGATGACTTGCATAACTGATTCATGGCCTCATCACCCATGATTAATGTGCTATAAAGTTACAGGAGTTAAAACCTCTCACTGGCGCTTGGTGAAGCTGAGGCCTTGCAGAAAAGAGCAGTATGTGAGCATGTAATTAAAGCCTGTACCATTAATCTGTTTGCAGAAATGGATTGAGTTTAGGCCACGCTCACAAACTCATCAAGTCATGAGATCTTTCAGGTTCTTGTCTTTGCTAGCGTACTGTTTTTATGACAAGCTTTTAAGTCATTTATTATATATACTTATTATAATGTTCTGTGAACCAGTGTGATTACTTAAAAGTTCACATGCATAAAAATTTTGGGAAATAATGATAGGTAGTGCACAGTTCCTCCTGCATGCTGGTTTTCTCTTCTTGCATAAGTGATACTACTTCAGCTACTCTTATAATGTTGTTGCCCTTTCCTTTAGTCCTTAGATGCAAGGGGTTAAAGGTGTGTATCTCTCCTGTATTCAGTCTGAAAAGACCTGGGCTTAGCCTGACCCCTGTTGTGGTGGGCACAGTGAGGGACAGGTCTTGCTCCTCAGAGCTTATAGCTAAAGCAAAAACAGAGGTGTGCAGCAAGAGAAGGGACAGGTTGTTATTTCTGTCCTTTTTGAACAGAAAGCCGCAGAATTTGGGACAACATTCTGCAAAGTTTTATCTTCTTCTGAGAACAGTTTTTATCCTTATAGTCCAGCCATAGCCCATGGACATCTAGAGCACAAATTAGGTTTTTCATTGGCCTAATCATCATCATAAGTGTCTCTTTTTCTCTCTTACCAGCCACTGAAATGCCTCTGAGTGACCATTGACTGTGTTCCTGGATCAGGTATCTTGACTAGGGAGTGAGACCAACTCCTATTAAATCCATTTCTAAATGCCTAAGTAGGAGATGATCTCTTCTGGTGTTTTGGCTGGTAATGATAAAGTTCGTTGCTCAAAGTCAAAGAGGGTACAAGAGAATAAGAGCAAACAAGAGGTTTTCTGAATACGTATCCAGTGTCTTAATCACAAAATCTTCTTTCCTCTGAATAAGCTTTTCCTTATCCTTTGGGCTTGATTTTCCAGTAGGTTAAGTAAGCTTCTTTGTCAATACTTAAACAGGGCTTGCCAGTAGTAGATACATTCTGATAGAGAGCAACAGTTCACTTATTCTTAATGGAGATTCCTTCATTTTCCCTTGACAGGGAAGGCGATAGCTAACATGCAACTGTTTTAAACTTTTAAACGTTTAAAGTATTGCAAGCACATGAGAGTAGGTGGGGAGGGGACAATGGCAGTGAGAAGAAAGCCGCACGCTGGCTCACAGTCAAGAGCCCCTTCTCTAATTTCAGATAGATCCAGAGGACTGCCCTGCCATAGTTGGAAGAAAGGCTAGTCCCTGGGATCATTATATTCACAATCCTGCCTTGTGATCTTTATAAATCTCCCTCTGAACACAGAGGATGAGCATCCTAGTGGGATTGTCAAAACGCTTTTTTGTATGAATACTGGGTTCAAAAGGAAACAGAGCACTGTGAAGTGCCCGTGAAGAAGCAACCATCTGAAGGTTTGCCTTATGAAAGATTAATTCACATCCTAGAGTTTTGGTTTTGTTTTGTTTTTCTTTTTTTTTTCCCCTCGCAGAGGCTGTTTTAATGGCTCATGTTTTGAACGCACACCATTTAATTATTTATGCATCTTGAGCTGTATTCTCTGTGTTTGGAACTTCTGCCGTGGCACTAACCTTTTTATTTCACACCACTGAAAGCTCACGCTGCACTGTGTACAAAACAGCATCTAAAGGTCCCCTGGAGAATGCACACAGCAAGTGTGTAAGGACTGTTTAAGCGTGTGTGTGAGATGGGTTATTTGCTTGATTGCTTTCACTGGTGAGTCAGAGAGTGTGGCAAACCCAGCAGCATCCCTGTAATGTGGTTTCAGACACCAAAACTAAATTTTACCCTGAGATAGTTTTTAATTGTGCCTTCAAAAGAAGTATCTTCAGATGG
Source organism: Edolisoma coerulescens (assembly GCA_013397115.1). Classification (NCBI taxonomy): domain Eukaryota; kingdom Metazoa; phylum Chordata; class Aves; order Passeriformes; family Campephagidae; genus Edolisoma; species Edolisoma coerulescens. Next base: position 19,755 of record VWZW01008199.1, on the reverse strand, counting down.
GTTTGCTAGTGCACAACTCCAAAAAAATTATGTACGGGCAAGAGTGGTTTTAAAAGCGCTTGAAATTAAATAAAAGAGTAAGGAGAGAAGGATCACATGTATGCCCCATCCCTGGAAGTGTCCCAGGCCAGGTTGGATGGGGCTCTGAGCAACCTGGTCTAGTGGAAGGTGTCCCTGCCCATGGCAGGGCATTGGAACTGGATGAGCTTTGAGGTCCCTTCCAACCCAAACCAATCTGTGATTCTGTGATTCTTGCTGCAGGCTTGATAGTGCAAACAGAGATAATATCCTGGAGTAATGCACATACATTTCTAAAGCGGGGAAGTTCAGGAATGGGACCCTTATAAGTGCTTTTCTCTGCTTGAGACTTTGTAAATGTGAACTTATACACACACTAAAGTGCAGTGTGCCCAGGAGTTCAGTGTATTTACTGAAAATCACCCTTGCTCAGCCTTGTTTTTTCCCCTTCTAACCATGAGGGATATCTCAAACGTGTGTCAGAGTAGCCTTGTTAACACTATATGCAGTAAAATTCTGTAATGGCTTAAAATAAAATTCTCTGAGAATACTGTTGAAACATGGGAGGGAAGAATGGGAAAGATGTGCATAGATAACCTTTATGTCTCTCTTCCTATCTTTGCACAATTGCTCCCTATAGCATTTTCTCCACTCTCTATTAATTTTTCTAGTCTTAACTGTTCAAAAAGTGTGTTTCCTGTTGCATCTGTGGGCTGCCCTATAACTTAATACATCTCGTTGTCAGCAGGTTCTAATATTAAGTATGAACTTCCTTTCATTTCATCCCTTTTCTCCTATTTTTGTTGTGAAGAGTCAGCCATCTCTTCAGCTGTTGATAGCACAGACCTGGGGCTGGGAGGGAGAATTTTGCTCAGCCTTTTGGCATTCAGTGGGCTCTGTTTTACTATGGAGATTGCACTGATGTTGTTGATTGCACCTGCACTTGAATATAAAGATTAGCTTAAAGAAGGATAGATGCCTTCGGAGTTCAGTGTTGGCCTCCTGGGGAGGGAAAATTTCTAGATCACGCCAAAATTGACTTTATTTGAGAGTATATTGCAATCATACATTGTCCCTTTTCCATCTGCAAAGCAATCTGCAGAATCTGGGGAAGTTTTCTCCAAGGGAGATGTCACGGCCTATTGCGAAATAACTCTTCATTTTCCAAAACACTCTTGTAGCTCAATCTTTTCCCATACATGGAGTCTCCTCTCTGCAGCACACGGCAGTAATGATACCCGTGCTGTATATAGTGTTTGTGGGAGATTTCAAAGGTTTTTTCTTTCCTTTTTTTTTTCCCCATTCTTTTTACTTTTTTTAAACTTCTTTTACAAGAAAATGGGATCAGGCACTTTGAAATCCCTGGTGTTTATTCCGGGAGAAATCCATCCAAGACAAGTGAACCGTCAACACCTACTTCTCAATAAACAACTGTCAGGGTTTTGAGTAAATGAGGGCAGCGTGTGTGGGTGTGTGTGTCTGTTGGTTATTTAATTGCTCCATGAGTCTCCTCGTATCCCTAGTAACCTTCGTGTTTTCATTTGAGTTACACCAAAGCTCTGCAGTGATATTCCCCAAACCGTTCCTGGTCCCGAGACAGGATTGTTAGAAAGCAGCCTGGCTTTGTTTGCCGCTCGTGTTGCTGTGGCGTGGGCAGAAAATTTAAACAGGCACCGATGACCCTTCCTCGGTGCTGCAGAGAGGATTCTGTGCTGCTCTGATGCCTCTGAGGCTCCCTTTGCTAACACCTGTGTTAAGCCTTGCTCTCCTGAATGGGCCACACTTTAAATCTTTGCTATCAGGGCAAATCAGTTGGAAGAGAAAAATTTTCGCTCTTTTCTTCAGTTTGCTAACAAAAAAAGGCACTGTAGCCTTAGCTCTTGCTGCTTGGCCAACAAACAAGCTGGTGTAGCACGCGCTTCAGGTAAACTTTGCGTCTTGACTGCTGCTGACCTAACCTGCCAGTGGGGCAGAGATTTCTCATCTGTGTCCTGAGGTTGCTGCCCTAATAGGAATGGAAATCAGATCACTGGAGCTTAAACTAGGTGACCTGCTCCCCTTATTTCATTGGAAAGGTGTTTTGTTTTTTTTTTTAACAGTTAGACAGGGTCTTCAGACGAGGTGGTGAGCTAAGATGGTCAAAATTTAATGAGTTTCATCCAAAGTTTTGTTCTTTTAATGGTTTCCAGTCTGTTTTCCTTTGAGGGAATTGTGCAGACATCCTCACTTCAGCAGGCCTTCTCCAGAGTGGGAAAACACACAACATCTTCTTTACTAAAATCATGACTTATATAATGCTAGTAGAAGCCTATGCCAAATTTGTGGTTCAGTATTGCCCAATAATCACACTGAGGAAAACTGTCCTTGGACTCATCACAGGCCAGGGAATGCTGAAATCAGAGGCAGATACAAGAGCACAACAATGATCTCCAAAATCCTAAATCAGTTAGACCATGCTTAGACCACGTCCACAGTCCTGAGAATTTTTCCTGGTCAAAGAGATAGCAGTGAGAAGAATGATAAATTGGTGATGGAAAGAAAGAAGAGGGCACATTGGTCCTCTAAAGGATGCCCAAGCAAGGGCCAAGACTTGGTCCAGCATCGGTGTGGTCAAAATCCACTGACCACACGTGTGGGGAGACTCCTGCTCCCCAAGCCCAGATGTCTGATATCAGGCACAAAGCCCTTGCTAGAACTTTTTATAGTGGTAGGTTGTTTTTTTTTTTTCGCTCTGCTGAGCTTAGAAGCCTGGGGAAGAGGGACCAAGAGTTGAAAATATGTCTACAGCAGACAATACCTCAAACCACATTTAATCTCAGCAGAGGAAAGCCTTTCTAATCTCACAGCGCTTGTCTGCACTTAGCTTAGATGACTGAGTAATGAACTGCTCATTAAAGGTGTGGTGATGGGATGAGGCCTCTCTGGAAGCACCAAAAATAGGTCAGGGATGCTCTTGTGGGAAATAACCTACTGAAGAAGCAGAAGGAAAGGGTGCCCAAGAGGCTCGTGGTGGTGCTGCTCTGTGGGCAGCAGGAAGCTCTTTCAGTTGCATTCTTCCTGTGGTCAGCTGTCCTACCCTGTGGTTAACAGAATATCCATTACCTGAGATTTTACTGATGAATAAACCTCAAAACACTAAGTAAATGTTTGAACAAGTAGGTAGAAGTGTGGTCATCTGAATAGCATGACCAGCTTAAATCCTGGTAACAGATTTGTTCTGTTTCTGTGCCCATTTGTAGAATGTGGCATTTTCAGAGGGACTACAAGGAAATGTGACATCTTGCAAAAAATGATTGGGTTTAAAATCAATTGTGTGCAAAACTTTGCTCTTTGGATTAGTTTTCAAAATACTTCCTTGTCTAGTAGCAGCGAAGAAAGGCACAGAGACTGAGGTGTATCCAGTATTATCTCTGTTCTTCCATAGTTTGTCTCAAGAAAAGAAAAGAGAAGTTTTTCATTCAAGACCAGTTCAAATTAAGACTTTGTGATTTTATAAGTTGATGGTGAGGAACAAAAAATTCCCTGCTTCAGGTAGGAGGGATGACATTAGGAAACCCCATAATAAATCAGAATTTTAATTAAAATGCATTTTCAAAGAACTTCAAGGATGTCTATGCAAAAAAAAAAAGTTGGAAAACTTAAACCTTTGCCAGAAACAGACTGGGCCTCAGTACATTTTATTGATCAGGAAATGCTTCCTAAAGACTTTTTAAAAAACATAATTCAGCCCATTTGAGTCTGATACGGAGCAGCAGGAAAGGGATTGAAAGTGTATTACAAGACACTGAGGTCAGTTAGGCCTATCTGCATCCTACCTCCCATTAGATGTCTAGTTTGGGTGCCTAAATTAGCTTCTCAAGTGTCCTAGACAGCCAGCAGAGTGAGTTAGCATGCCTGATGTCCTCTCTGGAGGCCTCATGGGTCTGTAGAGGGAAGCCAAGCTCCTCGACCAGGTGTTGGTGACACTTTGGTGGCCAGAGCCACACTCCGAGAATTCTCTGTTCCAACTGAGGAGCTGCACCAAGCTTTTCCGCAGATGGGGCTGGAGGGCCAATTCCTGCAGCATTTTAACAAGTGCCATTCCAAACCTGACCACAGTCAAGTATCATTCCATACCTGACCAGGGTGCTCCAAATTGCAGCTTGGTAACCAACAAAGTCATGTGGAGGAAACTTAGATTTGAATGCCAACCTGAATTTCTTGCTTTTCGTCCAACTCTAGGATTCACTTGCTGCGGTTCCTGAGTTAAAACTCTGTTTCTGGAGGGAAGGAGCCCTGAAAGCATGAAGTCTTTGCTTTAATCACAGCCTGTCCTCTATCTTGCTCAAAGCAAAGTCCTGGTGAGCAGCAGACAGCCCTGCTGAGCTGAAGCCTCTGTCTGAAGTGTCCCCTCCTTTTCAGACAGGAGATGCACAACAAGTCTGCAAGGGAAGAAAACCTAATTATATTGTGCATGTTCTAATTTAAGTTGCTGTGAGTTGCTGGGACTTTGAGCAGAAGAAACATGAGGTCACTTCTTGCCACAGTATCTTCTGCTTGGTGAGAAGCAGATAGACCTGACAGCTTTTCCTGATGTGATTACCTGAAGGATGGGTGACTGGGGATCTTCCCCAGGTTTCATTCTGTGAGACTAAAACCCATTCTTTAAAATTAAACACCCACCAACACACACACTCACACTCACACACTGTGGCAGGTAGAGCGCTGCAGGTGTGCTGCAGCAGCAGGTGCATGGATAATCCATTTCAGTATCTCCACAAAGCTAAAAGTCTTTAAAAAGAGCACTCTCATGGGTTTGCAGCACAGAAATCATAGTCCTGTAGGTATGAGACTTTCTGGAACCCCAGCTGACAGGCTGTGAAAAGTTGCTGCTGTGCTGAAACACAGATCCATGTTAGTCCTCCTCTGGCAAACAGGGATTCCAGCTGTGTCTGTAATAGGCACTTTGGATGGAACGTTCAGACACATATAGCAAGGTATCAGTTTGTTTGCACCACAGCCAGACATTCATTTATTCAAAGTCGTGTTCATCTAGATTGTAAAATGCCTTGGAAACATGAACTTGTGGCCTTGGTCATGGAATCTTCATGGTCATCGGCAAAAATGAGTGCGAGGAAAACTCACTAAATCCTCCTGTTTGCACTGGTCAAGGAATATGAAATATCTTGGGCAAATTACTGAGCCTTAGTATTTCCATCTGTAGTGGAATAATGTCTGCTACTTCTTCCATGAAGTGCTTTGAGATTTATTTAAGATAGACTTCAGTTACCAACCAGGTATTTTTGCTTTGTGTGAATGATGCAGTGAAGTTATAAACTTTTGTTACTTGTTTACTCATTGGTTTATAGCTCTCTGCCCCACGTGAACATACAAACTCCATTGATTTTACTCACTGAAGTAGTACTTTTACAAAGTGTAGATCCATGGTTCTGGATAGAGAGTGGTGTGCAAATCAACAGAAACAAATTCATGTTCAGGATATATTTAGTAGCAGATGCCACCAGATGGGAATATAGATGATGAGTAAACTAAAAACTTAATTTTTAATATCTGCTGCTGCAGTCCATCCACCTGAGTCTTTGTCAGTCAATTTTTTTTTGCCATACCTCTTGTACCAAAACCTAGCATAGCTCTGCCTTCTCTTTAAATATTCCCTTTGTCAGTAAAAGTAAATGCAAAATATGTTACATGTGGGGAAAGGAGAGTCAGGAAGCTTTATTTCTCTTCTGTCTTCATCTCTGGAGATATTACACATGCAAGAAATCTGGCACCCTCAATTATGCCTTACCATTCCATATGAAAAAAAAAGGGGAGGGGGGGCAAAAAAATTTACTGTAATAAATCTCATGACCTCTAGTCAGGGAAAAAGCCAATTCTCAGATATCCATAACAAGCTGAGCAGTCTGCAGCAGCAGAAATTACAAGTGCTGCACACTGAACTAAATTCTCTGGCACTTTATAGTGCACACTTCCCAGCTTTGCCCTTTCCACAGTATTCCACAGGGGCCACCCATAGCAACTGCTGATAAGGTCGTGTGCAGGATGGGTGATGAATCTGCCCTGATTTCACAAGGTTGTTGTGTCTGGTTCTAAAAAATAGATATCTATGTATCCTTGAGAGAAATCCTTAAAGGGGGATTATGCAGAGCTGTGTGTATTGTCTGGTGGAAAACAAAACAAAAGGGGAAAAACATAGAGAAAAATGATAGTAACTACTGAGTATTAGGTAAATACTTAGAATGAAATAGCGTTTTTTTAAGGATTTTTAAAGCAGTCACTGAATAGTTTTTGCATCAGTGACTTCAACATATGCATCCTTTTTGTACAGTGGTTTGGGATTTAGCTTTTGCTCTTTTTTCTCCCCCCATACCAAAAAAACCTCCCCAAAACACCCTTCAGAACACCAGCTGTGACATTAGGATTGAGGCAGAGGTCTCCAACTNAAGAGAGAAAGAAAGAAAGAAAGCAGCCAATGCCCAAAACTGACTCTAGGGTTCTTCATTCTTCAAATCCAGGATGTTTTGGTTTTGCAGTGTTTTACAGACATCTTTGAGGCTTAGATCCTGATCAGGTGATACTTAGTGCCTCCTTTTAAAGCTCAGAGCCAAATCTCAGCTATTTGGCGAGGACAGAGTCAGTCAGGAGGAATATTTCACACAAATTTGCCTCTCAAAAGTCAATGCTCAGCAATGGCATTGGAGGAATGGCAACAGAAATCACAGCAGCTTTCCCTGTGCCAGGTTGGTAGCCTGAGTGTGTTGAACTGGTGGATTGTGGCATCACTAATCACTGCAGAACCATGCGTGGTACAACACTGCCCATCTTTTTTCCAGAGGGAACCACATCTCACTGGGTTTGCCAAGGCAGAAAGGCCCTTCCTAGTAAATCAACTCTGTCTTACCCATGGGACACACTGCTTTACAGCAGCAGGGAATATGGCAAGCGAAATGAATTGTTTAAAAATGTGAAATATTCTTTTTGGTCCAAGGATGAGAAGGAACTGTTGGGATGAGTCCAGAACTGAGGTATGTCTAGGGATGGAAATGATTCCAGGGGAAGAGAGAAGAGACTCTGAACAGTGAGATTTATTGCGCTGGGATATAGACTCCCAGAAGAAGGGGCTGAAGACACATTGCTGGAATTGCTTAACACCAGGTTGGACAAAACACTGGAGGATATAGAGAGGTTATATAGTCACAGGTTTTTACGGCTAGAAAGAACCACTTAGTCAAACCTCCTGCATGACGCATACCAGGGGATTTGCCTAAATGTATTCCTGTTCCAAGTCCAATAGCTGTCAGAAAAACACCCAGCCTTGTTTTAAAAGAAAGTCCCAGTCCTAGAGAACCCATTGATTTCTGGGATAAGGTTTTTCTCATAATTATTTACACACCCTCTTAAAGTGTGAGCCATGTTTCTCATGTCAGTTTTCCTAACTTCAGACCCTGTGTATCTGCTAAACTAAGGACCTTCTGTGGCACTGCTCTCCCCATGTATTTTTATTCCCTTTGAAGTGGATCTCAGATGCTTGTAACACCAGGTTCACCTCTGCTTTAGCCAATCTCCCTCTCTCCTCAACCAACCCTTTGAAACACTTATATTCTGCCAACCCTTCCAATTCCAATCCTTCAAAATAAGTACGTTTTGAAAAGAAAGAGGCATAGCTTTCCTCCCTTAGCAATGGGCAAGTGCACTTTGATATCTAAAATGAGTCCTGCTCCTTGTGATTTACCCCATTTGCCAAGCTGCTTGGATAGGAGACTGTACTTTCTGTGCCAGTATTTTTATAGACTTACTCAACTCGAGCACGCAGTCAGCACTTCAGAGGAAGCAATAGCAGGGCTGGGAATGGTTTTGCTTCGTCAACATGTATAGAGCAAAGAAATGTACTTAGGTGAGTTACTAGAACAAAGGCAATTAAAAGGGCAACGCTCTGAGGTGCTGGTGGAACCACACCATGGCTCTATCTGGTCTGAGTGACCCCAGTCCCAAGGGGAGTGTGTGCATAGAAATCACTGCACTTCTGCACAGGTTCAGGAGTGCAAGGGTTTCTCCAGAGCAGATCCTCAGTATAGAATAGGCCAGCCCTCACCTAGATGTTCCCCTTACGCCAGTTCTGTTCTGGATGCTAATCCCAGGCCTGAATTTATGTTAAAACACTACATATTCAGCCTCATGGATGTGAGACTCAGGACTCCGTTTTACACCTGATTTGTTGGGTGAGAAGCTAGAGAAGTTTGGGAGGTCATTTAAGCACTAAGGTGTGCTCAGGGTGTTTCACAATCTTCCTTTCTAGACCACAGCTCCCTGCCCTTTCTTTTGATGCTCTGTGCTGCTGTAGATTTATATGCGTAGAAGGCAAAGCTAAACTTGGTCAGGGCCTTTAAGTGATGCTGTTGTACCTTAATAAAACTGTATTTAGCCTGGTGATATTGTGAAAGCTCTTGAAAATATCTTGAAAGTATAAAATCACAGGACAATTAAATCTTGGGATCAGCTCCCAAATGGATTTACACCGGAGATTCACACTTAATAAAATACGGAAAATTGCACTTTATTTTGGTACATAAATACTGGTAGTGGGGGACTGTGGCATTTAGAAGAGAGAATCACTCCACCAGAAAACTCACTTCAGCAAAATGATGCAGTCCAGTTGAGCCCTTTTTATGATCTGAGAAATGACTGCTTTTATAGCACACTAAATAAAACCTGCTATTTGAGCTGGAGGTTTATTAGTAAAGGTGATTTTGTCATAGCTAGGGAGGGAGGGGAGGAAGAAGAGTTGAGGGATGAACATCAGAGCAGGGATAGGTGTCATTCAGGAAAAGCACAGCAACATTCAAAAAATGCAGTCACTCATCATCGCCTCACCTAGCACCACCAGAGAGACATTTTATGTCACCACTTTGTTGTTTTTGTTGCTCCAGTACATTATTACATGCCTGGTTAAATTCCCCCCACTTGGAAGGACTTGGCTACAGGTGTGGTGAGGAACCTGTGAAAACATCTGTATGGAAGAGTTATCTGCAGGGAGCTAGATCCAGGGGATGGTAAAATTGGTTCTTATAGGAGAGCAGTCAGATTTGGCCAGGGCAGCTTGTGATGTTGCAGCTGCCCAAAATCACCTTCTATGGTCTTGACAGAGGACTTGCAGCTAAGCATTAGCATTCTGACAGCACCTGTGCAGTGCATCCTTCTCCAAACCTGTCTTCCATCATTCCTTAAAGACCCTATGGATTTAAAATCCCCTGATTGAAGACTAAAATCCTCAACAACTATGTCACAGGGGCATCACCTCTAGTCCAGAAACAGAGATGTCTGCCATGCTTTGGCCTCTTCAACGTGTGCGAGGAAATTTCCCCAGCTATCACTTCCTGGGGTTGCTACTGGTTCTAGAGAAAAGGGGAGAGGGATCACTTTTTCTCTGATTAAAATGGTGAAAAAAAGTCATGTGTTATGGGGAAACTGGAGCATAAATCTCCTGAAGCCCCACTCATCCTGTAGCCTTTTGCAAATGGGACAGGCTCCACTGCATATCTGCTTGGGCTGTTTTAAGGACTGCACTCAGTGTGCAAGAGAAGATGAGAGTGCTCCTATTCCCTTCTGTTAGAAAAGTGTTATTCTACTGCTGAAAACAAAGAAGAATCTCATTTTGCTGTCTGATCCGAGACCAGCTTTTTGGGGGAGTCCACACCACATCCTGTCTCTGGATGGTACAACCCCACAGCACCCACTGGCTTTGCACAACGTGCAAAGTGACTTTTTCGTGTGTACCCAGTGCAGCCAGAACTCCACCATGCAGGACATCTCTAGGCAGATTTTGCCAAGGGAACGAACCTCCCACGTTTTGCTGCAGGTCACTGGAGTTCATCTTTTCACGGTGAACTTGCCGAAGCCACAAGCAGTGCTCTCACTGAATTCATGGAACAGGACTCAGATCTTCATTCAGGGAAGTCGGAAGACACTGTATATTTGACCTGTCCTGCAGATTTTCAAAGGGTTTATAACCCAGCTGTTCCTGATGGATGTTCTGGCAGATTTCTGGACTTTTATCTAATGCTGTTGCACATGCAATACTCCATGCTGTACCTTAGCTGCAATCAGGATGCTTTGAAAGAATTAATCTGGCAGTCACTAACTGCTAAATTAAGTGCATGCTAAAAGAATGATGAGCTAACTGACTGTAGCTCACAGCTTTATGAGCTTCCCTAAATGCCTGTTTTCAGGTGAATTCAGCATCTCCTTGACATTTAAGGACCCAATTTATAATCAAATTATTTAACTCTAGTGGAAAGAATCACTGGCCTCGATGGAAAAGCCATTTATATTTCTCCCATCCCTCGGAAGAAAAAAAAATATTCAAGGTAATGCTGCAATTCCTATATTAAATGAAGGATAAAAGAAACCTTTCAATGCAAATTAAGAACTGCAGGCTTTTAAAAATTATACCAGAAACTTAAAGTGCACAGCTGTTCACATCCTTTTTTCCAATTTAGCAATCTCAGACATGCTGAGGGCAACTAAGATGGTGAAGGGCCTTGAGGGGGAAGCGATATGGGGATCAGCTGAGGTCACTTGGTCTGTTCAGCTGGAGAAGAGGAGACTGAGGTCAGACCTCACTGCAGTTGCAGCTTCCTCATAAAGGGAAGAGGAGGGGCAGACACTGATCTCTGCTCTGGGTGACTAGTGACAGGACTGAGGGAGTGGCCTGGGGCTGAGTCAGGAGAAGTTTAGGTTGAATATCAGGAGAAGGTTCTTCACCCAGAGGGTGGCTGGGGGCTGGAACCGGCTCTCCAGGGAATGGTCACAGCACCAAGCTTGGAAGAGCTCAAGAAGTGTTTGGACTATGCTCTCAGGCACAGGGTGGGATTGTTGGGGATGGTGTTGTGCGGGGACAGGAGCTGGGCTTGATGATCCTTATGGGTCCCTTCCAATTTACTCTATCCTGTAATTCTGGGATTCTGGGATTAACATCCTAGAAAACACCACAAGTTTTTCAGAGATTAATACCCCTTACTGCTCCCATTTCTGCAGGTCCCAGTCTGTCTTGGGATCCTTCTGCTATTTGATTTTGGCTGAGCCACTGTGCACATATGCATTGCCCTCTACAACTGGAAATTGCAGAGCAAAGTGGAAGGGCAAGATGAGGTAGAAGTTTGGACAAGCAATGTCATAGTTTGGCACTGGTGAGAGCAGATAGAGCTCCACAGAAGTGACCATTCCTGAAGTGATGGAAGTATGTCTTATTTGAATAATAAAGCCTTAATATCACTGCTGCAGTTAAGTTCATTAGCAAGGGTTTTCAACAAATGAAAGCACTCAGCTCAGCAAAGGTGCCTTGCTCTGCAAGCCCTGCCTTTGTGGATGAAATGTCTGAAACCTTTGCCTAAACATCCTTGCACTGGCTTGAGGCCAAACAAGGACCAAACCAGGGTTATCTCAGCAGCTGAAGGGGAAAAATTGCATGAGTCCCGTCGTAGTCCACCTTAGCTGGTGCCCAGTTGTTCTCTCCCAGCTGCCAAAACCAAGGCACCAAACAGTGTTATGGTTAAACACGATATTTAAACTGCATTGTTATGTTGGTGATGATGGGTTCTTTGTTGGAGATGACAGAAAAATCCCATTGTTTAGAGTTTTCCCAGACTCGGTGCTTAATACAAAGTTCTGAAAAGAACAGGGTTGTTTAAACATTTGATAAAGAAAATATGTGCAGCGATGGATCTATTCCACCAGTAAGGAGCAGATCAGCCTCCAGCGCCAAATCCTACCTTTATAAATTCAACATGTTGTTACAATTTGACATAATAAAATCCTCAATCCCTGTATGTGGAAAATAGAAGTGTTTAAAAAGCAGCAGAAGATTGAAACATTGTGCAAATTATTCTGTTTAAGGCTGGTAGCAAAATGAATTTGGAATAACTTTGGAATTTCTGAATTATTTAGAAAATCAAGATGCTTTACCAGGAATGCATGAAAAATTACAACTCACAACCATGTGAGCATCTTTGGGGTGTTCAGTAATCTCTGCATTGATTTGTCTTTACCTTGGATAAGTGCTTTAGACAAGGTATTCTCAAAACAATCATGATGCCAGAGTCTGAGCTTCAGCTTCTCTGTATTGACACAATCACACAAACACACACCACGGTCTGGGATGTTTAGTTTGGTGAATGGACACAAAGAGGTGTTGCTTGGCTTTTAATTATCCCACTCCCACCCCATGCTGTGTCTTGCTCTCAAGGGCATCTTTGTGTTAATTCCTGCCTCTCTTTGCACATCAAATGAATGATCAGGGATTGGAACAAGATTATCTTTAAGGTTCCTTCTAACCTAACTGTCCCATGATTTTGTGATCCACACTCCTGTGAGTGTGATGGTATTTTGGCTTTGTGCTCTTTGAGACCTAGGGAGCTGTAGAAGGAGTAAACTCTGGGAGTGATTAATTTGCAACAGTACTCTGGAAAATCCCCTATTTTGGAACCATAGCAATGATTTTTATATTAGTATTTCTGATGTGTTTTCTATTGGTATTTTGCTTTTAATTAGAGCCCCTACATCAGTTTTGAACTAGATTCAGTGGAGTTCCTCAGAAGATGCCATTGTTTGTTCTTTCAGCAAGTGTCATTTGCTGGTTTGTATCCCTCATCCACGGCTAGAGTCACTGAGGACCTCAGAAAATTCCTAAGACCATTTCAGAGACTTGCAATTATGAACTGACTTGACTTGATCACAGGCTCCTCACACCTCATGCCAATGACTGCTCAACCTGTAAGTCATCAGGCCAAAGTCATATTCTCCTGAACCTGCTGTCTCCTCCACTTGGCATCTTTTATTTACAGAGTAATTCTACCCTGGGAAAGCTCAGTGCACTCACCAAAAGACATGAAATATCTCCAACCTGTAGCTCTGATTAGAGCCTGCAAGTGAGCAGTTTATAGCCCTCCCACTGGGACACAAGGGGAAATGCTCAATTTTGAGCAAAAGTATGAGCTGAGCCAGGATTATTTATTCATGTGTTGGAGCTAGAAATCTCTTTTTTTTTTTCTTTCTCTCAAAGGGTTTTTTCCTCTAGTAACATGTGTTCACGCATGTCTAGGAAGTAGAAACTGAAGGGAAAGCTTTTTCAAGAGGAACAAATCACTTGGAGATTCTCCAGTTTTTAGGAACTCAGGACAAGAACAGAGACTGATTTTTCAGAAGGCAGGTACCCATTGCACTTTCAGTCAGTGTCAGCAGATTTATTCATTGAGCCTGGAAAATCTCAGGCTGACCATTTGCTAGGCACCAAAGTTCTGTTATAAGGATTGTCTGAAGTACTTTGGGGTTATAAGCCCAAGTTAAGCAGGTCTGAATTCAGCCCTGCCTTCCGTCTGAGCTGGCTGGGTACAAGGAAGGCCCACTTTGCACGGAGTATCCCTGCCGCAGCAGACTGCTGTGCCTGAGCTGATGTTCTCCTCTGCATGGCTAGGAGACAGCACCTGGGGATCCAGCATCTTGCTAGCTCAGGAGGCAAGCAGAGCAAGTGCCCACATACATCACAGCTTCACCACATGGATTTCCAATCAGATACCAGCTTTCAGGTGGCAAAATTGCTACCAAAAATGGCTTACAAGTTCCCAGACCACACAGAGGTGTTATATGGTGTTTTGATGAGATTTGCTCTTGCTGGAGAGGCAGGGGTGGCCGAGATAAAAGCAAGCACTTCCCAATACCCTGATTTTAAGTGACATTATGTGTTTAGGAAAGCTTTTCCTTTTTTCCTTTTTTTTTTTTTTTTTTTTTTCCACCCCCATGAAGAAGAAAACAAAGGGGGGGNAAAGGATGGTATGTCCCCAGAGCACACTGATATGTCACTGTGGATGCCAATCCCCACAGACGCTCCCGATGTTATTAATTTTTAAAACAAACTTGCTGATTGAGGTTCTGACTGCCTTTAAATTGTCTCTACAAGGAGACTGTGTACTAATTAACCCACAGAAACAATCAATGATGTACCTTTTTCAAGTTTCAGGGTGATTAGAATATGAAAATGAAGAGCACAATGGTGCAGATGTTTTAAAATCACAGCAGACAGCAATTAGTGACATGGGAACCAGCTGCTTATCTCTCCAGATAAAGCCTCTTAATAGGGAATTACACTTGAGGAGCCATTACACAGATGGATCTGCGAATGATTTAAAGAGGGGGCGTTGTAGTATTAACTTTGATTTGCAAGCCAGATTCTTGACAAGCTTTCTGTGTGTTACCTCCTCAAAAAGGTGCATTTGGAGCAGGGGGGGACCATCCCTTTAAGCACTCAGTTGTTTTTTTTTTCAGGTGTTGGGTTTCTCTAAATGTATATTTTATCATAATTATTATTTTTTTAAGTTTTATTCTTTTTTTTTTTAATTTGGATTTTTTAAATAATCATTGTTATTATTTTACTAGGCCCTTGATTTTGTTGCTGCCACCTCCTCCCAGTTTTTGCATTTGGATTGGAAGCAGCATGGGGGTTTAGATAGAAGCTCAGTCAAGGGAACGAGGAGGCAGACTGAAGCATCCAGTAGTTAAATTAAAAGAGTCCCTGAGGGGTGGATTCTGCTGCTGGGTACCACTTGCAGAGTAGGGTGCTGCCCCTCATGGGACTGGTACAGTCTCATCTCCTCAGCTGCAAGGGCTGCATGCCAGAATAAAACTGTTACGGGGAGCAATCAGGTCTGCAGGTGCAGGGTTGCACAGGACTGGAGGGACAGGTATAAACACACAGCATAAAACTGCTTCTTGTCTATGACCAGTGATCACCAGAGTATGGGATCTATCCTCATAGATCCACCCACCACTGCCAGAGATGAGGCCTGAAACTCATGAGTTTGTCATTCAAATCGTCTTCTACTAATAAGAGATTTAAAATTTCATTCTTATAGTCTAGGGTTTAGCATGTGCTGGATCAGGTTGCTCAAGCCTCTTTGCAGTTACAAAAGCTCTCACCTTCATTATGTGCATTTTATTTTCTTTAAAGGAAAGTTGGGATTGTTAACCTACTAAAAACATCCAGTAAACTGCATATGAAGAGAAATATTGACCAAGTATGCTGAGTTGTAGTAAAATTACACGGGTCAATTTGCACTTCTACTTCCACAAAAGAAGAAGGAGCAGAGTCTCAGTGCAGAATAGTTGGCTGTGGAAGAAAATCCCATTTAATGAAAGGGCAAATGACAAGCAGAGGCTGGCACTGAAGTTTGAAGCATTTTTAGGGTCTCATAAACCAAAAAGTAAATAAAGACAAATCCTTCTGTTTTCATGAAAAAAGCCCCCTATTCCTGATGCTGGTCTCAGCTGGCTGCCGTAGGAACTCTATTCAAGTCAATAGCCCCATGGAGCTGGAGTATATTGCATACTTACTGACAAATAAATTAAAGAATTTGGGTGAAAGGTATCAAGATACAAGTTTCTTAAGATTCCCTCACCATCCTGACAGCTCTGGCATGCTCTGTAAGCTTATCAGAGTCTTGGCCTCAAGCTGAGCTGAGCTGGGCTTCATTGGCTTTTGGGGATGGTGCTCACACAGCAGGGAAAATTGCAGCCTAAACATTAGGACCAATGAGACCAAACAGCAACCCAGATGGATACATGGGCAATAAAATACACTAGGCTGCATTACTTCCAACTTATTTAGTAGTGTTTTTAGGTAAACAGTCCCCACATATCCATTGCAGCCACTGAAACCCAACCTGCTGCCGCCAAACGGTCTCTAGTCACTGTGCTGTAGAAGAATTATTTTTTGGGTGGTATGGATGTGTCTGGCAAGGTAGAGCCAATAAATGTCACACTGGAAGAAGTTTCATGAGGAAACCCAGCAGACTGTAATGTGCTTGGGCAGATATATAGTTCTGACATCCCGCTTAGGAAATGGAGTCCCCTGATCCTGCAGACCGGTCATTTTTTGAAGGCCTGTTGAAATTGGAGTGCTTATCTGCGTGATTAAATGCCGCCAGAGTTGGCACCTTTGATGACATAGGCATATCTTTTTCAGGAATTTTAAGATAGATGTGGTGGTGACCCATGCTGCTGGAGTAATGACAGGGCTATCATTAGGGATGTGTTGGAAGTTGCATCATCATTTTATAATGTGCAGGCTGAGGAAATGAGGCTGGAGGAGCCAAGCCATATATCAGCATTCATCACTGATGTATAGCTGGCCTCTCCATTCTGAGCCCTTATTAACTGCCTTAAAATACAGATCAGAGATTATTGCTCCTTCTAGACCACGGATCTCCGTGTGTGTGACAGACATGGAGGGACCAGGGTGTTGCCAGAGTGTGATGTTTTTGTTCCCTGCTGTAACCCCCTTTCTTATTTTTATCTTTTTTTTCCCTCCTCTTCCAAATGAAATGTTTCAGGTCATTTAGTTTCACGGTTCAGCACTTGGGAAGTAATGTAGGTATAAGAAGCTGGTTTGGCTGCAGCCAGCAGGCTGGGATCTGTTCAGGAACAGCCTGGCCCTGCCTCAGTGTGGGTCCTGGGACCTAAGAGAGGCCTTAGCCCAGCATTTCCAGGGCTTGTCCACATCACAAATCGTGGTACCTCAGGAAGATGAAGTTTTATGTGAGGCTGGAGTGAAGGGCAGACATCTCCCCCTGGGACATCACCAGGGGATGGCCTGCCCATCTCTTTGCGCCAGGATATCCAGCCTAGTGTCTGGGCAGCAGGAGAAGCCCAAGTGGCTCAGGAAGAATGGATCTCAGGAGCTTTGGGATCAGTTTAAAATAATTAAAATAAAACAAGCTGTAAAACTCCAGTGCTGCTGGTTTCCCCCACCCCGGACTCATCCCAAGATGTGGGTGCAGGTGGGCCCCCTTGTCTGAAAGAGGGGATCAGTGCAGGTTGTGTCCTCTGTGCACTGCAGGGCTCGTGTGTGGGAGGCCACTGTGAGGAAGAGGAGGAGAAGGATTCATTCCCCAAGGGCTGTTTATGCTTTCGGCTCTTTTCTCAGGCTGAAGAAACCGGGTGTCGCTCACCCACGACATCTGCAGCTCCACCGCAGCTGCATGCTTTCGTTCTCTCACTCCACAATTCCTGGAAATCTCTGTTTTCCCTGAGCATGGCTGGTCCATGTGCACGACAGCTGAACTATCCACAGGATTTAAGAGTCCCTTATTGCTGCTCAGACAATGGACCAGAACAACTTCATCCTTATTGCCTATTCCCGGAAAGCCACACGTCCATATTCATATGGGCATGAAAGATAGCTCAGCATCAATTTGTCAATAATGTGCATGTTTAGTGGCCACTAAATAATGCACCGTGGGCTCAGGGTTGTCAAGTCCTTTTCAAACCTCTCTGAAGTTGCTCAGAGCTAGGGACATCTCATTTCCCAGCTCAGAGCCCTCTTAAGCCCTTTTGCCAGCTTGTCCCAAAATTTCCTGTTGCAAACACCCCAAAGTGAGATCTAATGGGCTACTGATAGAAAATTAATTGCAACAGGGTGTTTGCAGGAGCACAAGACACATAGCAGTTATTTTCTACTGTTCTTTCCTTGATTATGTTTTTATTTTAAGTCTCATCATGTATTTGACTTTCACAACAGTGTCAGTAGTTTGTACACCTAGTAGGGCTTGCAGTACTAGGTGTACAAAAGCAGTTGCACAGTCTGACCCAGAGCTTTACAAAATAAAAGCTGCAAAATTAAAAAAAAAAACCAAACCAGATCAACCAAAGAAAGTAAAAAACAAATAGACAGGATACTTTTGCTTTAAAAGGAAAAAGTTACAGCTGTAGTAAACAATTTTTTTTTTAGCTGGAGGCCCACCAAGAGAAAAACAGTAGATTTTCTTTTGCTCTGTAAGAGTCTTCAGCATAATTCTGCCCTTGCTGTAGCCTCTGTGGCTTGAAGAGCTCCTGTCAGATTAGAAATCATGTTGAAAATATCTCTCACCAAGACTGCAAATAGCAGAGTTTTAAAATGGAAAGGGAGTAATGCAAATCTTGAACCTGCCAAGTGTGCCTCACACACTTGACGCTATGCATATGATTTTAAGCACTAAGTATGCGGGGATGGCTTCCATGTGGAAACTCAAGTAAATCTTTGCAAAATCTGCCTTCATAGGGAAGTGGACCCATGGGTTTTCCTCTTGTTTGTTACAACTTCCAAGATAATTTTTCAGTTTTCTTGTTTACAATAATGAGTTTAATTGCTGCTGTTGAGCCTCAAGTTCTGTGAGTGATTATTTTTCAGGAAAAAGGCGTTCTCACCAGGAGGCTGAGTTGCACCATTCATCCATTGAAAGGGAATATTTCACTTGTGTTTTAAATTAAAAATCAATAGAATATGTTCCCTTAGCAATTTGCCTTTATAGAGATATTTCCACTCTTTTTAGAGTAGGAAAACCAAACAAAACTTGTTTACTGTGCATGAAATCTAAATGTAAATTTGGCTCAAGTATAGGAATATTTTATAAAGGTTCCTAACTCTTACAAAGGCATTGTTGTTATTCACTGCATAAATAAAGAACTGCAGCCAGTGGTTATGAATGGACTGATAAACTAATTTTTTTTTTCCGGTTTTCTTTCTGCTCCCTTCCAGGTTTATGACAGGCCACAAAAACATTCTGCTCTGCACTATGATCCGGGCCTCCAACAAGACTTCACCAGTGACACCGTAAAATCAAAACACCAGCAGAAAAGTAGCAACCAGCACCACATTGACTGGTCAGCGAGCTCCGACACTGGACCTGCTTCTCAGAGCTGCTTCATCAACACAGAGCCCAGTAGAGAAGCAATTAGTGCCACCAAGGTCTCTGCTCTGGAGCCAGGAGTTTCGTACAGCAAATCCCAGGCCAAGAAGTCCTGCAGCAGCAGCAGCACGTGGGGGCAGCTGTCGGTCAGTAGTAAAGAGCTGGCGATTTGCAGCGCAGTCCCGTCACCCAACGGCGTCAGCACGGCCGCCCAGCCGAGCAGTGCCTCTGAGTGCAATGGGCTTTTGCCTCTCGGAGATCAAGAGGGAGGTGTGCAGCTGGAAGCCCCCGATCAGCCCACTGGAAGCACGAAGAAGAAGTCCAGCAAAAAAGACTTGATGAGCCAAACCATCCAAACCACAGACATCGAGTGGGTAAAGAGTGCTCAGAAAGCGTTTGAGAGCAAATCCCATGACAGCATGGAAGGGAAAAAGGAGTCTTACTCAATGGACAGCATGTTGGATACATCACCCTCGAAGCAGAATCCCATTTCTGCTGGCAGTTGTGAAAGTGACACCAATCACGTACGAATTACCATCCCAATAAAGTCTCCGACAACAGATGCATCTGGCCACAAAAGGAAAAAGAGGCAATCCATAAAATCCTCCATAGAGAAAACTATCCAGGAGAAAAGCCTGCCTTCTGTGCTTGCTTTGAGCAGTGAAATGGCAAGCAGGACCAGCTCTCAACCAGAGGGGAATAAAAAAGATCTTCGAGCCACAAAGCCAGGGAAAGTGATTGAAAATGAGTCCCCCTTAGTAGCTATTGACAGTGGTGTGTTCACGGACAAAGCATCCCCCAACAATGCTGCCCGACTCAGAAAACCTCTGCCTGTGACATCCACTCTCCTACCCACCAATCTTTCCACAGCTGGCAAATTACCTGACATCCAGCACCCCAAACATGCAGCTAAGCGTCGATGGACCTGCAGCAAACCTAAATCTATTCTTCGGGAGACCTCCCTGACGACATCTGAGAAGCTGATGGTGGAGCCTCCTTCTGCCTATCCCATCACACCATCCAG
>VWZW01008197.1:605470-642771 GCA_013397115.1 Edolisoma coerulescens | reverse complement strand
GTTTCTGCCCTAAAAGTGTAATCAAGTCACTTCGACTTGCTGATTTGATCTTATAAAAGCTGGACCCTCTTTCAAGGTAAACTTGGAAGTCTTGCCTGGGAAAGACTCTCCAAGTCTTCACTGTGAAATGGGACGCCCCAGCAATTACAGACTCTGGGTGATGGTAAAGGTTTTAGACAACTTTACGTTGTTTCTCAAGGTTCCATCTGTTTAATCACTGTCTCCATAAAATGTGTGCAGTTACCAGTTATTGGGTGTTTTCATTTATCCCCCTGTTCATATGAACAGAGCTTATTTGGCTCGGGCAGTGGGCCAAACATGTTCTAATGTTAGAAGTATTTTGTTTCATGCTTGTTTGTATAAAACAGAGGGAACTGTGGGGAGAGATAAGAAGCACATGGCAGCACAAAGGAGCACATGGCAGCACAAAGAGGCTTGTCGCTGCAGGACCCCTACAGAGAGGAGCCTGCCAGAAGCTGACAGGTGAACAGTGCGTGATCACCCCACAGAAGGACATTCAGAAAGTGTGTTGCTGACATGGCAGCGTGGGATAGGTCACGTAGTGAAAATTACCATGTAAGGAAATACAATGCCTTGAAAAAGTGTATAAAACCAGCTCGTTTCTTTGAATAAACAATTCAGATTCCCTGCTGGTCTGGGTCCATGTCTCAGTCCCTCACCCACAGGTCTTACATGTAAAACTTTTTTCGTAACTAAAGATTTCAAAGGAAAGTACAGGGTACCAAAGAATTGGACTTCAGGCAGCCTCACACTAATTTTTCCTTGGTCATCAGCTCTACAGACAGGCATATGGCAATTGCCGTAGTTAAAGAATTCTGCAGTGAAACTGTAATCCAAACTGAATTCTGTAGATGTAAATCAGCATGACTGCTAAATCCAATAGAAATGTCAATTTAACAGATGAGAATTTATCCCAGAAAATGCAGAGGGTGATGAATCAGATCTAGCACATATTGTACAGCTAAGATGGCAATTTGCCACATTATCAGTAAAATTTTCAGTTTGGGTGTAAGAATATCTGTTTAAATTATGATCAGAAAGCAAGGTTTTTTTGCTCAGTCAGTCTATATACCATTCATCTAAAACTCAGAAATATCAAGTATTACACAAAAAAATAAATGCACCAAAATAATGTGCATTGGCATCTCTGTTTTAATTAGGCTTTCCACTTAAATAGACACTGTTCAGTCATACTTTTCAATCTACAGAAATGCATTTATAATGGACTTATTAATGCATTGATATTTCAGATCACAAGTTTTGTCTTCTTTCCTGTTCTTCAAATACTACTTTTAAGCAATAATTTATAATACAAGAATCAAAAGAAACTAAGCACGAGTTTTTTTCCAATATTAAGAACAGTAACTCAGCTGGGTTAATGGTATGCTGAAGCTACAGATGAGTTATTTCTTAAGCAATAATATAATTCTTACTAATGATTATTGCTATATTAAGATTATTTATTTTTATTATTAATTTGATTTTCGGAGATATTGAGCAGCACAGCAGACTAATACTGAAGCTGAAGTAACCAATGTATTCCAGAGTGAGACTGTTGAAGTCCTAATCACAGTTGAGGAATATCCACTGTCAGCCTCTTACAACACTGTAATGGTGATGGGTACAACACTATGTAAGGGGCTAAGCAGCAGTCAGTAGCAGACTTTTCGTTTTCCAGATTAATTTAAAAAACCAGTCTCTGTAAAGAGTATCTGATTTTGACATTTCTTGTGGAAAGATGCTTTTTTCATAGGCTATCTCAGCAGTTCAGAAAAAATCATCAGGCCATTCTACTGCAACAGTGTTATTATTAAAAATTTCAACATTTCATTTAAATTAATTATCCAGGGGAAGCAGAATGACATGTTTGAGGCAAATCATTGAAACAGAAGTTGACCCTTTGTAGCCATTAACATACTTAAAACAGAATCACACCACCACCAAAGCTTTGTATTGATTCAGAAGAGCAAATTAATATTTGGTCCTTCCCTCTCGATGTCTGACTCTTAAAGAACTCACAAAAAGTCATAGATTAGCAATGTGAATGTGAGTCTACTTAGATTTTTTTTGAGTTGTCCCCACATGAGTTCCTTACTGGCAAAATCTTCCATGTCTGGCAGTCCTATAACAAATTATCAAGAGGAATCATGCAGAATATCCACTCAAAGTAATTGAGTACTCAGGACAGAAGCAGTGGCTCAGAGGCAAGGCATTACATCTTTGGTATTTGCTCAGTCTTAATCTCTGGAAATAAAAACTTGGAAAGAAGACCAATGAAGGAATCATTTTACCCATTATTAATTTATTCATGACCTTATTTCAGAGACATACTAAAATCTTAAATTAAGGTTCTATTGGAATATATACAAACAAAAATATGCCACAAATGGCCTTCTATTCATCCATTTAGAATCAAGTCTATTTGCTTTTTTTGACAGATGGAAAATTTTATTGCTCTTTGGACTTACGAAGCTGATTCAGCTCCAGTGAGGGAAATGGAATTTTGTTGTCCAGTCCACAAATACATTGCCACTTACACAAGGCAGTTTTGTTTAACTTAGGAAAAAAAGTTGCCAGGAATTGGATGTTCTGTGGGGTTTCCCATCCAAGAAAAGTAAAAATAGGATTAATCCATTTTGATTTTTAATTAATGAACAAACAAATCTTGATCTGAAGCAATGGTGCAGGGAAGTGTTTTGTTATAAGTTTACAGAGCTCCTTGCAGTACTACATTTTAGTTGAGACAGTGTTTGCCCCAGCTGTGAAGCTCTGAATGCCTGTTTCCCAAGCTAGTGTTGCTTATTTTCAAATACAGTACAACTTCATCAATGTCATATTCAAAAACAGCCTCCAGAATATATTTGGTACTTTATATTCTAGTGGGCTTTAAAACTTTGTTTAAAGGCTTCTGTCTGTTCTTTTTATTTCTGAATTTAATTTAGTCATGGAAGGTTAATTAGTCTTCAGATTTGTAATTAGAGCAGTGAGTCAGCTCTCCCATCCTGTGGTATGGCCAGTTTTATAGTAGCGTCTCAAAAGAAGAGAATGCAATTCATAATTTTATGCAAATATCCTAACAGCTTTAAATGAAATGGAGATGGAAATCTTTTCAACTCCTGTTGTAAGAATCCTATGCCAAAAAATTTCATTGGAAGCACTAGAAAGAATACAAAGGAAGAAGTTCTTATATCCCGTATCTATGGGGAACTCTTAGCACAAGTCAAGAATTCATTCCTCAAGGGAGGGGAAGGCTGCACTTTCTTTAAGCAAACTGTTGTGCACTGTTGCTTACATAGACCCCAAATATTTCACAAAACCACATTAAATTAATCAGATTTTAATAAAGCATTATGGTAGGGATCTCCTACAACTTAAATATTTTCACTCAACTGTTAATTTAGCATTTCGATAAGCTTATTTTGCAGGAAATCTTTTTGTAATTTAAGCAGAAAGGAAATTAGTCTATTGTCAGAATTGTTGGAATTGAAATCCAATATTCAATCAGATCTTGACATTTATCTGTTAACCATAAAAGAGCAAAATCCTCAGTTACGCTTCTATCTACCATGGTCTGGTTTATTTCAGGTCACATTAAGAGGGAAATAAGAAATCCTTAGGGCTCAGTAAAGAACCACATAATCTATAGACAATGGATGTATTCCTTATCCAGAATAGGCCACTAAGATTCAGCAAAATTATGGCCCAATCAGAAAGATAAAGTTATTCTCTCATCAGATGTAATGCTATACAAGCAAATGAGAATATATATTGCAGACAGTTAGGTTTAACACTGTAGGGGAAGAAATGTCTTAGGACATTCAATTACTGTTAGAGTATTGTCTGAGAATGTCCAAAGTAAAAATCCAAAAATGGCAAATGCAGAAGGATTTGGTAGATTTTTGCCACTGTATGCATTATATGTATAGATTGCATTTTTATATGTATTAAATTTTTTAAATTTCCTGTATGTATCCATATGTATCCATATGTATCCATAAACTGTATGCTAGGAATACTTACCTCACCAGAGTTTAACAAGCTCAGCTGCCACTCTGTGTCCTCAACTGGAAAGAGAGAAGTGCTTTTTGGGAGTGACCCATTGCATTCTAAGCCGGTATCCAACAGACACAGGACAAATCACTGACGAAGACATGTTCTCCCCACTGATTATAGTGGGAGCCTTGACTAAATACTTCATTTGTGCATGTCTAGAAAAGACATCCATAAAATACAAATTTCTATTAAAAATTTATTTGGGAGCAGAATACTAACTAGTTTAATTGATGAAGGCCAACTGGAAAGGAGAAAGCACTGAAGCAGAATTAGTTACAAATACAACCTTGGAGGTTATGGAATTTCAACTTGCTCAGAATTCATTTTCTCTACTCCTTACACTTGAAAATAATGAGTCCCTGAAACAGAGAATTTGCTAGAAAAGAAAAGTTCTCTGATAGCAAGAAACTGACAGCTGTTTTTCAGACATCATGTAACATTTCTTTAGATAACTCCATAAGAAATGTAAAAAAAAAAAAGACAGTTCTTAAAACAGAAGTACATAGAAAAAATATTTTTCTGAGCCTACTTGATCAAATCTAGCTGAGAGGAAATGTATTATGGCCTTAATGTACAAGAAAAAGTGCCTGTATATGTGTCTGCTTTCATGCAAAATTTTGAAAGAAAGGAATAACTGCAGACACATCCTGAACAAGCAGAGATACCTCTTTCAGAAGGGTTGCTACAGATGAAGTAGAAAGTGGATGGAGGATTTAATGATCTAACAAAATTATCCTAAAAGTTTTGCATTACCAATTTGGAGATAAGTACTCTAAAAGTGGAGCAAAATTGTACCTACCAAAGTCACTGGTGCTGCACAATGGGGACTGGAGTGCTATCAGAACTACAGAAAAGCAGATTAAAAGTCACCATTATGCTTCTACTTTCAGCGAAGCAGTGACAGAAGCATTATCCCTTCTAAAATCCTCCTTGGTGCATACTGACTTCATTTTGCCTCCAGATACTGAAGGGTGTTACAAGACTCAGTCCATGGATTTTCTCTCTATGGAATGCTCAGCTGCATCACACTTAGGAATGCAAATGAAACTCTGGACACTAGACTCCCACCTGAACGAGTCTGGTCACCTTGCTCCCCTCAGCTGTGACACAAAGAGGTTACCTTGCTTACTGGTTATAAGTCACATGAGAGACATAAAGTGTAAACACTTAATCAATGAATGAGAAATGCTGGACTGAACCTGTGTCCACAGAAGTTTGTGTTCCACCTATAAAGGTATTTCATAATGGTTTCCCACTATGTTTCTGTATGACAGCGGCCCCCAGAGATAAAGCCTGAAAACTTCTGTACTAAAGCTTCTGCATTTCTTTGAAACGGAACTTTCTCTACTCTCCTGAAGCTACCCCATTTTACCTCCTACCTAACATTTTTGATTCCATAGAAGAATTCCTGGAAATACACGCTCTAGGACAGTTTAGGACACATATAGTACACAGGAATTGTTGGGAAGAGGAAAATAGGATTTTTGTGTCTAAAATGTGTTTCAATTTTTGTCCATCTCACTCTTTTGCCCCATCTCTTTCATTGAAATAGCTTTATTTCTTCTGTAACCTAAAGTATTATTTGAAGGAAAATATAACTGATGGAAATGGGCTCTTTGTTGCATAAACTGTGACTTTGTTGGCAAAATCTGCACATCTGTATTAGACTTTTCAGAAAAGAGAAGTGATTTTTTAAAAAAATCTCAAATTGTATCTTTTTATACTACACTGACAATGGCCACATGTAGGTGATTGAAACCGCGTGGGGAATCTGGATCATTTATTCAAAGCAAACGAGTTGGTTTTATACACTTCTTTAAGACACATTATTTCCTTACACGGCAATTTTCATTACATGACCTATCACACGTTGCCACATCAGCAATGCACTTTCTGAATGTCCTTCTATGGGGTGATCACACGCTGTTCACCCCTCTGTCAGCTTCCAGCAGGCTCCTCTCCGTAGGGCTCTGCCTCATGACATCTCCCCCCAGAGTCTGGCGGAGACAAGCCTTTGTGCTGCCATGTGCTCTTTTGTGCTGCCATGTGCTCCTGCAGGCAGGTCTCACAGCCTGCAGCTCAACTCCATCCTATCTCTTCCCATAGCCACATTTTAATGACATTTCCAGCCTGCCTGGTCTTACCTGTACCAACAGCTGGTTTAAAGTTTCCAGTGTTGTAGCATGTGTGCAGCTGAACTTTACAGTCCTGAAGTTGGTTTTTTTTCTATTCTATAATACAGAAAGGACTATTAGGAGCAAAAGAATAAAGGAATAGTAAGAACTGTTCAAAGGTATAAATATGGTGAAGGAGTGCATTGCTAATAACATTTGCTGAGGCAACTCAGCTTATTCTGTGATTCTGTGAATTCACAGTATAAACATGTTCATTACAGTGGGAATGTAAGTGGAAATAAAATGATCCTTATTAGTCACTCAGAAACAATTATAAATGTTGAAAATATTCCTGCATAAGGAATTTTGGGCCACAGAATGCCAATGTTTTGCTCACTAATTTTTCCAGCTATATGCAGTATTAAATGGCACATAAATGAAAGGCTCTAAAGTGACATAGTATCTGACATAATATTCCAACCATAAACATCAAAAGGAACACCATTCTGCAGTTCCTAAGTGTTCTGCTCCAGACTGCCTCAGGTTTGACTGATGGAAGCCAAATTCTCGCTACTTCTCTAATGATAGTAGAAGAAAAGAGCAGATTTGAAAAAGGGACCAGTGGACAGCATGCACAATACTGATTTCAGGCAAATAACTGAGGTGACTGAAGCAACAAACACTTCTAAAGGACAGTTCAAGTAACTGATTTTAGTAAAATATTTTAGTAGTCAGCCATTCTTCCAACTCAAATTACTGTAGAAACAATCAAGGCTTGCTGATCTGCTGCCTGGCAGTCCATTGGGCTCTCAACCCAGAGCGCAGCTTCCCGTGGCTGAGGATCCTTGGTGCTGCGGGCCAGAGGAATCCTAGCAAAGCGCGGCTGGTTCGCGTCAAGGTGGAACACCCTCGGGTGAGGCACGAGCAGACGGCGATACAAACAGGCACGGGAGAACAAAGAGCTGCGAGAGGGGGTCTCCCTTGTGGTCTCCTTTAGTATGGGCTGGAACAGAAGGGTCTGGAGCGGACAGGGGTGAAGGGAGAACTCCAAGGAACTGAGGGTGCGCAGGGGGTTTTAAGGGAAGGGAAAACTGGAGGGGCCAGGGGTAGCAGCCAATGGGGGAACGCGGTGGGAGGTGGTCTGAGGGTCCATGGGCGAATGAAAATTTTTGAGGGGAGGGTACAATGAACGTGAACCAATGAGCAACCGAGTAACAAAGAACTTTCTGGAAGAGGGGGACAATCCTAGACCTCAGTCCCGCCCTCAGGGTCCTCCTCTAAGGAGGAGTCCCCAGCTCCGAGGAGGAGCCTGGATGATAGACAGGGCCGGCAACTGGGGTTGGATCCTCCACACTGAGCCTCTAAGGTTAGCATTAACTAACAGAAGATACAGAAACTGGGCAATGAAAATTCTGGGTTCCCAGGAAACAGTACATGAAATCAGTGGGGGAGAGAGACAGAGAGAGACAGAGAGGAAAGGGGGAAAAACTCAGACCTTACTCTGGATGAACTCATAACTCTGGAATAACTACATAACTATCTGGATTTTAGACCAAATTTAAAGGTAGTATTCTCACACATGTCCTAACTCTGAAACTTGGCAAGTGTTACAGGATGTGAGTATTGGCTAATGAGTATAATATATAGTAACAATCCATCCTGCCACAGTATTGCTTATGCTACCAGTCTTTTTTTTTTTTTTGCCTATAAATCTTAGATTCCAGCAGCAATTTCTATGCTAGTTGGATTTTACTCCAAATTTATTGGAGAAAGGAGTGTGTCTAACTGTGCAACACTGTGCTGCAGTACATAAACCTGGATAACAGTAATTGGAAAGCAGACTACAAGTAGGATGGGTTGTGTATCCCTTGCTAGTTCAGAAGCAGTAACCAGGCATCCCTTACAGCAGGCTTGCAGTCTCAGCCTGCAGAATGGCTGCTGGGAACAAGACAAATCTCTGGGATATCAAGGAATCTGGACAGTTTTTTAATTTCTCTTTCATTCAACCTAATTAATTCCAGTCTCATACTCTGCAGACTTCTGTGACTAGAACCATATCTTGAATTCTTTTATAATTTAAAAAGCATTTCATTTACTTTTGGAATCATTTATAAATTTTCCATATTAAAATTTTTGATGTAAGTTATGGTCCAATGAAGCTGGATTTTCTTGTATTTCTAGAATATTTCAAAATGGGGTTTGGAACTCAGCTGTATTTTTGGGGCCTGAATCTGACCCACCACTGTCCCACTGACTTTAATTCATTTAATTTCACTACTATGACATTGTTTATACTTGCCACACAGTGTAATTGTCAGCTGATCCTTCTCATATACTACTCTATATCTAGCAAGAAATCCAATTTTTTCTTTCAGTCTTTTTGTGCATTTCAAACAGTATTCTCGTGGAAATATAACAGTTTTAGAGGCTCTGTCAATAGGATTTCTACAACATCATTTTAGGTTTTATATCCATATCATTAACCCTTGTACAGTCTTCAGGTTTTTCTTCTTCATGGACTGTTCAAAATTCAGAAACTGTCATCTGTCTTCAGCCTTCTAATAGCTGCATTTCTCCCTCATGCTCTTCACTTACTTTAGCTCTCTCTTAGTGGCATTTTCTATCAGTCTCTGATACTCTATTTGCCCTTCTTTGGAGTCTTTTGTCCATCAGAAGTCAAAACTGTCAGTGTCTTCTTAACTTAATTCCTAACTACTTTAAAACCACTTCTCAAGCCTCTTCTAACCTGACCAAATAACATGACTGATTTTCTCTCAGCTTCTCTGTGAAACTGAGTCAAGTGGCAGCTTCAGGTTGTCAGAGAGTTTGCTTGTGCTGTCATCCAGCTGTGTGACTGCAACAGAGTTTGCTTCTCTCTTTCAAAAAGGAAAATTTGAGACAGGGGGAAGTTTTTGAAGGGATCTGGTTTATCTAGTCCACTGTGCCAGGACTGCTTGTTTTGGATGGTCTTCTGTTCACCTTGCCTGTAGTTATTAGTTTCCAGAAAAGACCTGGCTGTGTCCACAAGTATCCCATGTCATTCCTGTGGCCCTGCAAAAGATAATTATTTTTTAATTCTTTTATTTAGTTCAATTCCCTAAAATTGTGA
This sequence comes from Edolisoma coerulescens, assembly GCA_013397115.1. Taxonomy (NCBI): domain Eukaryota; kingdom Metazoa; phylum Chordata; class Aves; order Passeriformes; family Campephagidae; genus Edolisoma; species Edolisoma coerulescens. The sequence goes on along the minus strand of VWZW01008197.1, from coordinate 633,474 downwards.
AGGTTCCACATTGAGGCTTGTAAAAGCATTTGTTTAGGGTGGCTCTTTGAGTGGGTGTTTAGTACCCCAGCTTTGAGGCAGGAGGGTGTGTGAGCAGCTACAACAGCATCTGAGGAAAGCCACATCAGTGGGAGCCAAAGTACTGCAGGCATTGTGTGAGTCCAGCACAGAACCCTGGAGCCTCTGTGGGCAGCTGTGCACAGACTCCCAGACAGATTGGGCTGTTCAGGAGGGAACCCTGGGGGCAAATTAGGCTCTGTAACAGTAGGTGAGTCGATCTTAGGAGCAAAACAAAGAGCCAGACTGACAGTGTAGGTGTTCCCTGAAGAATCCCACTCCAATTTCACATCTCCATAACCACACCACATATGGTATTAACTGGAAGACATATTGAGCTTTTTAGTAGATGAGCCAAGAACTTAAACAAGCATGACAAAGGGACTACAACCAAGCTTTACAGTGAGTCAGGACAGAATACGTTTCATATAATGCCTGAAATGTTACCGGGTACTTTTGTCAGTCCATTAATTTTCAGTTCCAGAGAAAATACTCACTTAATATACAAAAAACCTCAAACAACTACCTAAAGTATCCAAGTTCCTGTACAAAACTTTTCAACTCTAGATAGGACTGAAACATATTTCATATTCATATTGTGTTGAGTTTGCTATCACTGCAGCTTATAATGCAATGAAGGAGTGAAATAATTGCTTTGTGTACTCAGTAGCCTGAAATTTCAAGCAAATCTGGCTTTTTATTCATGAAGTTCTGCCATATGTGGATAGAAATGAGTTGGAAGAATTAAATGCCTGTATCTCTGTCTAATGCAGTGCAATTCCTTTTCTAGGTAAGGATGTTATTTGCTAGAATGTAGGAAACAAAACTGATATTTCATGTTTTTGTCAAGACCAACGTTTTAAAATAGGAATTCTTTGTATGTCTTTTTTGCTTTCCAATAAATCCCTTACCAAATCAGACATACAGGACAAATGAGAGTATTGTCAGAGTTTTAAAAGAACTGTCTTTGTGTATTTGATATATACAGGAGTAACTTGTTGCACATAGAGAATCTAAAAGCCCAGTCAGTTATAGTGTCAGTATTCATGGCTCAGTACTCCATTATAAATTAGATACGTAATTCCAAAGTGTCTTTGTCACATCATTAAATTTAAAGCATTATCTTGCTTAGAAAAGCTCAGCCAAATCCAACTGACAGCTTGATGCTGAAAAATGACCACTTCAAGCAATTGCTTAAATTATCTACTATTGAAAGAACCTCTCCCCTTTAGAAGCCAGATAATAGCAGATCTTCAAATTATGTGTTGCAATCTGCATAAGATATTTGTAAATACAGTGATTGCCTTTATCATGTCATGACATTTGTTCCCATGGGTTTTGAAGTATAAATTATTAATATTAATTGATAGCAATGTGATTTAAACACTAGATATAATTTGGATTTTCACAGTATGAAAGCATTATCTGAAGTTTTTAATAAATGACGTTATTTGCTGTAAACACTCTACAAGCAATAAGCCTGTATTAACTTCAAATCTTTTTATATTAATATCACTCCTATTTATTGCACACCACACTAATAGACAATAAATCCTCACAGGGGAAACAGTTATTTGCAAATTAACAGCTTACCTCATAAGTCACATAACCAACCCTTTTATTGTTGTTTTACCTCTAGCATTCATTGGATTTGACATATGAAAAAGTTTTAAGTAGCTTTTATAATTTTGTTTGTCCATAGTTTTCAAAATAATAGAAGATAATTTCCTGATGAGTTCAAATACAGTACATGGGCAAACCCCTCATATACATCAACAGATACTCATGAATACACAGTAAAATGCATCCTAAATATAGCTCAATAATAAAAATGGTCCAGAAAACATAAAATCTCTAAGGGGTGAATATTCTAATGTGCTGTGCTTTTAGTCACATTACCCAACCAGACTATGACTAAGACAAATCTGCCCTGTGCCTCTTCTAAGAAATGACAAATGGAGTGGTCCTTTTCTAATCAATTTACGGAACTGCCAACATCAATAGAGCTCCTGCTTTCATCTCTGGGTACACAAGAGCTAAAGTTGTCTACTTTTTTTCTGAATTGCTGTAAAATGGACTTAAAACACAACATTAATAGGAGCCTGCCCTGATCTGCAGAAATAGTTGTGTTTTAAAATGACAGGAGTCACACTAAGCATCCTTGGCCTCCTACAGCCTGAACACAGAACTCTGAAGCTGTGCCTTGAGTACCAGACTTGGGATCTTTGTTTTGGCGTCATTACAGAGACAGGGAACTCCCTCACTCCTCCATCCCTGTAGATTTGCCAGACCTGAGCACAGATTCAGGTCTTGATTTACAGCACACCACCCTGAGGTTGCTGCTGACTCTAATACCAGAAGGAAGTCTCAAAGCTTCAGTTTAGAGATTTTGGGGGTTTGATGACCTCAGCCTACAGTCTAGTATCATAATAACTCTCTAAACCAACGAGACAGGATGTTCTGGCCACAGCTGTAACTTTTTAGTGACTCAGAACAACAAAATGAACATTCACTTATAGCATAACTTGTTAGTGTGTCCTACTAGAAGAGAGCATCTGTTTTTTACTCTGTACAGTCATGGGCAATATTAGTTCAGAGCCTACAAATGGCTAACATGTGGTTGTACAACCAAACATTTGGTTACCTTTTATATTGCAAAGAATTTTGTCAGTGGCTTAATTATGGTTCCAATTCTTTTTAATTGGTGTAAAGGCCATGAACAACTTCTTTCACATCTACGTTGACTGAGTACACACTCTGTAACTGCTATATTGAGTTTAATATTCTCCAATTTTATTCTCTTTCTCCCACTAAGACAAGCATTTGCAACATCTCAGTTTTTCTTTGGAAAAGACTCTCCTTCACTGAAACTTTCCTCTCTATGATCTTGGATAATTATGTCCTTTTCAAAATATGAATTTATATTGTAAGACAAAAAAAAGAAATTTAAGTAATAGAAAGAAAAGTATATAGCATTTTGGTGCAATGAATTTTCCCACAATGATGATCCCCTCTACTGGATTTTCTTTAGCATGTGCTTCCATTATTATGATTTGTAAACCAAAGCTTATTCAGATATGTTATCATTTTTGTCTCAGAAATGTTACCATACCTGAAATAAATCAGTGGGGAACTACAGACACAGTGTAATATGTTTTCAAAAGATTTTATAAACATCACATATCAGGAAAAACTATCATAAAACTATACGTTCATTTGTGCATTTGAGCTCAAATTTTAAGTAACAGAACATGGAAATTTGCTTATTTTTTCTAACTATGAACATTTGCCTTTCAATATATGAGGTTCTGTGCATCAATTTCTGCCAAAGTAACTAGCCTCACTTGCCAGGTATGTTTGTGGCTTAATTCCAGTTTCCTGCTGGAATTACTGGATTAGAAGGGCCTGTACAGAAATTAGAGTGTGCATGTAAATCACAGACTTACCACCTGACCTTGGACTGAACATGTAGGCTGAGATTCTGCCCTTCAGAATTCTGTCAAAGTCCTCGCACCTATTACTGTCTGCTGCTGGGAGTTTTAAAGACATATAATGAAGTCATTTTTTGATTTAACCTCCTTATACATTTGTTTTAGAAGCTGAAAATAACATAATTACTGAATCTTATAGGTTGTTGTGAGAAGAGACATGAAAGTTGATATGTCTGAATATCTGGACTGAGGAACATAAAAGAATCAAAGACAACTGAAGACCATCCAAATTTAAATCTTGGATCTTCTAAGATCATGTACTGCAAGGTATGTGGAGAAACTAAAAATATGGTGCAAATTGCACATCTCTAATCATATCAGGATTTCCAGTTGTGAGAGAAAGAATGAGTGGTTTAGTTCCACTCTCTAACCCTTATCTTAGAAGGGCTTGTGCTCTCATGGAGTGTCACAGTAGCAGAAGAGAACTGGAGGGATAATGAAAGCAGGAGGACTTAAAGCACAGCAGGATGGGTCAGTGCTGTTGTGTCCAGGGACAGACACCCTAAGCCCAGGCTCCAGGCCAGGGGCTAGCGGTCTGCATCAGGGACAACCTGGGATGCAGCAGCCTGGCATTTCAGGGGATATAGTCCTTCAGGAGCAGGCGGCCTACAAGAGAAGATCCTTTCCCCATATTCACATCAAGGCTTTTCCCCCCTCTCTATCTAGCAGAAGGGATCAGGAAAAATAGCTGGATGTTTGATCAAAATCTTAATTAGAACATAAAACCAAACTGATTTGCAGTTTTCATCTCCTTCTCTGCACTGACTTCTTTGCAAATGATAATTGCTGAAGTGGCATTTTATAAGAGGATTCTACTTGTGCCAGACATACTGGCATTTGAAAGAGGACTAAAGATACACAAAGGCAACACACAGAATCTCCCTGGAATGGCACAATCTGGTAATTTGATTATTTGCCCTTCAGTAGAAGCAGGGGAATAAAAATAACCCTAATATGAGGGGAAAAAATTGTTTATGAAAATCTGATTGTCTCTTCTTGAACTCTTTCTTCCTGCCAAGCACTTAGTTTATCCCAACAATTCTGTTAATCATGGGTTTTTTTAATTCTGGGTACCATACACCAGAGCTGCTATGACAGAGCAGGGAGGACAAAATGAGACACACAATCCAACAGGCCACAGTATTTTTCAGGAACCTAAAGGTTGTGCCATTATATCACATGGTTTTTAAATAAAAGTAAATAGACAATCTCAACAGGAATATGGTGACTGGGTGAACGAGCATAACAGATGCTTGAACCCAAGACCCTTTACTTTCTAGAGCTCCTTATGAACTAGTGTTCCAAGCTATGGACATAGAGTATGATGAATTAGGGCTTCAATATCCTGGAAATACCATGGCTTTCATTTTGAAATACTGATTCCACAAAGTGCACATTCTAATGACGTGGTGGAAGTGAACCTAACTATAAAACAGCTCCTCATTAATATCAGAAAGTTAAAAACCAATGAACAGAAACTAAGGAAGTTTTTCTTAACACGTCTCTCCTCATTTGAATTCAGAACTAAAGATTGACAGCACTCCACTTGCATTTCTGCTTTATTGTCATTTTTCACAACAATAAGAAAGTGAATTTAATTTTATGTGGCAATAAAAAGGTTAGACAATTTCAGGCAGTGGGACTCAAAAAACCAAACCACCGAGATCTGCAGTAGCTTTTAAATTCTGTTTGAGTACACCATTCTCAGCTATGCCATGTTTCAGAATCTAGTGCTGTCATTTTAAAAATGAATAAAGTATATCCTTATTCCTCACTATGAATCATCAGTTCGCATTAAAAAAAAAATAGGGAAAAAAGAGGCAAAATAAAGAGGAGAGTTTAAAGCTTAGAGAGAAATAGGGAGATGGGGACAGGGAGGAACTTCTTGAAACATCCCAAAGAATTCTTGATCTTCATTGTGAACTGATCCTGTGATTTTTGAATCGCATAAGAACATTAAGTATCTTTTTAAAATTTATTTCAATATGCTTGGATCAGACCCTTAAAGCCCTGTCAGATAATTAATGCTTTGCAATGCAGTTAGCAATACTTTTGAGCAATATTATTATTTTGACTTTTATTCCTTTTTATTGGCTAAAACAATAGCAGATAACTGTCTATATTGTTAAATCTTGTAAATTCAAACAGAAAGACATATATTTATGATAGGGTTTTCTTTTTAAAGTAACCTTTGTTTTCAAGCCAGATTTCTGTGGGTTAGTACTCAGCACATTCTGAATAAAGTTAGATCCTCCCACACTGAAAAGATTCCAAGTCAGGCACGCAAAACTGATTGCCTATCATTTTCAGCATCTTGCTTCTCAATGTTGAAAAGTATGCACACAGTCTGCAAGATAACTTGTCTCTAAAAATTCGGTGAAGCTTAGGCTGAAAAAGTGATTTTTTTTAATATGGAAATAATTAGTAAGAGGTACTTACAAACAAGAAAACTTTTCTTAATCGTAATTACTAAACGCAATTTAATTGTAACAGAGTAAGAGGCTTTCCATAGGCTTTTGGTGAAAACATAAAGCTAAGTAGCTCACTTGAAACATTTTAGAATGATAAAGATAAAATGGAATGGAAAATGTACTCTTCCAACTCCCCATAGGTTTTCGTATTTGTAACTGTTGTGTGCTCAGCTAACTTCAGTACAGCTCTTTAGAAAATACTGAATCCACAATGATGTTCCTTGGCTCTTGTGAAATGTTGGACGAGTCAAATTTTAATACTTTTTTAAACAAATGTTTACTATACCTTCATCCTTTTTGCCCAAATTTAGTAGTAGTTCTGTCCATTGGTGTACATTAATACCAGAACATATTTCATTGCTGCAGAGGAAGGATTCTGCATCAGTTCAGAGGCTGAACACAACATTCATGGGGAAAAGGAAAAGGGAAAACATATGGAAAGATTTCTTGCAGAGTTCTGCAAATTTCTGCCAAAGCCTCAAAGATTTGATAAGAAGGAAGAATCTGTTTTGAGCCACAAGAGGATTAGAATATGGAAAATAATGAAATCTGAAGATGCAGGGAAAGAGTAGTAAGTGCTATATATTTCTAAAAGTTAATTTTTTCATTCATTTTAAGTCTGTTGAAATATTAAAAAGTAACCAACCATTTGAAGACTGTAAGAAATACATTCCAAATGCCTGTGGAAAGACTGAAACTGAGAAAGATCTATGGACACATTCAGAGCTTCAGCTAAAGGGAAGATGCGAACACAAATACTGGAAGATTGCAATGAAGAATGAAAATCAACAAAATGCTGAAAAATTGGAGCAGAACAGAAAAGTACTAGAACGGGGACAAAGTTCCTTAAGATCTAGGATATTGCATCAAGAAAACCAAATAGATAAAGTGAATGGTTTTCAATCTGTAACTAGGACCATGACTGATAACTAAATAAGTAATATCTTCACCAATACTTCTCTACTGAAAAAAGTAAGAGTTTAAAAATACAAAAATAGGTTATTAACCAGATATCTAGGTACAAAACACCAGTGAAACACAGGAAATGCAAACCCAGTAAAGGATTTGGCTTTGATAAAAAAATTTGTTACACAAGTAGATATAAACTCCTGTTCCATTAGTCAGAAATACTCACTTTTAAATTCTTTATCCATATGCTCATAGACATCAGGGCACACAGCCAGTGAATGATGTCTTGCAGAGTGTCCCTGCACTCCAGGATTGGTATGGACAGTTGGACTATACCTGCTTTTTCTGTATACAAGTCTAAGGACCAGGGATCACAAGAAAGAAAAGAAAGTAGAGCATATATATATGGTATTATTAGGACTGTAATGCTGCAATATTTTTTGTGATTAATAATGGTGTGAAGAGTGATAAAGCTGTAAGTTAATAATAGTGGTATATTTATCAATGAATAATTGGCTTATTAGTAATGTATTGATTAAATAGTAAATTTTAAAGCTTCTTCTATCAGTTGCATCTCTTAAAACATCTCCTCTTTAAACAGAAGAGAGTCAGAACTGGACATAACACCTGCTTTAGTTAATTATTCTTATCAATATAGCGCAGAAATAAAGAAAATCAGTGGAAGTGTCTTTCTATATAGAGCAGATTAGCAAAATCCAGAAATTTTCACAGTTAAATGTACTGAATATCTTTAAATTGTTTTTTAGGTTTTGACCTTTCTTTATTACAGTACATCATTAAACTCTACCTCAAACATTCTACCCCCCCTCAAATTAGGGCAAATTAATAGTTTTCCATATTATGCTCATTCATCTCTTTCTTTTTCCCCCTCAAGGTAACCATAACCTGGGCACAAACCTTCACAAAAAAAGCCAAACCAAAACCAGACAAATACAAAAAAACTCAAACCCTAGAGAATTTAAAAAAAGTTAAAACCAGAGCAACGAGGGTAGAAGTTTAAAACAAACTAATGTAGCTCAGAAACAAAGTGCATACTTTTTCCACTGAGAGTAGTTGATGATAAATAATCGAGAGATGGATTTTCCATTTCTGATTCTTTCCAGTTAAATAGGCGGTAATTTTATGGAAGGTACCCAGTGGGTCAAACTCAGTTGTGTGTTATCTGAGTTCAGGGACATATGAATAAATAATTGAAGCCCTGTTGCACCAGCAAACAGATGAAATAATGTAACTATACCTATCCCTTGCTATGCCAGAATACATGAAATTGTTCTATGGGGTCTGATTGAAAGACACAAGATTATGGAATCACGAGTAACTTTTAAGTGAAGAAACAAATCAAATAAACCACTGCACATACAGGTCAGTTTTAGAGGATATGCAGGAATTCTGAAGTATAATACAACATCTCTTTATCCACTGAAATGGATCAAATAAGAAAAGTAATGTGAAGTATGTTGTGATTATGGCATTCTCAGAATCTGGGATGTCAATGTGAATTTTCATACAAGGTGGGGTCTCGAACCTGTTTTTAGAGATGTTTCAATAAGAAATTGGCCCAGTTTTTAAAAAAATCAGCTCCAGCATCTCTGGGGAACTGGAAAAACAAACCATTTGAAGAGAAAAAATAGCAATGCATTTAAAGACTACCAATCACTGAAATTGAAGACATTTACAGCTGCTCTTAGCAATTTTAGCCAAACATATCAGGGTTATGCTTATATCCCTTCAAGGAGATAATGTTCTGGAAGTATCATGTCATTGGTGGCTGTTGTTTCTCTTGTCAGGAGAGTAAATAAAACTGCCTGGCAGGAATTGCTCAGCCCGTGAGCTACTGCTTGTTAGTCTCCTCTTCTTGTGCTTTCGCCTCTTTTCTTGGGTCTGCCCTGACAAAATATTTAAATTGAGGTTCTATGTGCATTATTTATGTAATTTTAAAAATAGGTAGTATATTTTTTCTTCATGTAAATGCATGCAGCTGTATTTGGAACATAGCATAAGGTATTTTTTCATTCTTTTTCAGTTAGCTTTCAGGTTTACAACATATTAATAAATTTAAACAGTAGAAATCAGGGTTTAGAGAACAGAAAAAAAAAAGCCTATAACATGGCAAATATCAGAGATCCCAAATTCACCTGTTAAATAATAAGAAATTTGTAATAGGCTGGCATTTGGAGGACAGTGTAAAGGGCAGCAAATTAAATTAATGAAGGTTTATGAAAGCATGAAAGACATTGAGATTAGAAGCATATCTAGGGGCCGAGTGTGGGGGGTTGGAGTTGAGTTGATTGATGGGCTTTTGGTCCAATTGCGCTTTTGCGATTTTGCATATTTACACCCCGTGGAAGTGCGGGAACTTCCTACTTTGCCCCAGCTCTCCTGCTAGGAGGTGGGGGCGGCTTCCAAGCCTCTGGGTCCATCCTGGACGGGAGAGGCAGGGCCTTGGTCCTTCCCCCCCCACCCCTCCCCCATCCCCTGGCACCGTGGCACGGGCCAGACCTTTTCCACTTTCTCCTTCCCCGGTGCTGGTGGGTACGGGCCAAGCCGGCGTGAAAGACCATCTCAGAGCCACAAGCAGCTGAGAAACAGTCATGAAGTGCTGCATAGCTGAAACCATCTGGCGCGATTTTTTCTGGAGCGAGCGGAAATCCTCTGCGGCCAGTGCAGTTCGCACCAAACTGAAAAGAACATCAGTGCAGCCCACAAAGGAGAAGAACATGGCGGCTGCGAGGTCAGGAAAGATATAGAAAGTAAGTCACGTGAGACGAAGTGAAAGATGGCGGCGGGAAAAGACAGTGGGGGCGCTCCAGCGCGAAACTTAAAATTCTTCAGGCCAGCTGCGGGAGAACTCTTTAAATCATTTGAGTATGAGGAGATGGAAAGTAACCCCATGTGATGGCCCTTGACTGATCTGTGAAATTTCCATGGGGGAGGTATTTCTTTCTCAATTCAGTAGATGGTTTTGGGGATCGCTGCAGCAGGTCTCACCGAATCCCGGGGCTGAGGGGGAGAGGAGGCCGCCCGGAGGATTCAGCCCGGCGAGTCGCAGTCGGCCAGTGCCTGTTTTGGCGGATCCTTGCCTCGGCCTCCCCTCCATCCCGTGGATACCCGCTCAAGGGTCCAGGCCAGGGGGGGAGGCCCGGTGCGGGGACTGCTGCCCGGCCGGCAGCCAGCCCCGGCTGGGTGCATTTCCTCTGCGGCGGCGCGCCTCGACCAGCTCCTGGTCAGCTGGGAAAACCTCCGGTGGGCAGGTGGCCGCGCGGCGGCAAGTGTTGGAATCCATGGGCAGCAGGTCTCACTGAATCCCGGCCCTGAGGGGCCAGGTGGACTACTGAGTTGTGAAAGACTTCCGCGGTAGAGCAGTAGAAAACCCTTTTCCCTAAGCATAAGAACGAGACTTTTAAGAACGATAACACTGACCAAATTATGTTTTGTTATCCTTTGTGCGGGTTGGGTAAAAGGGGGAAGTGCTGGAAGAAAAGGAGGGGTTTTGTTTTAATTTCTTATTAGTTTGGTTTTTTTTTAATTTTGTTAATAATAAACTTTTTTATATTCTTTAACGTTTGAGCCTGCTTTGAATTTCTCCAAATCCTTTATCTCACAGAAGGAAAATAAGTAAGTAATGGATTTTGTGAACAAAACGGCTACACCGAGAAATGATAATGTCAGTACTTCTGGCCAAATAGCAGGTGAAGCAACACGTGGTGAAAGAGAAGCTGGACTTAATGGTGATAATGTCTGTGAATGAAGCAGCTAAAGTAAAGCTTATAAAACAAATGCATGCTATGCATAATATTAACCGCAAAACTAATTTACAAATTATGACCCCCCACCAAAACAGCACTACTTGCACTTTAGCTCTCAAAAGCCCTTGAACTCTCAATTTGCTCTTCCTCTCTCCCCATCTTTTCAAGGAGTATATAAATACATTTGATAATTTTCTGGAAATTTGATCTCTTTTGCATACACTTACATTTAGTTTAAGTAGAAGTGTTTTATTGGGTAAGAGAATGATGTGTGTTGACCAAGATTCCACATAATTTTACATATTTCCAGTCATAGTTTTGTTTAAATCCCAGCATTTATCTATGTACCAAAAGCCACTTCTTTAATTGAAAACCTTTGATAGTGCACATTTTAAATGAGTCTTTTTATACTTACATATATTTTAAAATAAGGATTTCTACTTAAAGTGTTAAAGCAATGATTTATTTCCCTAGTGGTATGCAGGGACCAGCTTTAGCATCAGATACCCTTGCGAGATTTTAATTCAATAATTCATTCAATTAATAACTTATTATGGAGACTTGCATTCAACTACAACATTCTTAATACATTCTCAAAAGAAGTTAATGTTCTTAAAACATTCAGAAACAATGAATTTTGTGTCACCTGCCTTTCCTGGAATTTTACAGCTGTAATGATTATTCAGCATGTTAACACAAAAAAACAAACCCATAAAGATTGTTCTACTGGACTCTTAAACTGAAATTTCTCTTTATGAAGGAGTGGGTTAAGAAATCCTACACTAGGACTTTATTTCTAGATTTTTATTTTCTTGAATTGTTTCTAAATCAGTCTGGGGTTTTTCTTAAACATGATTAACACATGATGCAGACCTTAAAAGATGGCGATGTACTCTTGAGGTTTTTTCCTTTTGAGAAGCTTTTTTCTCATCAACCATGTCACCTTTAATAAAGTTATTAATTCCAATTAAGACTCCTGTTTGGGTTTTAGGAGTTACCCTTTTGTTTTCTTTTTCTCTTATAGAATTTTTCCCATACAGGCAGCTAGGAGACAAATTACTGAGTTCTTAAGAGAGACAAAAGGACCTGGCCACAGGGGGGGAGGGTCTGCGAGCTGCCTCTTTTTTTACTTGGGGTACGTTGCGGGCCCGGGAGCGGTGTTCTCTCGGTGTTCGGGGGGAGAGAGAGGCCACGCTCGCTTCTGGGGGAGAACCCACCACTGTGGAGTCCGGCTTTTCTCCGGTTTTTTCCACCACCGTGCCTCAGAGAAAATCGCCGGGACCCCAAAGCTGCTTTTTTCCCTGCCCAGCTGAAAGCTGGGCTGCGGCTGCCCTGCCCCGCCGCTCCTGGGCTACTCCTGTGAGCCTTCGCTACACGCCCGCTGTTCCCGAGGGTCCGGCTGGCCATCGGGATCGGCTGTCCGGGGCTTTGTGAAGCCTTTCTTCCATCCCTCCCCGGCCCAGGCGAGCCGCCATCACCGCGTGCTCCCCGAGCTCGCTCCGGAGCGCCCCCTGCAGCCGCGGGGGAACCATCGCAGCCGCCCTGCGCCCCGGGAGCCGCCAGCGCCCCTGGCGGCTGTGAGCGTCACTGCACCGAGGGGGAAGGTGCCTGTGGCTGAGAGAGGCTGTCACTGGGTTACTGGTTCTGTTTTGTTGTTACTGCCATAGTCATTGTTGTTGGTTGCCTTGTTATACATATATATACATATATATATATATATTAGTACAGAACTGTTATTCCTATTCCTCATATCTTTGCCTGAAAGCCCTTAAATCTAAAATTATAATAATTCGGAGGGAAGGGGGTTTCATTCTCCATTCCAAGGGAGGCTCCTGCCTTCCTTAGCAGACACCTGTCTTTGAAACCAAGACAACTCCTATAAAACACTGTTTAGAAGCCATCAATTGTAATATAGTTCAAAAATTGCAAAATCAGTGTTGAATGTTGAATAAGAAAAAAGAAATAAAGATTTCTTCTACTTTTTAAAGAAATATATTTGAGCAGTTGGGGTTCAGGTTTAAAATTATAGGTTAATATAATTTTGCTAATAATTACTTTTCATCTACTGTGATCTCCTTTGCTCTACAGTTAATTTTCTTGGCATTCCAGTGGATGATCAACATGAGAAACGTTGGCAATATATCCACAAGGAAAGTCAACAGAGCAGCTTTAACAAAAGTTACAAGCATAAAAAGTAGCAGCATTTCAACATGCATGTGATCCTGAGTCACACCATGAGGAGAGTTCAAGACTAACAGAGTGCACACACACACGTTCAGAAAGAAAATGATCTGGCTAAAAGAGGAGCAGAGCAGCATCAGTCAACACAGCAACAGGAAAAACAACCTTATTGAAGGTACAGCTGCTTCTCCAGCACAGGTTTAAAGGACTCTTCCAGAAGAGCATAATAGGAGCAGCTCCTCTGAAATAATTGAGCTCTGTATCAGCTCATTAGTTCATCTGAATTCTTTTCTACTGGATTACATAAAAGATTTCTTAACAACGTCATTAAAATAGTGATAGGAAAAGTGGCAAAGTCAACCACAATGGAAACCTGGTCTTGAAAAGAGCGTCGCAGGAGCTGGGCTAAAGACTGTAAATGATTTGAACATAGTAGGTGGTGTTTCCTCACCATCTATGATTTTGTCCTTTCTGACTTCAAACTAACCTTCATTTATGTTTGAAGTGCTGGTTTTGACCTTGGCTTGGAAAGAATGTTGTGCTTCATCAGAGACAGTAACATTAATTCTAACTCCTGGTTTTTAGAATTTTCTGATAATGGCAGCTGCAGGCACCTGCAGCACGTTGAGCTGTATTCTCTATGTTCTATTGCCACACGCATCCCACAGGTCTGTCAGAAATAACTTTGGGGACTCCTTATTTCAGTGGGAATAACTCATGTTTCTCCTTCTGTTAAGACAAAATTAATATTGCCATGTGATACTGCACTGAAAGGGAATGCATATTCCATGGTGGGAGTAAATTATTTTTGTACAGCTCAGGACAAGAGGAAAGAAAAGCTGACTCAGTCACAAAACCAATGAGCTACTGTAGATGACAGCCGAGACAGAGATGATTGGGAAAGTGTTACATTTTCTCCTGGACACCATTTGGCAATGTCTGTGTTGCAATTTATTGAATTTTACTTCATGGGCATTGTAGAACTTACAGTCATGAAGCAAAGATTTCAAAATCTCCTTATTTTCTTAACAGCCTGAGTCACTACACTTTACTGTACAGCTCAGATTGCCAGAACAGCCAAATCAGGGCAGTTCAGGTGCCATGAAAAGTGTCTGGTTATCCACACTATCCCCCTTGGAGCTCCACACTGCCACATCTGAAGCAGTTCTGATACTTGATTATTTGCCTCAGTTACTTTACATATTTCAGAGCAATGCAGGTATATTATTTCCCATTTTCAGTAAAACTCAAGGCTAGAAGACATACAGACATACAATATTCATAGGCACTGGAGGCAGTTCTCCATAATTTTGAGGTTTCCTCCATTTAATTTTAAAAAAGAACAAATAAGAAGCATTGTCAAAGCAGAAGGAAGCATCGGCATGGGGTTCCACAACTGTATTTTCTTAGTCCATAACTTCATATTGTCCTGGCAGACAAAATAAAGATTAGGTTTATTAAATTTGCAGACTAAGAGAGATTGCCCATAGTTAGGAAGATACGCTCAGAACTCATACTGATCCTGACAAAAGGGAGATTTGGTCAGGAATTAAAGATGCTATTCAAAAGAGTAAGATAAATATCTTGGAAGAATTTAAAGGCACAATAAAGTCAGTGTGAGCAACAATTCTGCAAAAGATGTTCTAGGGACTATTATGGAGCCTTAGTTAAGCTTACGTCAAGATAATGGGTAAAATCAGCCACTGTATTATGATAAAGAAACAGATCTGTACGAGGCATGAAGTTGGTTTTCTGCTCTTGTGCTGACATTGAAAACACCCCAGCTGATGTTTTAGATCTGATTTTAGGCACTATCAGTTGGAATACCGAGAAGAGAACAGGGATAATGACATGATTTAGAAGTGGGTCCTAAATGTGCTCAATTTCTTGCACAGGGAGTTGAACAGATATGAGGAAAACATTGTAAGAGGCTTCATTAAAGAGTTCTGGGGAGTAGTAAGGAGCAATCTCTTCTTGTCACTTGGTAAAAAACAGAACAAGAAATAATAAATTTCCGCAAGGACTCAGGTGAGACATTAGGAAAAAAGCAGTAAGGACAATGTCTCCGTGGGACTTCCTGTAAAGCTGAACCTCCATCCATTTATGGAGACTACAGTGACTTACACAATCTGTGAGCAGCAGCACAGCACTGCTGACAATGCCCAAAGACGGGGAAAGAGAGGGAACAAGATGACCTTTGGTGCTTGTCTTCTGTACTGAAACTGATTTGTGACTGAAGAAATGTGTGATTAAACCTTGTTCTCTTTAGTAGTGGAGGCTGGTGTAGGAGAAGGAAAGAAAACCCCTAAAATATAATGAGTATATGAGCTCCTCTACTATATCAACGTGCACAGGATATCCATACCTCTGTAAACAGACATCATCCTTAGTCCTGAAAACTGATCTCAGGATGTGAAACACAGATTTCAGGGTCACTTTTAAGTTACTTGTTTTAACTTTAATTTCAGAAACCTAGCTAGAATGATTTGTGAATGTCTTGTGATTCTGAATATTTTTGCAGCATAACCATGGCAACCCAATGTGATAGAAGCAGTGAATATAAAAAGATGCTGAGATTTCTTTTAAGAAAAAAAAAAAACAAACAACAATGAAACTAGAATATAAAACAATGGAAATTGTACACTTGCAACATTATATACATACTGAAATGCAATAAACTGATCCTGTGAAAGCACTAAGGATGTATTCTTCTACTGCTGAATACAGGTGTAGAATTCTCAATATTGACACCAGTCCAGTAATAACTGGTTGATGTCAACAAACAAAAGCATCATTGAAAAGCAAGATGGCTGTTGGTTTCTGATCACCATTATGAAAGAACTCTTTATGCATCCTTCACCCTCCTCACAGTTATAAAATAAAGATAACCATTATTCTTACTACTTAGCCCATCTGAGGACTTCTTGTTTGCTTTCAGGGGTTAATGTTTGATTTAACTTCTCAACTTCCTAAAGCATTACTCTTTCTTTAAACTTCAGTATTTATAAAAATATGGCTTAACCTTTTTTTTTTTCTGCTTCTTCCCCTTCCTTATGCACCATTACTAATTTCGAAAACAGGTGCTGCAGTTAGACATGAGATTTAGACACTTCAGAATATTAATGGCAGAACATTTCCCTTTAATGTCTTAATCATTTTCTTCTAAAATTGTGGCTACTTCATTTGTATTTAAGAGGCCTCCATTTATCCAATTTGTGTAGGAGGTACAAAAAGTACTACTGAATATCAATTTCTCTGATCCTTCCTTTTCTTTTAATTTCTCTGAAATACAAATAATAGGCACAATTTATTTTCCAACATACCTTTTGACCTTGGCCTGATCAGACCAATTAAAACTACTATATCCTTCCATTCTCACCTAATTCGGAAGTGGTTTTTGTATCTGGATACTCAATTTCAGTTGTAAACCCACTTTTAGTTGAGTCAGAACCAGTCTAGGCAGGGAGACAGGACTTTCTATTGCCTGGACAGCCCCGATCCTTTCTCCTGTGAGAAAAGTGGTGGTTCAAGTAGGGGAAGGAAAAGAATAGTAATGATCTGGATTCAGAGACCTCCTATTGTTCTGCATCATAATGACAAAAGGACTTGAAAGCTGGTCCTGCTTCTCTGTTAACCACAGGGCAGGTAGGTAAAGTTGACTCTTCCTTCCAATGATTATTTCTAAGTAGTGCAGAGTCAAAATGTATTGAAGTGGTAGAATTACATGATGCTGACAAGTTTCTTACCTACCAGACACTTACCTTGCTGAGCATGGAATACCCTCAGGAGATAACTCCTGCCTTGCCCCTTTTCCAGATGGCTCCATCCCTTCTCTGATATGCCTTAGGGTTGCACTGAATTCAACACCAACATGTTATGCATGAATTTTCTCAAGGAACTCGTTCTCTGTTCATCAGTGATGGTTAATTGACCAAGAATTTTCATCTGTATATCAAAAAAAAGCTCAGATTAAAAATATTTTTCCAGAAAAGTTTTAAATTATAAAATACTAATTCTAGGATGACTTTTTGACTTATAAGGCTAGTTCACTTTTCATGTGAAACAATACCATTTGCTTTAAAAATATAATCTGAGTTTCCAAAAATTCTTCAATAATGTAATGTAAAGAGCTCAGCCTGTACAGACTGATTTCTAAGATATGTTTTTGGTAGCAATCTATTTTTAATAGGCACAATATTATCATACTATAACATAAACGGATGTGAATCTTTTGCTTTGGCAGAAGAAGGATATGATGAATGCCACTGAGTTTCCGGAAGCTTTCAGGATCATGCAGAGGAAGCAAGGAGCTCCTTGAAGATCTGCCTGCTACTTCTGTACTTTTTAAAATATTATTTAATAGTTTACTGACTTAAGAGCAGAGATACGTACCTACTACTGCATTTTCCTGTTCCCACCTCTCCTGATAC
The DNA here is from genome assembly GCA_013397115.1 of Edolisoma coerulescens. Taxonomy (NCBI): domain Eukaryota; kingdom Metazoa; phylum Chordata; class Aves; order Passeriformes; family Campephagidae; genus Edolisoma; species Edolisoma coerulescens. Next base: position 616,168 of record VWZW01008197.1, on the reverse strand, counting down.
ACAGGACAAAAACCTTTGCTCTTCCTGCCCTTCTGTGTTCCAAACCCAACCTGATTAACTGGAATTACCATTTTAGGCGCCCTTCAGGATTTCTGTATGGACTAGGAAGCTCCATACATCAGCTCTACCACAGGAGCGAACAACTCCACAAATGCCTACGCGAATCTCTTCTGCTTTTGAACTGCAGCAAAGAAAACCACCAACAAATCCAGAATGCTTCTTACATACCACAGTCTTGGTATTGTTATAAATCTTGTTTTAATTTAACATGAGTTTATCTAGTTAATCACAACATCATATCTAGAATATTCTCTTTTCTAATATATTACAGCAGACGTCTTGTTCTCTTAATATGGCTCCAAACAGCAAAAGGGAGGAAAGCACCTCTAGCTGCAAATATACAAAGCCATAAGCAGACAAGTGTGCCCAGCCAGGAGCATGTATTTTCACACTGAACTGCCTCCAGTCATGAAACTTTTCCATAAATTACCATAGTACTGCATAAATATTGACTTATTGCCTTCATGACCCTGTTGCTCATTGCCTCCAGAGTCACTAATGCTGCTGCTCTCACTGGAACATGAGCTTTCCACAGCTGTGGCACAAGTCTTTCACTGTACCTTCTGTACAACTGGCTGTTTAATGTCACTCTCAGTTGTGCCAGTGACACACAGATCAGAGCAAAGTGCTTTAGCAGGTAGGTCAAAGTAAAACAGCACAATGGACTCTGGAGTAGCACCCCCGTGCTTTCACTAAAGGTTCAAGAAATTTCCTGGCAGATGTAGGCAAGTATACTCACATTTTCCTAATGAGGCCATTGCAACAACATCAACATAGAGCAGCCTAGCTGGCTGCAGTATCTTGTCATCTATGATTAGGAAAGTGCAAAAACATTCCTCTTGCTCTGCAGACTCTCCTTTGTCTCCATAAAGGCTTCTTGTTCTCACACAGGATGAGCTAGTGGATGGCATATTGTCTCCCACTTTTCAAAGGAGAGTTTCTTTATTCCTCTCTACTCTCAACTAAATAATTTCACTACTGGGAGCTGAATTTTCCTTTATTGAAATACAATTAAATGAGGGGTTTTTTTAGAGAATATTGACAAAACTGTTTTCATAGAGTAGAATTAATCAACAACACTGTTCTTTTGTGTGCTTCAATGGGTGATTATTAGCTGTATGTGACAGTCAGTGACTTAAATTATGGGACATTGCTGTACATGTATGGGCTCACAAGTTTGTTACTTCCTCCTCTTTAAAGTCCTGGCTTGTAGATAATCTCAAGGAACCACTACTATCCCAATGTAATCCCTCAGTCCCCCCAAGGGCTTCACAAAAGCTGTGAGCATTTTTATGAGCTTGAAACTTGCCTTTATCCCAGAATAAATAGGATGAATATGAATTAAACATAGACTTTTCCTGTATCGCACCAAATAGGCTGTATCTGGTGAAGGGGGTCGCAGAACTGTCAGCTGGACATTTCAGCACAACACTGTTGTAATGCCCTCATTAAATCATTTTTACAGTAAATGAACTTATGAGAGATACATTCATCAATATTTTCTGTTTCTTTCCATTTAATTTCTTTTTTATACTAGATTTATAACATATAGAACTCATACACAACCTGCATCCTTTTTATATTGTTTATAGAAAAGTTTTAAGGAGATAAAGTGCATTCTCTACATTATTCCCATCTATCAGCGTGCCCCTAGTTCCCTTCATCTCGATTGTGAACACTATTATAATGATAAAACAATACGGGAGCGTCTGGCTGGATTTTTTGAAGCAAATAGCAAACTAGGTTTATCTTAGGACTTCTAGGGTGCTACCAGAAGGTGGAGGGTACACTGCTGTCCTCATGTATGAATGTACTGAATTTTCACTGTAGGAGAAATTTCCGATCACAGAAATCCCAAGAAGCTCAGGCTGATTGCAGTTTGTTTGTTGTGCTTGACACCACAGGACAAATGAAAAGCTTTTTGGAAGGATACCCATTCCCCCTGGCATAGCATTCATTTAATGATGTTCACAGTTATCTTTACAGCAAAGATACTGGCATATTATGAGCTATCACTGAGCTTGTGGTGCCATGGCTCTTGCAAGAAATTGCCAAAATTGATACAGACTGCAACGAAATCAAGCTGTGTAAATTAGCTGTGTAGGGAGTTGCATAAAAGTCACAGTGCATGTTAGGAATCGAGCTGGGGACACTCAGTCTGTTCTATATAGCACATATCAGTATGCAGTCACACGGTAAAAGAGGAATATAGGGTTTTCACACAGATGTGTCCATGGCAACTGACAGACTATTTTCACTTGTCCCCAAAGATATTTCCAGCATAAACGACTCTATTAAAACTCAAATAAATCCACACTCAGAAAGGATACCAACTAAGAGTCTTTGTTAAACTTATATTCTGTTTTGACAGGGGCATGGGACTTTTTTGTTTCACAAGCCAATTACCAGTCCATTTTTATAGCAGAAAAAAACAATGGTGAGGTTTTCTATACACAACATATAAAAACGCAAGAATTTAAGAATATTGTAAAATTATATTAGATCTAGATCATTCTGTTCCCATCGACACAGTGAGTTATAACAGAAGGTTAAATGTCATCTATGAACACCAAAAATCAAAGCAATAAACAAGAAGATGTTGGAACCCTTGACTGGAGCACACAAACAAAAACACCTCTGAGCTTTTCTGGTCTTTGCCTGCCTGAAATAGCTGCAGTGTTACAATGCCCTTGAAACAGGTTTCCCAGAAGTGATGAGAGAAGCTGCAAGAACAACGAGGAATAGCACGCTATGAAAAACCTGTCATTAGATTACAGGGAAATTAAGCAGTTCAAGACAGTATGAGGAATAAATCACTCTGTTTTGATTCTTCAATTAAGATGGCTACTGCACAGATCTGTGCCATGGATCACAGTATTAAAGGAAACTCAACCTCCATTTCTAAAGCAGAACATCTATTACAAATTCCTACCAAGCATGTGCCACATCATGCAGTAAGTCTTTTAGTCTTTAAAAGAACCCCTTTAATTTTTGCCTTAGTGTAGCAACTTTTCAGGGCTCTTCTGATTATTTTTATCATGGAATGACCTGTCTCCTCTTCCAGTTCAACATTGCCTTCATTGAAAAACAAGCAACATATTTTCCATTGAAGATAGACATTATTTTTTACTGCATGGATCCTTCATTACTTGTTTTTATTTTACCAGATTTAATTGCTTTAATTTTACCAGAATTTTTTTTTTGCCAGTTCTTACCTTTTTTAATATGCTTTCGGACTTCTGGATCACATTTGTTCACTGATCAATCTCTCTCCATTCCCTACAAGCTCTCTGCATAATTGTGTTAGAAATAAACTCACTTTTGGATACAATTAAGTGGGGACAAAGTCTTTGAAGCAAAAGAAAGCTGTTTCTTTGTAACAAGTCAGCTGAGTCCAGTGTGTATCTCTCCCCCAAGAGCCAAACACACCCCCCCCCAACAAAATGGCAACTTTTTATTCCCTTTCGTGGCTGGGGGCGGTCCCTGTCCCCTTTCCCACTGGATGGGTACTCGGGAACTTACATTCCCTCCCGACAGCCTACTTTTCTGTCCCCTCCCCTCTCATCCTCCTTCCTTTTGGTCAGGTCTTCAATCCCGCCCCTCTCCCAGCTCTCAACAGTCCCAGTTCTCAACAACACCCAACAGATTAACCAGAACAAATCCAAACCATAGCTAACAACAAATAGGGAACAGAACCAACAACTTTCATTCTTTTACTCAATAATCTTTTTGGCTGCAGCAAAATATTACTTCATCTCTCACAATGGTAATATTCTTCTCTTGAGCAGTCACTCACCCAGTAGGTTTGAAACTATTTCCTGAAAGAAACCCAAAAGTTTGTAAAGACAACTCTGGGAAGCTGTGCAATTTTGATTAATAACAACAACCTCAAAAACATCAAGCCTCATTGACACTGAAGAGTTTGAGCTCTTCAGTACAGCTGAATTCTCTGAGGAGCTTCCTTAATTTCTCAAAGCTTGCCCTTTTGAAATAATTAAAAAACTGTAATCAGTAATCTACTCGGTTTATTTTTCTATTAATTTTAAGTTGACTTAACTCAGGGTCACTCAATCTGGAATCTTTTCCTGGGAGCAGCTCTTTTCAGTAATTTATCTCCTACCTTTCAGACTGCAAAATTATACAGCCTGCTCTTGGTTCAATGGTTAGTAACAATTCTGTCATCTGGCATAGTCAGAAACTCATGGGACTACCCAATACTGTCAGTATTTTGTCTCCAAGCTATATAGAGGAAAATTAAGTATCCCACAGTGAAAGAGTTGCATTCAGAATCATAATTTGTTTGTACTAATATTAAATTGGTCCTGAAGTTTTGCAATATCAGTATCTCGGAGATATGCCTGTGGCATATTTCAGAATTGTATTTTACAGTAAACCTAAGCTTGAGGTTTCAGTCTTCCAGGCTCAATCTAAAACTCAGTGTATTTAGTGTCCAAATAAGTCAAATGGTCATGAATATTCCTCATCACGAAAGACACCAAGCAAAGTGTACCTGCAGGATTTCTTTTCTTCTTATTGTTTCTCTAGCTCATTTATGGTTAAATAGATAGAACACATTCTGATGTTGTGGTCTGGTGTGTACCAGTTGTGACTTCTGAGTCATAAACTGGAGGCAAAATATTCAGCAGTAACTAGTAATAGACTGTCACTGAAGCAAAACCATGGAATCTCCCATTCACATCAATGATATCTTTTCCGTGTCATTTGAAGTCATAGGTCCCCTAAATTTATCATAAATTTGTGAGCATACAGCAGGCAAATTGAGAAAGCGACGTGTCTCTGAACTAATTTCACTATATTTCATCTAGAAAATTACTCTTCTAGTGGATAAGATACATTTTTCCTATGATATTCAAGCAGACTCACATATACTAACTAACTGATTGTATTTGATTCGTCTGCTCCAAAATGGTCTCTTAATATTCAGAAAAGCCCCTCATCATGCTTATAGGCCTTTTCTGTCATGCACATTCAGCCAGGAATCAGATGTGATAGAAATAGTGCCTTTTACTGGATTTTCAAAATTCCTTTGGTGCTTTTGAAAATTCCATTGAAAAACCCTGATTTAGTAAGTCCCCAGCCCTAGTCAGTCTGATTTATCTTGATGAGAATACACACATGCTAAGGGTACCAAGCTGAAAAGGGATGCAAAATTGCACTGAAATATTGATGTTCCCTTAGAGAAACTTTTTAAGATAACACTTCTCCGTGTGATAGAATTACTAATGCAAGGCTTTCACATGATTAATTTAATGAATATTAAAACTGTGCTTTATTTTCATCTAGTTCTCATTACTTTCATAATGAGATATTTGCATGCATATGCATTTGCATGTAGGATAATGTGCTACACATCGTGACTTAAGGACAGATAAAATGGTAGAATGTATATTCATGCTGTACTTGTCTGGGATCAGGTCAAACATGATGGTCTGGATGAATGATCAGGTTCAACAAGCAATGGAAAACAAACCAAGAATTTCTTAAGAAAAAAATGAGCTAAAGGAAATGTACAAACATATCAGAGTCAGTGAAAGCACTAAAAAAAAGACCTGTGGCAACAGGAAGAGTTGTCCATTCGTATGACCAGGAGGATAGTTGATTAAGACAGAAAACTTTTTAGTATCTATTCTTTTGAATGAGATTTAAATTTAATTATTACCCACCACTTCAGTCCCAGCAAATCAATACAAAACAGCCTGTTGTGTGGCCTGTCCCCTCTACTTTATTTAGGAGTTCAGATGGTTTTTTATACATACTTGTTTTTATTGGATTGTCAGTGTTACTCAGCTTTGCATAGCCAAGCAGGTTCTTTTAAACCTATTTGCATGTAATTGTAAGAACACAAGTAAGTAGAGCTTAACTTTTTCTTAATTAAACTCCAAACAACAAATCATCATTACTACGACACCCTGCAGCGACAGAGATTAGACATACATACCCAAACCTTAAAGTCTGTTTTTGTGCCTGCAATGTAATATTTACAAAACTATCAGAACAGTTTGTGTGTTTGTTAAAGAGGCAAGAATATGTTAACAAATTATGTTAGAGTAAATGCTTTATGCAGTTCCATGTTCTCCAGGGAAAAAAACTGCATGTCAGGAAGCAGCAGAAACAACCAACAGTTACATTGCCTACATTGCTAATGAGATCTGACCTTGAGTTCATCCTTCACTGAGTCACGGATCATCAGCACAGTCTGCCACTTGATGCTGGTGATCCTCCCATGGCTTGAACCATCCATCTCAAGTCTGCCCAGATCTGAGATATATGTAGAACAAACTGCCATCACCAGGCACAAAGTCCTATCTTGCTGATAGGCAACTTTGGCCATGTGTGATTCAGAAACAAATTCAGGACAGGAACAAAAGGGTTTCAGATTTGTTTCTGCATTGCCTTTTCTTGGAGAAGTTCAAAGGGATGTAATCTACTTTTCAGTATCAGAGGATGAATGTGAATCATGGTCTGAGCATTTCAGTGTGGGCCAATATAATGAAGACAAGAACTATAGCTGACATGGTTTATGTCAAGAGTGGCTGCCAGGCCAGTCCAGGGGACCACTGACTTCCTCGTTACACTGCATCTGTTTGGCCAGGGCCATTTGAGTGCCCAGCTTGAGGTGCCCTGGTCCATGATTAGTTTCTGGGAACTAAAATAAAACAAATACTAATGAATTGATATAGTATATCACCAATATTCCCACTGAATAATCATGAGGTGCACCCTAAAGATTTCTGAGTGCTCATCAAAGACTACAGTTCCTTTGGTTTTAATTTTCTTTTAAACCCTGAATCATAGAGCTACAGGTCACATTTTCAAAGGTTCATTAGCACTGTGATGTCTATGACCTTACTTATTTTTCATTTTTATTTATTTTTGGAAAGCTGATACTTTTAAATAGCTAACAGTACCCGTACTTGAGTTTTAAGGCAAAAAAAGACATGTTAGGAGTCATAACTCAGAATTCACAGAATCATAATTAATCACATTCACTAAAGTAAAGGACTCGGCCTGCAAATAATATCTCTAATGATGGTGTGTGAGAGAGGAAGAGACGGGGAGAGGGACAGACAGGTGGACACTGATTCTCTGGTTTGAGCCCATTGCAGAAAGTCAGGAAGCACAGATGTATGTTTTAGGATTTTCCTGTGAATGTTATAGTTGTGAACTTTTAACTGTTGGAGTCTGCCTGCTCAAATAAATGCTAACATTCACTTGAGATTAACAATTCATGAAATAGTAATTCCTACTAGTGACAATCACACATGAAGTTTAAAGCAGATTTTCCCTTTCATTTTTATCTTCTGATACTCTAGAAATGCTTCTGGGTATTTAATTCAATGCTAATTAAAGAATACGGAGACTGTGCCTGTCCCAGCGGATAAGCTTTTCCTTTGGGACATCTTTTGCCATTATTTGTTAAGAGTTGAGTTGATTGACGTGAGCTATCCAGGGTTTTCTCTTCTTTTGTTTTCCCTGCATCGCACCTCCTGCATTCTATAGCCGAGAAATTTTCTCTCTTTAGTTGCTGAATTATTCAGTACTGGTAGCTGTAATCTTAGCTTTTACTATGGCCTTCTTTGCTTTATTACTTCAGCTGATTTGTATAATTCATCATATTCTGTGTTTGCTGTTTCCTCCATTCTACTATTTTCTTTTAATTTTGCTGGCTTCAGCCCCTCTTACCAGCTGCTTACCTGAAAAGTGACCTACAGCCAACCACTTTGTATTTCTACTCCCAGTGTTGGTTTTGACTGAAGGCCTGTGCCTACCATCATTTGAATTAAAAGTATATTATCTTAAGGCATGCTGGGCTATCCAGAAGAACAAATAAGAGTCTCTGTCTAGGGAGATCAGACATTAAGTGACACCTTGTTCAACTTACTTTACTTGTACTTAAGGGATACTAGTCAAAGCAGTAAGCCATTTATCATCTATTAATTTAAAACACTTATGTTTATGAGTTAAGGAAATAGTTTTAAGAGACCTTTGATACTTTGCTCCAAAGTATAAGATTGTTGTACATGAATGACCTGCTGCAGTACTGACTGTTCTCCCACTGTGAACAGAACCTGAATATTGCCTGTGATTGTGCACAAGCCTGAGTCAATGTTGTTATTGCTGGACTGCTATTAACTTCTGTTTTGGGGGTGTTTCATATGAGTCTTACAAACATATGTAAGTGGTAAAGTTGTTAAGTATGTATCACTAATAAAAAAGTTATTATTACTATTCTATCATTAGCCCTTGTGAATCTTATCCTACAGGTCACCCAAGCATTGTTATTAAATTCCATTAATGATTTTAATGTTTGTTGCACTTAGGCATTTTCAAAATTGGACTACTTACTTGCAAAGATGGGGAGACTTTGAGCCAGAGCTGTTTTCCTCAGACCATCTTAAAATACAATTAAAACCTGAGTGATGAATGCATATATTAGGTTCCAAAACAATATCACTCTTTGAAGTCTAAAAAACATCAGAAGACAGAATTAGAACAAATTATTACATTATTAAAGCAATCTGGTATTTATAAATGCAAGATCTCTGTTTGTTAATAGGCAATTTCTTCAAAACAGGTCTCAACTGTAGTTGATCTCAACTAGAGAAAAATCAAGAATATTTCACTTCTGAAAGAAAAGCTAACATTGTGGGACATAGGAAAATCAAAGTAATCAAGTCACTGCATGTGGTACTTGTAATATCTCAGCTGCAGACTGTATCTAACTTAAGCAATAAGTGAAATGACTGGAGAAAAATCCAGGGAATGCAAGAATAATAAGCAACCTGCAAACATAAGATATAAGTATGGTTTGAAGAAACTGAATTTCTTTAATATAGGGAGAAGAGGTGAAGCATAAAACTTCATATACACAGAAAGTGCCTGAAAAAAAGAACATAATCTGTTCTTCCTGTCAACACAGAAAAGATTAAAACCACCCCAAAGATCCCTAGCTGGGCAGGGAAGACAGCAGGGATTGCTAAGCACTGAAACAGATGGCCCACATGGGCTATGAAATCATCCCCCAGCTAGCCTGTTTGGGTTTAAAAGTAAAACTAATGAATTAAAGGACAGTTCTTCTTGGTATTAAGAGAAGCAAAAATAACCCTAAAAATGACACTTTTTTAGTATGTTCTGACAGTAGGACATGATAGCAGTGTGTGTGTAGGTGTTGTAACACTCAGAAATATAGGACAACAGCTTCACAAGTTTTCCATTGTGACTCTGGAGCTAGGCAGTCTCCACCTGGTAGCTCTGAAAAGATCACATAAATTTGTGAGCAGAAGGCAAAATACAGATTTTTTTTTTTGCATTTTTTGTGAATGGATAAATATTAACAGAAGAGGGAAGCTGGACTGCAGTGACTAAATCGCTATGTTTATGTGGTTTTCTATTTTGCTATCTTTTTTATTGCCTTAATCTGTGAGGGTGACCCAGCCTGCTTTAGCTCTCAAAGTAAATAAAGATGTGAGCTGGGAGGATTTTCCCACCGGGGACAGCTGCTCGGAGGATGAATCCAGCCCCGATGCTGACAGCGCTGGGAACTGGCCTCGTCCCTGAAAACCCACACCGGTGGGAACCTCCTCCCCGAACTACTCCCTTGTCTTNGCCCCCCGAGCGGCACAGTGAGCCCAGCGGCATTAATCCTATGTGGTGTCATTCAAGACAACTTGGACACTGTTGTATTTCCTTCTTTTTTTTTTTTCTATAGATTCTGTATTATGATATAGCTAGAGAACATACAACCCCCCCCAAACCAAATAACAAAACCCTTCCCAGACTGCACTTAAAAAACCCCCTTTTTTTTTTTTTACATTTCAAAACAGTCAAATACCTGATTAACTTCAGTTTTTAAAGATCAATTCTGCAATGGTACCTTAATGATTACCCTAATGATGCATTCATGAACTACATGACTGGAGAACTCAAACATCTTTCTGCAAGAGTGAATTTCCTTGTGCAACTCTCACCCTAATTACTCAGGAAGGATAGACTCTATTTTTATGCCAAAGGTGCAACTGTTAGAGGCCTTAGGTAAGATGAAGGTATTGATGGACATCCTCAGAATAGGCTCATACATTCTCCTAGGCTTTGTTTTCCAGACATTTTAGGTCCTTTTCATTCAACAAGGATACTTTATTTCAGCTTTTTAAGCCCAACAGCTGCCTTAATATCAGGTAGTAGGAAATAAAGGCACATGCATGGAAATAAAGGCACATGCATAGAAATAAAGGCAGAGGAAAAAAAGTGGGCTATTCTCAGGTCCAATCTACAAAGGGATAGAACACAAAAAGGGTAAGGTTATAATGTTTTCTATTTCATATACTTACACCAGTGAGACAACTTGTTTGCCGGCATCAGATGAAATGTTAAAAGAGCCTGTAAGATAATAGTCTGCTTCTCAGACAGGAAAAAAAATGAGACAAAGATTTGTAGAGCTGTAATGCAGGTTGGAATAAGAGTAGAAAATATAGCCCACTCCATTCCCAGACATTTGCTCAACACAGTGGATTAGACCTCCTGACTGGACAGAGAACAAGTCAACTTTTAAAGAAAACACATAAAGAACACGCTTCTAGTAAGTGCTGTTATTTCTTGGAAAAAAAAAAAATACACCCC
>VWZW01008197.1:542181-605452 GCA_013397115.1 Edolisoma coerulescens | reverse complement strand
CCCCCCCCCCCGAAACATTTTTTCAGCTCACTGATGATTTTTAGGCAATAAACATCTTGTTCTAACATACGGCATCCTTAAGCACTTTCCAGTGACTTGGGTAAAGACTTATTTGTTCAACATCACTGATGTGGTGGGGTTTGTCATTCTTGATCTGCCGCCAGCACAGGTCCAGTTAGGACAGAATACTTTCGAACTTCACTTTGGCTTCCTGCAAGCTATTACTACTCTGAACTGAAGAATGTAGAGGAGATAAGCTAGGCTTGAGCTGCAGGCTGTGGGATGTGCCTGCAGAACACGGCGGCAGCACAGACAGCCGTGTCTGCGCCTGAGCCTGGGGCAGGCGGTGCCGGGCGGCAGAGCCCTGCGGAGAGGAGCCCGCCGGGAGCTGCCGGGCGGGCGGGCAGCGCGGGGTCACCCCGGACACGGACACGGAGAAATGTCCTTGCCACGCTGGCGTGGCAGTGTGTGATAGGTCGCTTAGTGAAAGACACCTGATAGGGAAATACTGTGATAAGGAAATACTGGGTCTTGAAGAAGCGTGTAAAAGCAGCTTGTTTCTCTCAATAAACATCTCAGTATCCCTGCCAATCTGAATCCATGCACCGGTTGTTACAAAGAAGAAGGCACCAACCTTTTTTCCTCTGTTGTCTGGATAAAATGAGGTCAGTAAGAGAAAAAAAAAATTAGTTTCACCTTAAAAATGGGAAATGGAAATTTTGATTCAAAGTGACAATTTTAATAACATTTCCCTTTTTTTTTTTTTTTCTTGAGTTTTCTTTAGGCTGTGAAAAATAAACTCAAAAAAAGAAAATAAAATTATTTGAGGGGAAGGAAGATAGAGAAACTGTTACACAAAAGGGTACAAAACAGAGGTTGCAAGCAAGCAAAAATATTAAATTAAGTATATTTTAGGTACATTTAGTCTTTATTAACAGTAAGTAAGCCTAGTAAACTTCTTGTGGAATAGATTTTTAAGAAGTTGCAAAGCAGGTTAAAGTTGTTATTAACCACCTCTATATGGCCACTATTTTCAGAGACAAGAATCAGAGAAGATTTTAAAGTTTGCCCCTACAGTACCAAATAACCCTTTTATTTCAGTGACATATTATACAATATTTATATAATACACATCAAAAGAACAGAGTCAGAGGATTAAGCATGTTCTGAAAACTGCGTTTCATCCTGCTCTAGGAATTTGTCATGAGGAGAAAAAACCCAGAATGTTACCTTTTATGTACTACACATCAGACTATCTTTCCTTGGAAAGTAAATCTGGTAAGTAGCAATCAAGTCAAAACAACATTGACTGAGTTATATGTAAGGATATGGCTAGGATAAGATTTTTGTCACATTAAGCTAAGGGCACTCTCATTTGACATCCTTTTACAATTCAAGGTGAATGCTAAAGGAAAAAATTAAGTAGATATCTTTCTCAATGTATAGATATGTTTTCATAGAATGACATGATGTTTGCAATTTTATGTGTCCAGCAGAAGGAAGAAATAAGAAGACATAAGGAATAGAAAGTTCAAGGCTCCAGTAGCCAAAGTGCTAGCTTTTTAGCTCCTGCATGTTTATTACTTTCAAACCTGATTGAAATGATGTATTATCCAATCTCCAAATTTTATTATTTTACCTTACATACCTTTCACTCAAGTGACTGACCATAATTCCCTGCAGTCATTCTAATAATAAAAGAAGTCTCTTGATATGATTTTCTCCACAGATAATTTGATATTCATCACACCTAGATAACATAAATGATTTACATTGTGAAAGTGAAAGGAAGAAGCCATCAGTTCTGTTCAAAACTGATATTATCAGGTATTTTTAACAGTGCCTGACCCATTTTGACTTCAGATCATCTGGCAGAAAATGAGCTTTCAGTGAAACTGAGAAAGAGGTGAAACTAAATTATAACTATTGTTTTATAATATTGGCTGGTCTTAATGCATTTTCTTCATGTAGGTATGATTTCATGAGGGCAAGTTGATTAATACACAAATGGGAAAGAAAAGGTTTCCACAGAGTTGAAACTGCAGAATTCAATCCCACTTCCATGGAATTTAATGAGGCCAGAATTTCATCTCTGTCCTTACATTTTCAAAATTAACCTCCTAAAAATATTTAAAATATTTAGGCCTGTTGAAATGCTGGATCTAAGTTCACAAGAACCTCCTCAGTACCTTGAAAAATGCAGCTATGTTAAATTCAGGCTATGAATCCATTTTAATGGAAAAAAACCATTTACTGGTAGGAAAAGTTTTGGACTTAATATTCTTACTTAAATTTAACAACATATAGCAAGGTGATAAAACTTACAGAAATAAAACAGAAAACAGTGGAGATAGTGTGCAGGAAGTAATAATAGAACTCTAACACTGGAAGGCTTCCTTGAAGTAAATTCAGAAAAAAAAAATCTTAAATGGACAATTTCATCAGATACTAAGGAAGAATAGGAATAATCTTGGCATTTCTCTCTTATGAACTCTACTTCAAGTGGAAAATTTTCATTTCACATTGATGCCATGATTTTTTGCGTTTTCTGTTATATGCCTTTTATATACCCTTTTATATAGCTTTTATGTATCCCCAGTGCTTTTAGCATGCATACTTGTAATTCCTTGAGTCTGATAATTTAGCATAGTCCTAGTATTCTGTTAAGCCAGGAGACCAAACATCCTGGCGGCCTCGCTCCTGGAGGCCGGAAAGCCCTATGCTACCCTGGGAAACCAAGGTCCTCTCTAGAACACATCCTGTAAACTAAGATAGGCCCATCCAGGGGGGAATTCCTCGGGATGGAGAATATCACAATAATCATTCAAGTCTCTCATTGGGGAATCTTTAATAGATATGCTAATTTGCAAAGCCTGTCAATTGCATACGCGATCTGTCGTGTGGGTGCATTTTGGTGCATTCCACCTTGGCGAAGTGGTGCACCTTTAAGGATCCTTAAATAAATACTGAGGTAAAAACCCCTTTTTTTCCTTTAGCTGTGTTTGGCTCTTAATTTTAAGACCAGGGAAAGGCAACAACATAAGCCAGAAATGCATGTAGCATCTCATGTTCTTATCCTTCACTGAATGTTTGAAATATTTGAAACTCTGGAAAAGAGGAAAGGGGAGTTTTTTGATCAAGTACCCTTGGCAATGCCAACATTTCTTAGAAAAAAAAATAAAGCCAATGCCAAGAACTGAACAAATTTACAACCTAGTAAATGGGCTAGTTTCTGTGAAAACCCACTGCAATTATTAAAGATGATAAATTAAATATAAATATATGGTGTATTAAATATTTATAACAAAATAGCAATTATTATTTAAGTACCTGGAAATCCAGAAAATCAAGATTTCTTTGCAGCTACTTAAAAACTTTTTGCTAGACCATAAAAGAATACATCCCTTTGATATATTTCAAATTGTATTTGATAATTTCATACTATAAAACATCTAATCCAGTCAGTATAATAACCAAGGTTTTACCATACATAAAGGAAAGGGAGGGGGGCAAATCTCTTGCTAAGAATCCTGAGGCAGAAGATGGTATATTGTACTTGAACAAAATCAATTCAAGGATTTTCATTTTAACAGTAAAGCCTGGCCTGAGATCATACAACTCCAAAGAACACTCCTTATTGTTTTCATCACTGCAGAATTCATTAATTGACCAGACTGAATGAAAAGACTCTCAATCTATGTGTCTCAGTTTAAAGGGTGATGGTTCAGACTAGTAACTCTCACTCACCATCCAAGATTACAGACATGGATTCCTGGATTCACTGTTTTCTATATGCAACTGTAAGAATTAAAACACTGTTTTTAAAGAAATCACTCACATCACTAGGAGTTTATTATCTTTAGCTGTTTACCAAAATGTATGGGACAACACATTACATAAAAGGCTATTTGAGGAACATGCCATTTTCCATGTCAAATGGGAACAGCAAGGTACTGAACATGGTGTTTTGTGTGAACTGTATTAGCAGCATCTTTTCCAACCTCCTCAAGCAACTGCACTTACCACGGATGTAGTAAAACCTGTAAAACAAATTGGAAGTAACTCTTGTTTTGTACCTATTGGTAAATTACATGACATTTCTGCCAAAAATGCCTCACAAGCTGCCATACCAGCTGGAAATCCTTCAGTTTAGTATAACAAGTGCAACCCTGAAGAGCTTTTATAGATATGACTAATTCAGTTTAGCTTCATTCTAAATTAATGCATTGGACAGCCAATAGTAAAACTATTAAAAGAGTGAAATGACAGTGTAATTGTCAAAATTTCTCCATTAGCCTGCATTTTGGAAGACAGTTTTAGCTACGTGGGTCTCCAGTCAGTAGCAGAGACAGGCATACATTACATTCAAAGTTACATGACATTTTTGGGGACAGGACTTGAGGAAAACAGTATTACCCATTGAACAGCATTATATGCGTGCAAATGAAATTTATTTTAGTTAACATGACAAAAGGGATGACACTGAAATTAGACAAACAAGGCCCCCTATCAGGCAAAAGCCTGTCCAAGCAGAAAGGCTTTTCAATACACTTGAAGGTCAAGATATTCTAAATCGCCGAGTGTGTCAGTAATCATAAGAGTATATAATCTCTCTCTGTTTTAGTGACTGGATCTAACCTGTACATATCTCAGCATTTAAAAGATAAAGTCCTGAAAGCAGCTATCCAAGCAAACTGAAAAAGAAACTAGATCCTCTTTTGTTAAAGAGAAAAGAATTCTTGTTGGGTGTATTTGGATGAAGGTAAATAGGGAAGTTTATTTCCACTGTGGGCTTTCACATAAGCAATCCTATGAGAATAAATTCTCAAAGACACAGCAGTCTGTCTTGGTTTGAAAGACAGGTATCTGCCAAGGAAGGCGGGAACTTCTCGTGGAATGGAAAATATGACCCCTTTCCCTCCGAATTAGTATAACTTTGAAATTATGGGCTTTCAGGCAAAGATAGGGGAAAAGGAATAACAGTTTTTTACTAGAATATATACATATATATAATATATATATATGGCAAGGCAAACAACCAACAACAGCAGCAGCAAAACCAAACAAAAGCAGAAACCCAACCAGAGCCTTCTCTCGGCTGTCGGGCACCTTCCCCCTCGGTGCAGTTCCGGTCACAGCCGGCAGGGGCGCTGTTGGCTCCGGGCGGGCAGGGCAGGTGCGATGATTCCCCCGGGGCTGCAGGGGGCGCTGTGGCGCGAGCTCGGCAGCCTCTGTGCAGTGGGTAATGGCGGGCGGGCCGGCGGGAGAGAGAGAGAAGGAGCTTCCTCTGCAAACCCTCAGGGGCAGCCGATGACGGTGCCCCTCCGGATGGCGAAATGGGCTGCAGCAGGAACCTCGGAGCGGCGGCTGGAACGGCAGGGACGAGCAGACTCCGGGGTGGCAAACAAAATGTAGCAGAAACTCCACAGCCGTAGCAGGAACTGCAGGGGCTCGGGCAGACACAGGGTATTGAGTTAAAGTGTACCGAAAAACCTGAAGTAGAAGCAGAAGACAGTGGGGTTTTCCCAGATTTTCCCCTAGGGCACCCCAGCAGATGGTGAGGGTCCTTTTCCAGTGAGGTTAGGTGTTGATAAGGTCCCAGTTCAGTGGCTGCTCTTACGAGCAAAGCCTCACCCACAGTAAGAGAAGCAGTGGGAGGTCAAAAGCTCCGCAGTGGCAGCGAATCCTCTGGGCAGCAACGGTCCAGCACCAAACCCCACCTGTCTCCACACCGATCCCGAGAGAAAGAGCGAAGAGCTGAGCCCAGCCCCTCACCGCCCAGCCAAAATCTGGTGGTATCTCTGCCCTTCCCAAGAGAAAACCCTCCGGCTAAGAGAGTAGCCAGCTGTATTGTTCCCCCTCCTCCCCCCCCCAGCCACATCTCTTAAGTACTGGTCATTATGATCTCTTAGGCAACAAATGGGACAAAATTCCCAGAGAGAAAGAAGAAAAAGGAAAAATCCAAACCTCCAACACAGGCAGTGGATATTTAAACCCAAATAATGATGTCTTAATATTATTGTTTCAATAAACAAACAAAAATACTATGCTTTTTTGTGCTGATACAAGTCTTGCATTACAGTATTAAAATAAGTGACATTAAGTCTATGTGAAAGCTATAAATAAAAACATAATTTAAGGTTTTAATAGTAAAGTTCTCCAGGACTAGGTACGCAAAGGATATCAGAGAATTTAGCTACTCTCTAAATTGTAGTGGTTTATTAAAACCCCTCATTCTTCATGTACCCTTTTCTAAAATCCATATCTTCAAGTCAATTTCCTTCCTGCATTTGCTTTTTTTTTTTTAAATCTCTGTCCCTTGTGTCTTAAAAGACTGCATTTGAACAAAAGCACCTGCAGCAGCTGATACTTAAGTCTGTTGCTTTCAGTGAGGTTCTCTTGCGTCTTAGTCTTTCCTCTTGATTAATCTGTGTTTAATTTCTCTTTACCTACTCTTTCTCTCCTCTCCTTCTTCAAATGTTCTTCTTTTTGGAAGAAAAAAAAAGTTCACAGTGAATTGCCCCGAACCGGGCCAAGGGACACTTCAGAGTCAGAGTCAGAGAAGTGGGTATTTACTTTATTCAGCGCCGGGGGGGATCATTCCTCCAAACACACACACAGAGCACTCCATACAGTCCAGTATTATGGCTAAAATTCATGAATATTCATCACATTCCTTGGGATAGGAGTGATTATACAAATTATTTCTCGGAGATCATTAGTACATTAGCATACATATCACGCATGCGCTGTGCACCCTGGTGGTCGCACTGAGGAATGCTCCTCTTCATCCTCGGGGGTCTTTCTGATGAAGGCTAGTAGTCTACCTCACAACGCACTTTTCACCTTTCTTTCTGGAGCATGCGTAGTCCTTCGTTGGATGATGCGGCATTTTTGTGCTGGTTTCAACAAATTCTTTGTTTCTCTTCTCTTGACAAGATTAAGGCGAACCTTGCTTCTTAGGTTTTGTAATTAACATTTGCTGTCTCCTAATAGTTAACTGTGTTTGCATGAGTTAACTACTGATCACCTCTCTCAATAGAATGACTAAAAACCAGCCTGAACTCTCTGATAAATTACCATCATCTAAAACTCAATGAAGAAAATTTTAATCACTGGAAACACTCTTTCTTACCCTATTAATCAAGCCCATTTTTACAGTGTCGTGTGAGAACATAGAAGGAAACTATTTCTATTTCTTCGCTGTCTAAAAGGATGATCCCCTCCATTTCTTCTCTCAGCATGCTTCTCTTTTTGTCACAGAAAATCTTTGAGTCTACCAAGCTTAACTTGGACATGTCAAAGGATGCACACACATTCCCACCCACTCATCCCCCCAACATGCCAGATGGAAAAAAAGATAGTAGTATTTAAACACTGGAGACAATATGACTCACTCAATCTTCCCAGATATATACGCGCCCTACTAGGCCTTATTTCCTGATTTCTTGCCTAAATCTCAAAGCTATAGTTTATTTTGAGAACCTGAATGACTGTCACCAGCATTCTTAATAGCACCTTATTTTGGGATTCCATTTACTGCACTAACCCATAGTAATAGCTCTGCTCTCTATTTCTTTGTAAAGAAATACTGGAGGGATTTATGTTTTACAGTAATGAAAGATGCCTCTCTGCATGCCCTATATCACTACAAGTCAGAATAAGGGCTGATATTCTTTTAAAGACTCATCCCTTCTGTCAACTCAGCACAAGTGTGTAGTGTAGTGCAGGGTTTCAGTCAATAAAAAGTCAGTTTTTTCATTTCAACAAAATGAAAACTTTTGAACATTAGAGAAATAAATAAAAGAGCTGATGGCAAAACACTGTGCATGTTTATCACTTCTAAGACATGTTTATAACTTCCAGTCACCCAAACTAAAAAATTATATCGAACAACCAGAAGTGTGAAGACCAGGCTGACAAGTAACTATACAGGAGACTGTACAGCTGAACAGTAAATGGGTTGGAAAATACTGTGGTTTGGACCGAATCTGGTTAAAAACAATAGTAATTCATTAGATCAGTTCCACCATCAGATGCACCATATGGTCATACAAGCACTTGTGCTATAACAAGTGAGAAAGCAGCAGGGGGACAGGGATTAAATGAATGGAAGGATACTGTGATTACACCTTTCAGGGACAATGCTGGCTTTAAATATTTGCAAAAGAGCAGAGTAAGTAGACCATGACATTCCAACTCAGAAATAAAGCAACTGAGGAGAAACATAAAGATGGCAATACAAAAATTTCATAACTGAGCTCCTACATAAAATTTTGCAAAAACCATGAACTGAAGGCAACAAATTTTTACTTCACTTCATTCTTCAGAATGCGTGCGTACCTGTAAGAACGCTGCTCGGACGGTCTGTGCGGTGAAGAGACGGATGGGGACGAGAGATCTCCAGAGTCGTGGCTGGTCTTGGAGCACGCGGTTTATTGCTCAGGGCGTGGGTGAAAAATGGGGGGCTGCAGAGAGCTGCAAGGCACAGCTCCTGGCAGCCCCGGGAGAGAGCAAGAGAGAGACAGGGCAAGAGAGCAGGCGTGCAAGAGAACAAGGGAGTAAGCGTGCTGGAGGGCAAGCGTGCAAGAGAGCGAGCCCACCAGGTTCCTGAACTCTTGAATCTTTCCCTCCTGAATATTCTAATTTACACTAACCAATCTTAGTACATGATGCAAATCTTAAAGCATTTACATACAGCCAGTAAGAATCCTTACATTACCATACTAGGTGACCTTTGATCATTGATAAGGGGAGAGGGGCATTGTTGAATCAAGAGGAGAAGATCTTTGGCCGGCCATGCTATTGTTTCCTAGTTGTTCAGCAACTAGGTCTTGGCATCTTAGACATCGAATCGTGCTTTTAGTTCTACTTCACTTACAGGTTTCATATTCTCAAAATCCAAGCAGTCATATTTATAAGATTTTCCTGTTTCATCTTCCCCAACATGTACCAATTTAAAATTACCTGACAATCCTTTCTGTACAACACAGGGAAATTATTCCGGCATTATCTTAAATCAATTAAAATGTATTAATTCAGATACTGAACAACTTTTCAAATACCAGAAGTTTTTATATACAATTGCTTTCAGTCACAGAGCTACTTAAAAGGACTTGAAATTTCTTTGTTAATTTGATCACCTCTGTGACTAAAAAAGAAAAATTGGTTTCAGGGTTTTTTTCAATAAAATGTGCTATTTTAAAAAATATTTGCATTTTTTGATCTACATCTTGTACTTCTACTTTTCTCCCTTGTTAGATCTTAGTGAATGAAATAACAAACTGGAATGGATAACCTGAAACTTATAGCAGATACCATCTGCAAATGTCTTTCAAGTTCAAATAATGACAACTTTCTTTTATCCTTCCTCTACACAGGGGTAGTTTACATTTAAAGTTCCATCCATGACAAATTCCATGAAACACACAAAGGTGTTTAAGCTTGAACATATTTGTGATGTCTATTAAAATTTGAAACTTGTTCTTTCTTTCATTTATTACAATGCTTTGTTTGGTTACAGATGATATTAGCAACATTTTTTGATATCATTCTCATCCTAGAACAGGGCAAAGACAATGTTCCAGTTTTCCCAAGATCATTATGTCTCCGAAAGCTTCAAAGAGAAACACATCTTCAAAATGGAAACATAGGTTAGAAAGTAGTTCATGATGAGCAATCATTATAAAACACTGATTCTCACAGAAGCTGGCAATTAATGACAGTTCTAAATTTAGACCCGAGTCTTGAAACTCATTTTCCTTGTAGTGTTTCAGGGACATTTTTGTTCTTGAGGGAAAATAAACTCACAGCCCATTTACAAGCTATCACATAATCCTGTGTCTCTCAAAGAATATAAAATAAACAGCACTAAATCTCCTTCAGTTCTTTATCTTTCCCACTTCATTAAAAATTCCTTCAAGTAAAAAATGTTAATAACTGAAGTTCTTCGGCCTATGTTAAATTACATAACGACTCAGGGAAACCCATATGGCAAAAGTTTCAAAGTTGAACCACAGTTGAATTTGAATCACCAGAGATATCTTTAAATAATATTAGTGAGAGAAAGATTAAGTATTCCAAAGGGCTGTTTCTGCTTGGTATGATTCATTCTGGAAAACAGCCCACTTTTAAACTAATAAGGCCTAGCACAAAGACAGATGAATTAGGCCACCATCCTGCTGAAGGAAGGTTCTGGGTGGCTGATCCTGATGCACCTGTATATTTCTATTACTATCCCAACAAAAAATTAAGGTGATCCATTATATATTAAGGCTCTTTTCGCAGGAAGAATTTTTCATATTATTGCAGAGCGTCTTAGTGAAAACAATTTTTTTGTTATTTTGATTTGCCTGACAAGTCTTTAAAGCCTGTGTAGGGATCCAGGGGCAAGTGTTGCATAATACAGAAAAAATGCAAAAGTCAGCATTCAGAAAATCCAGTAGCAGACTGGTATGTGCAAAGCTATAACGAAAGTATTGGTTGACAGTTAGAATATTCACTTAGGGCAGTGTCACACCTTCACTTATGTTAGAGCCACTCTCATGCTCTGCGGATCTTAGTCCTAAGCAAGCTGCAGACCTGAGCTGCATAAATAAAATCCAAAAAGCAAAAAAGAGAAATGTTATACGGTAACTTAAACTTTCTTATGAAATACTAAACAGCATGTTTCAAGCTTCAATCTGTGTACAGTGAAAACAACTAACTGAAATAAATCAAGGTGTATTTTGTTTCTTAAAAAAACTGGACAAATTCCAGGGTCACTTACAAAAAGCAAAAAGAATAATAATAATAATAAAAAAGAGTAGGACTGTTACAGAGAATTAAGTGATAAGATCATATTTTGTGTGAACAATTTTCAGCCTCTGCAAGTTTTTATAAATGAACCATTTTTACTCTCCCTTGACCTGTCTAGGGAGTTGATGTTACTCTCTGTTGAAAGGATAATTTGTATTAAAACATACAATCATTTTGCACAGCACTAACACCTCTGACTTGTTTCACACACTTACTCATACTGGCCCTTCCTCACAAACCCCTTCTTTTGAAGTAAACACCCAGATCTTAAAATCTCTCTCAAGACATGTATGCAAGAACATATTCCTTGGCAACATGACTCACTCCAGTGTCTTAGCCTCATTAGTAAGCAAGGCAGATGTCCAGATACCAATGCTGTCTGTAGCACATACATTTTTATATAACATCTCATTATTTAAATATAAATGTATAATGCCTTGTCCTGGGAATACAGCATCAATTTTTGGTTGAACATTACTAAGATTCACTCATACTTAGAAGTGTCTTGTTTATTTTAGTCCACTTCATGGTTTTCTTCTTTAAATTTTGCCACGAGTTATGCTTATCTAGGAGAAAGCAACTCCCCTTTGGGAAATTTTCCCCTGAATGCATTACATATTATAAAATGTCAGTGGCAGAATCTCTTATGGTGTAGCACTTGACAGTCTGCATACTTTAATCAAGCCTTAAAGTTTTAATTATACTGCTAGAGGCACTGCATTTACATTTATTTTCTTTAATAAAAATTCTATGAGAAATTTATAAAAATAAAAGAGGGAAAGGTAGAGCCTGCAGTTCCTTGGGAAGAAAGAGGAGGGCACTCCTCTGTTTCTTAAACACAGACAAATCTGAACACTGTCACTACGGAACAATGATAAGAGTCTTTTAGGTTGGATAAGACCTTAAAGGTCATCAAGCCCAACCTTTAATCCAGCACTGCCAAGTCCAGCACTAAACCAGGTCCCTAAGCTCCACATCTACACGTCTTTTAAACACCTCCAGGGATGGGGACACAACGACTTCTCTAGGCATCCTGTTCCAGTGCTGGACAACCCTGTCAGTGAAAAAAATTTTCCTAATAGTATAGAATCATAGAATATCCTGAGTTGGAAGGGATGCACAAGGATCATCAAGTCCATCTCCTGGTCCTGCATAGGACACCCCAAGAATCCATGTGCCTGAGAGGGTTCTCCAAATGCTCCATGACCTCTGGCAGGCTGGTGCTGTGACCACTGCCCTGGGGAGCCTGTTCCACTTTCCAGAGAAGAACCTTTAGTATCCAATTAGAAAACTTCCTCCAGCACCACTTAAGGCCATTTCCTCTTTACCTCTTGTACTATCACTTGTTACTTGGGAGAAAAGACCAACCATCACCTTTTTCCCACCATCTTTCAGGGAGCTGTAGAGAACAATAAAACCTCCCCTGATACTCCTTTTTCCCCAGGCTGAACACCCCCAGCTCCCTCAGACGTTCCTTGTAGGACTTACTCTCTAGGCCTTCCCCAGATCTGTTGCCCTTCTCTGGACTTGCTCCAGCACCTCAATGTCCTTCGTGAATTGAGGGGCTCAGAACTGGACACAGCACTCATGGTCCCTCACCGGTGCCCAGTACAGGGGGACAATCCCTGCCCTGGTCCTGCTGCCACACTATTGCTCGTGCAAGGGTGGAGTCCAGCCTGGAATACTGCAGGGGGTTGCTATGACCCAAAGGCAGGATCTGTCACTTGGGCTTGTTGAACCTCAGACCACTGGTCTGAGCCCATCAGTCTGGCCTGTCCAGAGCCTTCTGCAGAGCCCTCCTGCCCTGCAGGACATCAACACTCCCACCCAGCTCGGTGTCCTCTGCAAAGTGCCTGAGGCTGCACTCAAACTCCTATTCTGGATCATTGATAATGTTGTTAAATAGGACTGACCCCAATACTGAGCCACGGGGAATATTGTTTGTCACCCGCTACCAACTGGAATTAGCCACTACTCTCTGGGCCCAGCCATCCAGCCTGTTTTTTACTCACTGAACAGTGCACCCAACCAAGCCATGAGCAGCCAATTATATAATTTGGGGGTTTTTACACAAAGAGAAAATTGTATGTTTGATACTATTAATTATAATGCTTTTGGATACTGTAACTGTTCTAAAAATAGCAGGACCTTTAAATAAAATTCTCCTCCCTACCCATTTCCCTTTTTTCTGTCTTCTGGCATTCAGTACCGGGAGTGGGTAGCCCCACGCAGTTGGGAACTGTGCACCTGAAAATATACAGCTGTAAGAACAGCATGCGTCTTGCCCTATTTAAGCTCACCTTGAACAATGTTGAGGCAGGGGATTTTAGCTTGGGAAATGGAGCATCAAATATAAGGTCTTATCAGATGCCTGCTTTGGGAAAGAAAGGCACCATTATGAAATATCTGTTGGCCTTTGAAATTGATTAAAGAAAGAAAAGCAGAAGGACCCTGCTGTCGTCTATTGAAACAGATTTTCTTCTCGTCTTAGAAGGGCAGCATAATTTCTCATCGAAATTTATTTTAGATTTAAATGTTATGCTATCATCATTTAAGTCACTATGTCAGATACTATTGAATAGTATTTTTTAATATATGTGTATTTCATTAAATAAATTGAATTAATGATCTACTTTTGATGGCCTGTACTTTTGGGGCTGAGTTAATAATTTACCGTATGGTGGTGGTTTTTTTCCCAAGGATGAGCTCATTAGCCACAGGGTTCCTGATTTCATTCCAAATCAGGTATTCTTTCTCTACGAATTCTCTTTAATCTTCATTTGGATGCACTGTATTTCTCTCCCAAGTCTCAAAGTACTATTTGTGTAGTATTACTGTTAGAAGCTTTTCCTCATTCTTTCCACATCATAGGTGTCAGAGCTGTAAGAGTGAGAAAAACTATCTATATGGGATGAGTAATGGCTGGAAGTTACAGACAGAAGATATATTATATATAGGACTATTGATAAATGTCACAGTAGCAGGATAACAGATATTTTGATTAAAATTGCACTTAAATACCAGATCAGGTCTCTTCACAGTTGTCTTATTTGACTGAGCAAATAAATACAGCACATATGAAATATTTTAATCACCCCAAACCAGATATTCCAGCTTGAAAAAGGATTTAAATGTCTAATACATAAATTACATGGAGTTTGAACTCCCAGATGCAAAGACACAACCTTGAAACTATGCCCTTGGATTACACAGATTCTAGGTAGCATAAACTGAAGAGGGAGTTCAATATAAAAGTTCTTCGGATAAAAGATCTCTAGCTTCTCTAAATGATGACAATTAATTCCTGGAAGAGTTAAGTGTCATGTACCTCACTGCAGATGACTAACCTGCATTTCTCTGCCTACCCTTCTAAAGGACTTGTGCCAGAAGGTTTTAAAGCAGACTCATTTCCTCTTATAAAAAAATCCCAGAAATCGTTTTCTTTTTCAAAATGACCAGAAAAAGAGTGAGACTTTCCCTTCCCTTGCTTTTAGACTAAAGCTCACTCTTTGGAACAGTGACCCAGGGTTCATTCTCTTTCTGCCTTTAAAGTGGCGTTTAAACCTACGTAATTACCAGCTAAGAAAATGCACAGAGGTAAAGACCAGAGGTGCTTTCAAGCTTCCTATGGAGGCTGTGGCATTTTCCATGTAAGAATCAGGCACTACTTGTTGGGGATTTAGAGGAAAGAGAAAGGTTGCGTACTGCTCCCTGACCTACATATAATAGCAGGCAACGGGGGAGATGGATTTCTAGGCTGACCTACAGAATAAAAAGACAAATGTAATTCAAAACAGTAAGGAAGATAATTGAAGGAAAAGGGATCCTTGTTTAAATGTTATCCATATCTCTTCTTTTACTTTTTGTTCAAATGGAACCCATTCCCCATCTTAGGCTGATTCCAGCAACAAGTACAGTACATGACAGTGCAGTGACTGCTTACGTAACAACAGATCTACAACTGTTCCTATCTGGAACACAGGTATCCTCTTGTGATATTTTTTTGGCTAGACAGACAGTGTGCTAATTTTTTGGAGATCATCCACAGCCATTTCATAAAGAGAATTGTACATCTTCTCTGCCACTAATTATAGCAATCATCTTGCTTAATAACAAGCCAAGAGCTTGCTCCAGAGCAACAAATTTTGCTTTTACTCCCAGCTCTCAATTCATGCTACATTGTCCCACCTTGACTCAATTAAAAATTGTCTAAATGTTTAGTTGGACTTAAAACAGAGGAAGTAATAATATTTCCTTCAAGATGTAGATTGGCTTCCTGATGTAGATCATTAAGCAACACTGTATTAAAGTGTGAAGCAGAACAAACCACATTTTGAGGTGTTTCTTAGGCAAGTGGAGAACAGTTATTTTGCAATATCGTGTTTACAAAAAAATACTCTTTTTGGTTAAAAAGCACCTTATGTCAGTGACATAAGCATTTAACATTTAAAGCAGTCCTTAATATTATCTCAGTTTTGGGATGAGAAAGAATAAATAAGTCAGCTATGCCAGCAATGTAATTCAATAAAGTGTCAAAAGTTTTATGAATCTGTTTGAAATTAATGCTCAGCATTCTGAGAGCCAAAGAAATAAAACAGTGGGAATAAATTGATGATGGATATGCTTGGTAAAACCCCCTGAAATAATGACATTTTAAAATCAGTAACATTCAGAAAATTCTCACAGAAATAACATGACTGATCTGAAATTTAGCTGTGACATTGTAAACTGCAATATATGCAGGAATATGTCAAAAGTTGGGAATTATTTAGAGAAATTTAAATATTGATAATATAAAATTGTGGAGAGACAATTGGGAAGTTGAGCAGAAAGTACTGCAGAGCTGATAAGCGATGTGGACATCTTGACCCCGGTGGGCCAGAAGCCCTGGGAACAGCAAACAAGAACTTGAAGGAGGTAGTAGAAGGAATGATATGTATTACATTGTGTCTTGTTTAAAGGAAATCATGCAAGATGGTAGTTAATCAATGCTGCTAGGAAACATGAATATTGCGGTTTACCCGAAGGTTGTAAGGGTACATAAGCCATGCTGTAGAAACAATAAATTGGCTTTTGCTTGCACCAAGCAGAGTCCTGTCTCTCAATTGCCGTCATAAAATATTACATAATTATTGTCTCCTGTAACTTCCTCATGCGATTTCCTGTATTGTTAAGGATAAATTTACTTAGTCTGACCTGTGGGCATCATGTCCAAAGTCTTAGCGTAGTTCTGTTCCATACTGAATCAATTATAAATATTTTGTGGGTTTAAAATTAGTTATACCTATGCAAAGGATACATTTTTGAGTACTATTGAATATATTGGCTCCACATAGACTAGGAGAAAAGGCTGAATTCTCTGTAGCCTGCTTGAGCTACATTCTGCTGTTTACTGGGCTAGGAACTTAAGTTTTGAGCTCAGAAATTCTTAGTTAGACACACAGTGAGGGACTGATCGGGCTTAACTCAGACATCTAAATGCTAGATGAATAAATCTGAACCAGTTACACCCAATCCCTTTCCTCACTGAAGAAGAGGCATCTTTAAAGGATTATAATTTGATCAGATAAATTGCATATCTATCTTTCTCCCCCACTGAGTGCTTGACCTCTTGCGGTTAGCCCGTTAACTCGCAGGAGAAAAGCAGCCAGGGAGAGGAAGGACTGTCCAGGCTCCAAACGACGCTCCCGCTCCCGGTGGATCTTGTCGGCAGAGCTGCTTCCTGCTGTGGGAAGCCTGCCACAAAGGTGCCTGGCAAGCAGGCTGTCAAGCTCCCTGAGACGAAGAAGTAGAAGGATAGAGAGTCCTGGGATGATCCAACAAACAACGGTTTATTGAAAAGGTAGGGTCCAGGGAAACTCTCCCCAGAGGGCTCTCGTGCAGAGAGTTTTAAGGTGGGCAAAAGCAGGGGGGGCAAGGGTACATAGCGAATGGGAATGGAGCAAAGGGGTGGATACAACTGTTAACAGCCAATAACGTGGAACAGGAGAAGGGGGTTCAGCTTCTCCTCCAACCATCAACTGAACTAGGACGAACTTTCTGGAAGAACAGGTGGTGCTCTACTCAGTGTCTCTGCTTACGGACGTGCCCTCTGATTCGGGTTCGTCTGCCCATCTGATGGCTAGGGCATGATTGACAGGGGCTGGCCATAGGTCGTGGGGCTGGGGCACCACCACACCCCACCCCAACAGTTTGCAAATAAGGGAATTATTGTTGAAAACGAGACATGATTGCCTTAAAATTATTAAATTTTTCTGTGCCACCATTACGCAGTGCTTTTTTCACAGCTGAGAGTGCAGTGAGAGCAAGAGTTTCTTGAATGATAGTGCAACATCTCTGCATCTTTTCTATACTCTTCAATGTCAAAATCTTGAACTTACTAGGTTGTAATGGAACTTCAGTTGTCATTCTCTGTTTCTTCATGGCCTTACCGTCCTTAAGTGTTCCTGAGGGATCAGGACAACCTTGAGAACAAAAGAAAAAGCAGAAGTAATTTATTACAAGCAGTACAGCTGTAGAGGGTTTTATGTTGATAAGGGAATAGCCCTAGAACATGCCAAATGCAAATAAGGCAGGCAGTAATGTACTGCATGTTTAAGAACTACTTATATAATATGTAAGTACTGGGGAAATTATTTCATATTGAGCACGGCAGCTTTTGATATATTTTGTGAACACCAAAGTGCCATTCTTAGAGATGAATCACTGCTTACCATTCCTCTGTCCCTCAGCATATAAATACATTCATACATGCGCATTTGGAAAAATTATTACTAAGAACGAGCAGAATCAATTGAAAAAACCTATATATTTTAAAGAGTGTGTGCTTCTAGGATGGGTTTTAAGTTGGACAGCCAGCTCAAATACGTTTCAAGTTACTACAACCACAAAAGGTAGTCAGAACAGTGTAAGCAGAGGTAAGTAACTACAAAAACATTCAGAAAACAATCCCCCATAAATTTTATGAAGTCATAAAATTAAAAGGGGAAAAAAATGAATGTTTAGTAGCTTAGGGTTTTGCTTAGGGAATTTTCTTGCTCATGCTCTACTGAAAGCATTTCCGAACTTTCAAGAGTGTAGCAATGGATTTCATGTGGCTAATGGACAAAGGGGGTTCTAGTCCATCCGAAGTGGTGTTAAGCAAGCAGGAATTATCACAGAATAATGAATTCGACATTAATTTTTCATTGTTTTGCTCAAAGATCAGATCTCTGTTTGCCTCCATCTGACTGTTTCATTGTAGTATGCTGGTCTCTGCCTTGTACAATATTTTGATATGCAAGGAAGCAATAGTCTCTAAAAAGACTTGAAGCTTCCATTGGTTTTCCTGTTACAAAAATCTGCAGGCTGGAAAATAACTCTCACAGAACACTTTAAAACTTTAAAATCTAAAATGTTATCCTTTTCCCCTTGTTCATCTGGAGAGCAGAACTGTAGAACATGTTAAGGTACACATTAGTCACTTCCTCAAGTGAGCTAGCTAACAGAATACGAGACATTTAAAACATACAAAATGCACAAAAATGCCTTTCAGATGAACAAAATTGATAATCATCAAACCCAAACATTCCAAGAAATTCGATCAGAAGTCAAATGTTTCACTCAATAAAAATGCCACAGAAGAAACATCCATTTGAATATCTATGTCTGTCAGTGGTAAGTTCACAGTGACATTGAACATCTCATCCACATCAGTTCACTGAAACTCATGACACTTTCCCTGCAAAATTAGGAAGGAATTCAACGTGAGCATTTAATAAATGTGGAAACAAAGAAATTTTGTATCTGGTCTTCCAACTAAAGGTGAATTGCTCCAGAGTTTTGCTTGAACTGATGACAGAAGTATTTGTCAAAACAAGAAACAGGTTTCCACCATCTTGGACAGAAAAAGTTATACTTCTGTCGCTATCCCACGTATTTCTGTTTGGAAGTCAGCCTGGTTTATCCTATTTTATCTAAAGAACTAGTATGCTCAAATCCATGGCTAAGCTACTGGCATTTGTCACAAAGTAAAAATGAAATCTTTGATCTTTGGAATAGAAAAATCTTTGTTCTACTGGCCAAAGACTTTATTTCTATTTCCTTAGAAGTAAAAAATTTAAAACATTTTCATATCCCTGTCTCTATTATCAAATAATGCCAGATTTTCTGAATATTTTTTAATTAAAATTGCTTTTTGAAACTGAGTTTAGCTTTTCAATCAAAATAAAATCACATATTCTTTAGCTTTCCTCTTTGTATTTAACAGAGACTTTTCTTACTTTAGATATTCTAATTATTTTTGCCAGGTGAAGCTAATGCAGATTTGTACAGTATGTGAAGATATTGCTTTTTGCTCTACAGACTTGTACCTCAACAATGAGGATGTTCTCTAGCAATGCATCCATCAGAAGTTTAGAGACTTCTTTGCCAAAGAGTTGCTATAAGGTGCTAATACACAAAGAATTCCAAAGCATGAACTATTAAACTGGGAAGAATCTGTTGTTTCTCCCTCCTATTCCCTAGTATAATTAATCGTGTAAATCTTTACCATACTTTTTTCCATATACTAGTATACAAAATCTTTTCTTTCTCCTTTTCTTAAACCAAGAATATTTTTGCCCACTTTCTGACAGTTTCTGGCTACAATCCACTCACTAACTTGGAAGTAATGAGACCCTGGAAACATTTTATGCACTCTCGCCTTTTGATTTTCCCCTGTTTTGATATTGTTGGGATTTTAGCTATGCCACTACTTGTTTTCCTACCTTGTTTATGCTGAGGTTGAATGTGTGTGTGCTGGTTTTGAGGCTTGAGGTATTGAGGGACATGAAGCCCTGGAAATGACTGCTGAAAATACAGAAAACTAACATGGGTATTTAATCCCTTTTTTTGCTGAAGTGAAAAAGATCTTAAAATAGTTTTTGGGCAGGTGTGCAGCCTGTCAAGCATTTTTCTTCATTCCAGTGAAACATATTTCCATACTCTAATGTCTGTGTAAGAAAGCTTAAGTTGAAGAAATTGTGGCTGTTGATATTTGTATTCCCCACACAGTCAGAGCACCCACACTATCTAGCTCATTACTGAAACTGTTTTAGAATGCCTTCAGTATGAAAGGTGTTATTATAGTATCAAATTCTACTCTAGTCTGAATTTCAAATTCTTGATTAAAGCAATTTGGGCTAACAGGTTCTCTTTTAACATCTCACCTATATACTTTATGCTGAATAATTCTAAATGGTTTGTTACAGCTAAGGAAGATTAAGGCTGCTTAGAATAATAGTCTGCTATTACTGCTTCACATGAGATGTTTATTGCAACACTGGATTCAGTATTATAAAATATTATATTCCATCAGCTACTGCCAGTGAAAGAAGCTCCTAAACTTCTGTGGGGAGTGGGAGCTATAAGACTGAGGTTAGCATCATACACTGGTATCATAAGTTCTTTGAATATATAAGTGAACAGTAGATCAATGTGGTGGCTGGTGAGCCTACACCCCTTAGAAAGAAGAGTCTCCCCTAAGTTAGGGAGACAGAACTGGCTTCTCCCAAGAGTCTTTGTTTCATTATGTAATGTACCCCGGTTCTGTTTCCCCGGCTGGCCCGTTGGCCTCCCTGCCCCTTTCTCCCTTATATGTCTCTGCCTTGGAAAGTTCTCCCTTCCCCGCTCTCCCCTTGGCCCTTGTTCCCTCGTCACTCCCCCAGTGTTTCCCTTTTGGCCCCCATACCCTGGCCACACCTCTGTACTGCCCCCTGGCCCTCAGATCATTGGCTCCTGATGTTCTTTCTGCTCCCCTCAACCCCATATATAAACGTGGATCCTCCCATGTTCTTGGTCCTTCGTCACTGGACCCCTTCACACGCGTGGCTGAAATAAACCTCCCTGTGGTACCCCTTATGTAGGATCCTTCCCAACTCTTTGCTGTTGACTTGTTGCAAGCACCATCAGGCAAGTGTGTGTTTGGGTGTAAGCAGGAAGTGGCCTGCCGAGCGACTCCGCGTTGGAGACGCTTTTGGAAGGTTGCAGCACCCCTCACCATACCATCTCTGCGCGCTGCAACAGATAAGAATTAATTTTGTCATTCATAGCAGAAAGAAATAAAATTTTGGTTACACTGAACAAAACATGCACAGACTATTTTAAAAGTAAGTATTATGCATAGTTACAGTTTCAAGAGATCCTGGTCCTATCCATACTTTTACTTGTGGGAATCTAATCAGATGCACAGCCTTAATGTATGTATGCCCATTAAGGCAACCAGAGAGATAGGTCTAAAGGAATTTAAAACAAATTCTGGACATAGAAAACCATGGCCTTTTTGTACACGTGTTTCCATGGTTTAGCATATCTTGCTGTGGATAGGAACAGTTCAGTACTGAGGGAAAAACTCCAGGGCTGTGTGGGACAGTGCCAGTGCTGGGTGGGACAGCCTCAGGGCTGGTTTGTGGCCATGTCCTCCCACAGACTGTATCCCACTTGTAAAGTGTGGCCCCAATAGAGAATCATGGAATCACAGAAGAGTTTGGGTTGGAGGAGACCTTAAAGATTATCTAGTTCAAAGTCCCCTACCACAGTCTTCAGAAGTTCTCCCTTATTGACAACACAAAGCCTTTTACTTCCAGATAAAGCCAGATTTGCAGTATCACATAGGCAGGGTGATGCACCTCACAGAGTCACTTTTCTCTGTGTAGGTGTAGCTGTCAGAAAATGCCTTGGTTCCATTTTTGGATCTTCTCTGTAAACAGGAAAGCCCACATCCTGGAATGCAGAAGTAGGAAATTACTGAACCTGCTTCCAGAAGGGTTTGCTGCTCAAGCTAGTGAGTAGCTGAGACAAAGACAGCTTCAGAAGGGACCTAAGAAATTAGGTCAGACCTAGTTACCATCAGGATATGTCAATCCCTCGAGTGACTCAACCACGCCTGTAAACTGCTTTATCAAAATACATTTTTGACATGCTTAGACACAGGAAAAATTATTTGTACTATTCATACAGTGGATTTCCAAAGCAAATCAAAGGTTAATGTTTTAAATCAAATATGTGAATTTTAAAGGAGATTCCTTTTATTCTTAATTAACAGGTCACAGGTCCCCAAAGGAAAGAATTACAAAAGCTGCAGGCACATGTGGGGGGGTGGCCAATAGACAGGAAACTGCAGCCCTGGAGATGGCCCATGGTGGGAAGGCTGTGGAACTGCATCTACATATGTAAGTGCCAGATACCTCAGGAGCAGATCTAGGGAAAGAAAAATCAGACACGCATTTAGCCTTGTAACACAACCTAGTTCAGTAATCTTAGAAAATACTACAGTTAGTAGGAATGTATCAGAGAGGTTTTCATCTGCATCTGAAGAAAAATAGCACTGACACTTGAAAATCTGTAACAATTTATGGCAGTTCATAATATTCCAAAATCAATTCTAACATATCTTGAATCACATTTACATTTTCAGAAGACTTTTTGAATTAATTAATGCTTTTAAATATTTTACAGTCTCTGGAGAACTGGGCAGATGGTTTTTTGCTGTGCATCTATGGCAAGGAGACCAATTTGTTTCAGGGTTAACTGAGTAGTGGAAGAAAGAAACTGAGGACAAGTTTTTAATGTAACAATAAAAATTATTATTGAAAGCAATAGCCTTCAGTCAAGTAATACTAAAATCAATTAGGATTCAGTCAGAAATAGAATTCTGATTTTAGAAAGGCACAAATGAACTATTCTGTCACTTGTGTTTCCTCCATGATAAATTAAAAGTTTGAAATCATGGTTTTCCCCAGTGATACCCAAGTAATCCTAGAGTATAATGTTTCTTTAAGAAAAGTATAGAGCAACATATTTTCAACACTGAAGAAAGTAAAAAAAAAAAAAGGAACAGCGTTGTTTTATAATCTCAGCCTTAGTTCTGATGACCTTGCTCTAAGCACCTCACAGACTTTGAAATGGAGAACACAGCTTAAAAGGAATGACAAATAAGTTAGGTCCTGTTGAGGTTTGAAGTTTTAAAATGAGTATCTTTCAGTACAAGATGAAACTCTGAAATGTATTTGGATTTCCCACTCATTCACCATAATTCTCTCTGTAATATATTCACTGTTAATATTTTCTATCAGAGATCTTCATTGCCATGAATTTATCTATGAATTTGAATCAGAAGCAAGCAAACTATGTTCAAACAATAATTCAACCCAATCAGATCTACTTCATCTCTGATTTTCAAGTCGTAAGGAATTTTTCTCCTCTCCCTAACTCACTAAGTGCTGCATAGCAGTTAAATTCTCAATGGTTCATGCTCCCCAGGCAGGCATCATCTCCCTGAGTGCCAAATGCTGACCAGCCCCTGTGCCCCGTCTTGCTCTGAGTTTGCACTGAGTCTTGCTTCTGTTTTGGTCTGAAATTCCAGTGTAGCAAGGTACTGAAGGAAACAAGGCCAGATGCTCATTGTGCAGCCCATGCACAAAATACAGTTCAAGGCAGGCCCAAAGGAATCAAGGTTCCTGCTCAGAGAAAACGGGGAAGGAACCAGAAGTGAAATGTGGAGCTGGAGAGGGAAGTGCTGTGACCTGGAAAGGAGGGAAGACACATAATGGGTAAGCCACCAAAAAGAATATAATTAAATACTATGAAGAAAGAAAAACTAGTGGGCTCAGCACACCATGACCTGAACAGTGATTCTGCAAAGCAGTCAATAAGCCTGAGAAACAGAGCCCATAAGTAAACAGGTAAAGAAAATGAAACAAGACAAGCTGAGGTAGAGAAGATATTCCAGAACTGGAGTTGGACAAAACTTATGCAAGAGAAAGCAGGAAAGCCTTTGACTGTGAGAGGAAATTCTTTGCAGTCCACGTAGAAGCCAAGATTCCTGACACTTATGGTTCTGACCACTAGTATAGACATTAGCCATGCTGCTCCTTCATGACATTTAGTGCTAATGAGCACCTATCAGAACCATTACTGCTGTCAGTAATTTCAGTTCATAAGTCAAACATCTATTGGGTGAATATAATGGCTCCCTACATGCTAATCTTGTAAGATAAAATTAATGCATTTTTATAGTTTTAGTGCAAGTTGTGTGTACAAATTTTTATGTTATTTTAGTAAATGTTTTGTTTCTGTCTTCAGCAATGTAAATGGCTAGAAATAAGTGAAAGGCAGCATGCTTGAATACATGCTTTTGAATTGTTGCGTAGGATTGACAAAACCCCAGTTGTTTTATGCTGAAACTTGCTGGAAGGTCTGCGTAAAACTGCAGAAATGGAAGCGCTGTATTTAATTCCTTAATAAAACATCAGTTTAAAACCACAAATGAAAAAGACACCTTCCCAGCGGGTGATAGAACTCAATAATCTTTCAGATAACCATGCAAATGAGCTACAACAATCTGTCACAAAGTTCCTACTTGTCCAGTGGGCCCTCAAAGCTAAGCTTACAGCTAAAGAAATTACTTTGCTGTGGAACTTAGCTCCTATATTGCATTCAGGAGTACACATGTGAGGCAGATGGGTTGCCCACACTCAATCGGCGTTGAGCTGGAGATGTCCCTGGCGAGGTACCAGGCTGCAACCAGCGCATCAATATGGCCGTCAAATATAGTAGGGCTTGCTGTCTGATGGAAAAGGCATCGGCGAAGGAAAGAGAGAGGGGTCTCCTATGTAGGTTCCAACAACATTTATTCTGTGGAGGGTCCAGAGACAGAAGATGGGGAACAATGGAGGGTCCAGGGGTTTTATACGGGGACAAAGAGGGGCAGAGTGAAGGGGAACAACCAATAGGAAAAGAGAATGTGGGAGGAGCCAAAGGGAATAACCAATAGGAACTTAGGGAACAAAGGAAACAACCAATGGGGCGTTGAAGAGGGGAGAACATTCTAGAAACATACATATCTAACAAGGGGAAATACATAAACATAAGGTTATACATAAAACTGGGTGGAGAACATATGAACCAATGAACTGAAAACATGTAAACTAGGAACGATTGGGAACATGGGAACTCACTGTTAGTGAAAGGTAGGGATCAGACTGTGGCGACTCCGGTGCCCGTCCACCAGTCCTCCGAAATATCTTCTACCGTGGCCTCTGCCACGTGCACCGCAACACATGTGGGTAACCTGGGAGAGACCCTACATTTTAGAATGCGATCAAGAGTCAAGTTTCCTATGTCTGGCCTTGCAGTCTTTGCCACTCTTATTTGCTTTTGTGATACCAGTTTGCATTTCCTATCAGAGAGACAAGGCTGAAATCTCCCTGTACTGATAGGCAGCCCAGTATCACATATCCCAAGAGTAAATGAGATGGTGAAGTACCTGCACTGAAACTAAGCTCAGAGGTTGATGGTGAAACAATATGAATGCAAGAAATCGTACATGATCTGTTTCAGGTAATCAGTCCTTCAAATCCAGATCATGTTAATTTTTATCACTTATTCAGTAATTTCTACTGTTTTAGAACTTCAAAACCATCCTAATCTGTGTTTCATCCTAATCTGTTTTAGTTTTGTGGTCCACATATATGATGAGGGCCTTTGTTATATTTTCCCTCTCCTTTCCAACTGTGGAGGGCAGTGACAGAGAGGCTTTGGTGGGTGTCTTGACATCCAGCCAGGGTCAACCCACTACAGGAAGAAAACTATTATTGATTATTAATATCAATCTGGTTGGAGTGAACTGTGGAAAGCAAACAGCTGAAGATTACACTGTGCAGAAGGAAGCAGGGCAGGAGTTGTATTGTTACAGACATTTGAAATTTCAGAATATTCCCACTGTATATTGCAACAAACTAAAGCTTTTCATGACAAAGAAATGAGGGCAGAAGAGGAAAAAACACCAAAACTACATTTGTACCTACTATTTGGGTGTTCACTTAGGCTGTAGGGAACCTTCACTGTGGTTTTCAATCTTTTATATTGAGAGCAGGAACTTTGAAGATATTTTTTCCCTTCACAGGCACTACAAAGGCTGTGGGTAAGAAAATAATTTTTTTTGCTCAGAATCAGTCTCTTGGCTGAACAGAGATTACCTTCAAGACAGGAAAAGGGATCTTTGTAAAAAGAACAAAAAAATGTGTTCCAGAAGAACGTTTCAGTTTTTATAAACTTTTCCTTATCGAAAAAATATATCATCAGAAAATTCCTACTTACTTCTAGGAAAAATGTCTTTCCTCATAAATTTGTTTCAGTAACAAGCTTTGTCACTATAATTAAATTATTTGTTTCGTAAGCTAATCTCTTCTAAAAGCTAGTGCTGTATTTGCATTTCTATTAAATATTCTGTTTTCATGTTATCTTGAGAACACACTGCTTATATTAACAGCATTTACTTTTTCTACTGTTTATTTTGAAGGCATAAGATTTTCTCTGTACAGATGTCTATGAAACTTTTAGTAAGTAATTCAAATGTTTGGTTATTAAATGAAACTGTTTCTCATTTCAATTTAGAATTCAGCATTTGCACATTTCTCTGGTTCAGTGTTTGGAATCAATTTGCTCTGTGCTAACACATTCTTTATTTTAATGCTCAATCTTAAAAAAGAGGTTTCTGCAACCATAAATCTGTAAACTAAAATGTTTAGGAATGTAACCTATGTTTCATGTTTGCCTTCTTCCAAACATGAATGCAAAATTCACAGTTCTCAGGATCAAACATACGCAGTCCAGGTGAAGGTGTGATATGAAAACTGACTTATCTTACCATCCACCTCAAGCCGGGATACTTGAAATATTAGTGGGGTAAGAACGCCTAGATGTAAAAACAGAGATAAAGTTATTCGAGTAAATGTCTACATTTATTCTTTTACAACGTAAGCACAACTCCACATTGTCAAAATACTGTCTGATGCGGATGTATGAAGACAGCCATGTTCTTTTTCTAGGCTTTTTTATTTAGCCATTCAGCTATTTTCAATTTACTCTCCACTCGAACATAATTTTGTTTTGTTGATTTTCAGTAATTGTTGTCTTTTTTGAAAATACTCAGTTATTTGCTAAATAATGTATGTGGCAGAGTTTTCTCTCCACTATACTAATAAAGATTAGAGGGAAATAGAGCTCCTGTGATTAAATTTGCTTGTAAGAGGATAATGTATTATAAATCAGCAGCAATAATGGCCTGTAACAATTAAAATACAAGAATTAAATGACCACTTTATGACAAAACATAAACCATAAAAAGTAATCTTATTAAGAAGTATAAACTTAAAAAAAAAGAGTAGAGCTGCATATGCCAAAGGTTTCACATGTTTTTGAAGTTAATATACAAAAGAAGTTACAAAAATGGAATTTCATGCCAAGTCATACACAAATTTAAAGGGATATGTCGCTATGTATTAACATAATTTGTATTAATTCCTGTAGTCAAATATAAATAAATGTCAATAGTAATTTAAGTCTTATGCTAATACTTCAACTCAATGCCTGTGCCTTAAAAAACTCTTTATTAAGAAACCCTAATCAGGTAACTTTGGCCTAATTTACAAATAAGAATAGTAAGAGCAGATAAGACATCAATGACTGTAAGCTGGTGTAATCTGTCTGCAGGATGTGTGATCACACTATCAAACATCTGAAAATGTGGCCTTTATTGTTTTCCTGTAGGAATTGTGTGTGATATACCTTTTTACAATAAACGGCACGTAACTCTTGGGCTTTCTGCCTGGCAGATGCTGTCTAGAATTCTAGAACTTAAGTCAGAGATAGTTATTTGGGAGAAAGCAAAAACAAGTAAACTAAGAACAAAGATAAAGCTTCACACAGAAAGGGACATTTCTGTACATGCATGTGCTGTTAATCAGCTGTTACGGCCACCACGTCTGACAAAAATCTTAAAGCTAAGACATCCCAGGAGACTAAAACTCTGAATCTGTGGAAATCATGTAAGGATGAGAGAGAGCAGAAGAGTAGTGGGGAGTTCATAGGGCTCAGAGAAGAGACTCCCCTTATATGTCAGAAAATGCACTGTACTCCTATCCACAACAACTTTAGTCTTTTCACATCATCTTCATTTCTGTAAAATAAAAAAATATTATGATTTGAAAAGGTTTTGAATGTTTTTGATCTGGTATTTGCTTTAAAACAAAAACATTCATAATTGTCAAATATACTTTGTCATGATGTAGTCTGGATATAGAGGACAAGTTCCATACTTTATTTAAATGTAGGGTTACTCATCTTCAGAAAACAAGTTATGTTTATATATTATTTACCATGATTTATAATTATTTACCATGAGAATTCCTCTTCTTGGCAACAATATCCATTTTTTGGTGTAATAAAATAGTTCAGTGTAAAATAAATCTCTCAATGCGAAGTACAATCATAAATAGGATAAATATTATTCAATTAAAAAAACCTAGTCCTATATTTCCCTCTCTCCAAATCCAATTTTTTCCCTTTAGATTTAAATAAGGTGTGTTGTGGCGGGTGGAGATGGTATGGGGTACCGCAGCTTTCCGAAATTGTCTCTAACGCAGAGCCGCTCAGCAGGCCACCTCCCCCACACACACTCAGTCACACTCACGCCTGATGGTACTTGCAACAGGTCGACGGCAAAGAGTTGGGAAGGGTCCTTCATATGGGGTTCCACAAGAGAGGTTTATTTCAGCCATGCATGTGAAGGGGACCAGTGACGAAGAACTAAGAACAGAGGAGGGCCCAGGGTTACATATGGGGTTGAGGGGGACAGAGAGAGCACCAGGAGCCAATGGTCTGAGGGCCAGGGGGTGGCACAGAGGTGTGGCCAAGGCACGGGGGCCAACAGGGAAACATTGGGGGAGTGACAAGGGAACAAAGGCTAAAGGGAGTGGGGCAGGGAGAACTTTCTGGGGCAGGGACATATAAGGAAGAAAGGGGCAGGGAAGCCAACAGTCCAACCAGGGAACAGAACCAGGGTACATTAGCATAATGAAGCAAAGACCCTTAGAAGAAGCCGTTTCATTCTCCCTAACTTTCTAAGGGGGTGTCACACCCTACTACAATTCCCTCGTTTGTACTTATTAGAAAGGCTTCTCCTAAGGTCATCAAAATTAGGGATCTGCAATATTAAAAACATACCGAGTTATAAAAACAATTATAAATACAGAACTACAAAAATAATCAGTAGCACTTATGTTAGCGCAGAAACACATAATCACGGAATGATTATATGCAGGTGCTTTTATTGCAGAGCTCTGGGAATCGGGGTACAAACCCAAATCTGATTCCAACATGAGTTTGGAGTGAACACATTTTATACTCTATCTTATATAACCACTATAGAATCACATGTCAATCATTAACTACCCGTTGTATTGTGAGCGATCGGGCATGAATTTCGGGTTCATTGTAATCATCCAGGCATACACTGCAAGCCCCTACAAGTCCCCCTCCCACAATCATCCCCCTGATTTCTAAATAATCATTGCATACCTGTAACACAGTGTAACAGTACTACCTGTGCTATCGGTGCACACACACAGGTGCAGAGTCACAAGATTTAACAGAAGCAATGCTTATTCAGAGCCTATCTAAGCTACTACAATTCTAAAACATTTTAACCCTATGCTAACACTTATAAAGCAATCCACAAAAGGGACAACAGCCATCCCGAGTTCCTAGTGTTCAGAATTGTCTTTAAATTATCTTCTTGACAGGCTTCTTTTCTTGACTTTTACTCAGAAGGAAGTAATGAAGATAAGGTGGACACTGGACGTCTTGGGTGTCTTGAGGAGGTGCTCTGTGAGTGGGTGCTTTTATCAACAGCTTAAATGAAATTTGTTAAATTTAAAATAATTGTTTAAAACAACATTTGGAGAAGGGCTGTTGGGGGAAAGGGGAATGGTAGTGAGGTGTGGCTGTGCTGCCACGATATCAGGATGCCGTCAGCAGCTCTGCCAGGGCAGCTGCCTGGGGCGGCATGTGGGCCTGGATGAAGAAAGCCCAGGGTATCGCGCTACACCCCGACCACAGCAGGAAAGCACACCAAAGTGGTCAGGAACGCAGCTTCCACTCGAGGGGCTTTCCCCGGGCCCGTGGGAGACGCGCCAGCAGAGATAAAGGCGAAGAGAAGCGATCTACTGCTTAGACTCTGGGGACTTTAATCTTCCGAAGGTTGCAAGAGCAGTGAGATGACATACCAGAAGTGACAGGCGTTTTTATAGTGGGACATAGGGAGGCGGGGGGAGGGGTACAATCCCATAGGGAAAGGGAACATGGGAGGGATCAACAGGGAACCAGCCAGTGAGGATGGAACAGGGGAGGGATTACAGACAACCAAAGGAGAACTGAAGGCAGGGCTGCAGGGAGGCTGTGGGAACTCACAATTCACGATGCTACAGTGAGGGGACAGGGATATGGGGGCACGTGGCTGAGGGGTAACATGAAGAGAGACGGGGTAAGAGGTTTGGGGTAAAAGGGGATGGTAATAAGGTAGTAGGGGCATGAGGATTTCTGGGTGAGGGGTAGCTGGTTGGGTTCAAGGGTAGGGTTGAGGTAAAGGAAGGGGCAGGATCGGCAGGGATGTGTGCAATAGATGGTGTAGCTGTTCTAGCTGTTGGGTGCTGTGTTCTGGAGCTTGAGACGGCTTCAATTTCTCAACGCTTTTCCCCGTTCAGGAACTGCGGTGTCACTGGCGGCTGCCGTGCTCTGTGTGGTTACAAGCATGCCCTTAGGATGGAGGGTCGGTGTCGGCGGCGCTTACATGCTCAGTGCGGTTGCTCTGTGGGGACCCCCGGCGGCACTGGCCCGGCCGTGCGGGGCTCCGGTGCCGGAGTGGTGCTCGGGGGTCAGCGGAGGGGCTGCGGGAAGAACTTCTAGGACAGGCCCGGCCCCGGGAGTGGGCTGTGGCGGACCGGAGCCGTTCGCCGAACTGCGGGCGGGCGGCGAGGCGCGGCCGTGGGCTCGGGGGCAGCGCCGGGCACAGCCCCCACCGGCACGACTGTGCCGGGGGCTCATAGCACCAGGATCGGACCGGGATGTGACGTGAAATGTCGTAATGGTATGCTTCCCAAAATATCTGAGTAAAAGATGGACATATTTTGGACAAGTCTTCACAGAAAACAGGAAGAGATATGTTCATACAAGAGCTGCTCAGATACTTGGGTTTGGAAGGTGGTAAGTCTGGTTACTGGTTAATGAAAGAATATGAATGTCATGGATTAGATATGAATTCTTACAGCTTTAGTATTCCACCAGGGATTCAACAAGCAAAGTTTTTAATGTGCAAAGACTTTATCAGCAGTATCCTTTCAGTATCTCATAATTTAGAAGCAAAATTGGCTTAGTGGGCTGGATGAAAGGTGGTGTTTCCAACTAGTGAGGAGGGAAGCATTGAAGAGTGGGCTGGTGGAATTTAGGCTTTTCTGAAATAATGGCATTCGGCAAACAGTATTACTGTTATAATTCAATAGGTTGGAATAGGTGGATAGAGTGGGATGCTTTTCAAAAATAAGGAAATAGTTGATGTTATGAATATGCAGAACCCAGTTAAATTATTTTCTTTTTTCCTGTCCCCCAGAGACAATGTTCTGGTTAATGCCTGTCACTGCAACAGATTTCTGCAAGTGTGTTAACCCAGAATTACAGGATTTCAAGTTACTGCCACTTACTGGAAGAG
Organism: Edolisoma coerulescens; assembly: GCA_013397115.1. Taxonomy (NCBI): domain Eukaryota; kingdom Metazoa; phylum Chordata; class Aves; order Passeriformes; family Campephagidae; genus Edolisoma; species Edolisoma coerulescens. The sequence continues at coordinate 574,092 of VWZW01008197.1, read as the reverse complement.
GCTCCATGGGAAGGGAATATCTGAATTCCTAATTTCAAGAGGTATCAGCTGGCTAAAACGTTTCAGGGTGCTTACAGAGAACTCAGATCTGTATTGCAAACCTTACACAGAAAGACCTTCTGCCTGGATATTGTTTTCACTGACCAAAATCTTGATGAGGATACCCAAGCATCTGTAGGTAGCTGCCCTCTTCTAGAGGTCTCCCTCATATTTTCAACCTGACCCCACAAGGAGATGATGAAATTCATTAACTTGCAAATTAACGCAAAGTACGTGTTTTAGCAGTGCAATGGGACTATTCTCAGCCTCTTCCCAACTGGCAATTTAACACGTAATTTTGGAATGACCAGACATCCTGAAAACCATATACAAAAGGCCTCTTACCTCTGTCAGATAGTAGTGAGCCCTGAACAAAAATATCAAGTGTTTCAGGGTGGGTTTTTTTGTTGCTGGGGTCTATTTTGTTTTGTTTTTAATTTTCAATCAAAGAATCTGCTGGATGGAAATCAAGCAGATTAAATTATGGGCCAATTATATAAATGAAGTTTCATTAAATAACAAAAGCAAAAAAGAAAACATAAATTACTTTAAGGCAAATCTGTCAGTCTTTCACTGCAGGTTGCCACTTGAATGTGTGGCCTTTTAGCACCACGTTTGATTCTGTATTAATGTTTACATTTTTTGTTCCCAGCAGACAGCAGTTTCCCTATTCTAAGCAAAACAGTAACTAAATCAGTATTCTTGTAACATATCAAACACAAAAGGTGCTAATGTTTAAGGGGAAGGGAAGACTTTGAAAAAGAAGGGGGGTAAAAATTAATTCTGCCCTTCTGCTTGGGTTTTTGTCCTCCAGCCAGTGTCCATTTTTTAATGCCTAGTTAAATGCTTCCCACTGATGTTTATGCCTGGACCACCTGTTCCCATAATGTATTCAAATCAGCAGGGTTTGGCACTGCATTAGACAGTTCATAAAAATACTACTTCAACAGTAGGCATTTAGGGTGAGCAGTCTAAATCCCATGATCTGAGTGCTATTTCACTTTCATAAAAACCTAAATGGTTATAAATATAATAAATTTGATTGTAGGTCAAGCAGGTGGCAGTGAAGGAAAAGGGACTTCAAAGAAAAGCCTGAAGTGTATTTGTAGCATGAATGTTAGAGTGAGGGGAAAAGGGACAATATGGAGGAAGGAATGTAGACCATAATTTCTGGAGTTAAAGGAGTGCAAATTATGTTGAATAAAAAGAAGGAAGAGGCAACTTGTCTATTGATAGATTAGAATAGGAAGAGCAGGTGATAAATCCTCTGACACAAAGAGGTAAATGAGTGGTGTATAAAGGAACAGAGACGAGAAGGGAAGGTGAAGTGATAGATGGCTTGGAGATTAAACAGGCAGGTTAGTTAGGTAAATAATTATTGAGTGCCAGTTTTAAAAGCTCTCTGAATTTTAAATTTTAATTCAACCTTCGCACCTGGTTTCTCACAAAACTTTGTTATCCATAGGTATATATCCACATCTGGAAGAAAAAATATCCTGAAGCACAGTTATAAGCCTTTTTTGTTTATCTCATGAGAAACTTTTCTAGCTGCAAAGCTGGAGCTTTCTGGTTCCTTTAACTTCCTCTCATTGTTCGAGACATTAGACTCTGCCCAACAGCTGACATCTCATGGAATTAAGGTGCTATTGCCATTCCAGGAGGTGAGGAGAAAAAATGAGCTCCTCCTCCTTCTGGAATGAAGAGCTCTTCATTGACTCCCATTACATTAGCAGCTTCAGGCCTCTAATATTTGACTTTTCATAGAGAAAACACTTCATTCAAGGTCTTGGCACTGTAGTGTTCCTTGACATTCAGTCCATGGGGGTACTATCCCACACATAACACCACACTGAGAGAGAATCCCAGCCTTTTAAGTAAACAGCACTAGATCTCAGACATTTTATCCACTAAATCTGAAGCGTTTTTTTTAACATACTTTCACAAGTTGAGACTGAATGTAGACCCTGACCAGGTCTGTCCAGTGCATATTTCCTGGTAAAATGAGAGGCTTCCTTGGATAGAGGCAGCTTTCTCTGAAAAGAGCATGATACTTAGCTAAGAGCTAAGTTAGTTCTGAAACTTGAGGAGGGGTTGAGAGAAAGGTTAAAAAGTCAGTTCTTTATATGAAGTTCAGGAAGGTAGAAAAAATATTAATGATGGAATAGAATAAAAGGTTTTATGAGCCGTTTTGTACCTGGTAAGGCTGATACAGATCCAGAGCCAACAGTCTAATAATCTCTGTGCTCATTCACTCACATGTTTCTACTTGGAGCCTTAAAATGATGGGTAAATAGTAAGTTCATGAGAGCTGGGTATGCAAAGAACTGGCTCAGATCCATGGTCCTCCATGTTTTCGTAATGAACTTAATGGTTTCTTCACACACTTTGAAAGCTTTTGTAGCTCAAACATTTCCTTATTCATAGCGATCCACAATCCAGATATATGAGAGTTTAAAAAATGATATTTTAAGACAGTTAAACCCAATCTTTTTATCCTAGACAAAACAGAAATCTAATTTTTTCAGAAAACATTTATGGAAACTAGCACAACATGAATGCAAAGTATTACAGTAATATAATTCCTGCTTCAAATACACACCTTCCTTTGGGATTCTTGCCATGTAAATACCACCACATTTTCTTTTTTTAGATTTCACCATGCATGTGAAGTGGATATTAAGAGACACTGCTGAATTTAAGACAAATTATTGAAAGTTTTTTTGGCTGAGGCCTAGTTGTCACACAGTCATTTTTTTTGCCACACCATAGAGGAGTTGGGACTTCTGCCTCTGTCTTTTCCTTAGTTCACAGTCTTCCACTAATTCTGAAGACGTGCATGTTTCCTGCACTTCTTGAGATCATCAAGCTGGCAAGGGTCTCATCTAATTTGCTGGAGCAAACCAAGGTGCTGGCATGGCTTTCTTGAATGGTAAATATCATCACTGAGTGTGTAACAGCTGAAAATGTTGCCTCTAGTATCTGCCCACATGCTGCAGGACTATCTGGCATATCCACGATCTGTCTGCTAGCAGGAAAATAGAAAAAAAAAAAAAGAAACAAAACCAATACAAACACAAAACCAAGCATTCAACTCTAACTGAAGTTAACTCTTTCTTTAACAAATACAAAAATATGACCATATCTGCTTCAAAAAGTAAAGTTAACAATGAGATCACTTATGCTGCCCACACACTGCCTCCTGCAAATCTGCAAACATGATACAGATATAGAGGAAGAAAATCTGTCAAATTTCATGTGGTTACTGTTGCCTGGGAAACCACTTCCTTGGTAACTACAATGCATTCTCAGCACGTCTCAGTATCAGTTTCTCTCTGGCTCTGAGACACACAAACCTGCAGTACGGTGTGAAGAGAGAACAAGAAAAACAAAAACCCAACCACAACAAAGCCAACCTGAAGAAAAAAGGAGAGAATGAGCAAAAGGTTTCTTGTTGCTGTTTTTTCAAATGTGTCTAAAGGAAAAATAATGTAATCGGAAATATATCTGGAAGTTGTTTTTAACATTGTTTGGAGGAGAAATCGTTGATATATGTCAGAAAGTGTGTCTTGAATCGTAAATGTGAGGTTGGAGAAAGGTTCTTGTGTGGCTCTGGAGAATTGGCACTGAGCCTATGTCATAGCCAGCTATGGAAAGTTGGCTGTCACTGGTGTTTTCTCTGTTCCAGTTTATCAGGATATTTGTTGCTGAATCCACACTATAGAATGCAGTTTAAGAAAACATCTGTTAAGAGTAATTCACTAATATTTTAAACATAATTCAAAGAAAATTGTTATAAAAAGAAGACATAAACCTTAAGAGTCCTTTCCCATACTGCTCCAGAAGAGTGGCTCAGGGGTACTGCTGCTAAACCAGCAACAGTTTCCTTACTGCTAAAACACAGTGATCTTTCTTTTAGCAGTATTGATTTGAGCTCGTTGCATAGAATGCAAAACTTCTCTTTGACAACCAGGCCATGTAAGCAGCTCGGCACAATTTTTGTCCATGGACTACATAAAGGAAATCTAATTTTTACATGAAACAAATAGAAGAAATGCTCTAGTTATAGCACCAGCATTTTTTCCCCCAGTTTATCTTTTTCTGGGCCTTCTATCAAAATCATTATTGTGTCATTCCAGTAGCCCAAATTAAGTAATAGGGAAAAAGAGAGCGAGGAAGCACTGAGAATTAATGTCACGTTAAGTGTCCTATCACTAGTCTTACAGGCAAAGCAGACTCACGAGCCTGTACAGTCCATAAACATGTGCACTGGAGGTTTCTTTTCACACAGCTGGAAGGGATTAGAGTGGCAAAAAGGAGGCATCATGACCTCTCTACTTCTTCCATTTATATTAAGTAGCTTAGGACAGAGTGACTCTAAGAAAGCATGAAAAATAAATAAGGATACTACAGAAATCATTTAAATCACCCTCTTTTTCAGTGCAATGAACTACTCCTTTTATGTATGTCTGTTTAAATATATAAATTTCTATCTGTACATAGACATACACACACTTGCCTTTTCAAGGACCAAATAGATTCTTTTTCTACTTTTTTGCAGACAAAAAATTAACTGGTTGAAGTTATTTTGTTCTTACAGAATGAGCATCAGCAAAAAACATTAATAGTGTCATTTTAACACCTTTGGTTCAAGCATGCCTTCCACCCACACTCCAAATGGCAGAGGATATACGTAAAACACATCTCTTCCAGGAATTCAGGAACTTACTGAGTCAGTGCAAACGTTGGTGCTAAACTGCAATAATATACTCATCCCATTTCCTGGTGCTGCTGCTTGGATTAAATACAGGGACAAATCAAGAAATCTGAAAATTAGAAGAGTTTATAATTTGTTCTCTGAAAATACAGAAGTTTTTATATCTGCTCTAGTATATGTGGCTGCAGGGAGAGGACAGGAGGATTTCCCTGTAATACTAGAAAAGATATGATAGAGGGATGGGATAGATCTGGGTAAGAACAATGGAAGGGGCACTCTCTCTTTTGGTGTTGACTACCTGGGTCAGCACTAGTTTCTCTTCAAGTATAGTGTCTTAATTAAAAAAAAAACAAATGAGAAAGCCCAGAGGAGTTGAACTGATATTATGTTGTCCTACTATTCTCAGGTGGTTGAAGTACTTCTTCAGCATATATTTATTTGAGAATGAAAAGTGGCAGTGGGAAATGCCAAGTCCTCCACATTGCTGAGATAGCACTTAAATATTTTGGCAGTAGTCCTTCCCCTCCCTGTGAAGTTTAGTCGCTTTATCCAAAAGCACCAAGTTGCCTTTGGGATCAACATTATTCGGACACTGATGCCATGAAAGCTCTAGACTTGAATGTGAAGGTGTAGGTCTTCTGGTACATAATTACTGTTTCCAAACTATTCGTGGATGAAAAACAGTGTCTTGGGGTGATTTTATGATAATATTGTATTCCCCTATCGTCTGCTTTATGCCCAGAAATGGGTCCTGTAGCTTTAAGCTGGTCCGGGGGAGGAGCGGGAGCTGGGGGAACTCTGGCACAGGTTGTATTCGAGCATTCACTCCCCCGTCTGCTCAGCTTTGCTGCGGGGAGGGACTTACATTTTTGCTTTCAGCTAGCTTGGTTTTTGTTAGCCGAGACAAGTTTTCCCGGGACTGCAGTAGCAATTCTTTGGTGACTTCTCTGGTTTCTTCTGGAACCGTTCGGCTTAGCTTTGGTCCGAGAACCAGAGCATCGGTGGGAGCCTGACGCCGCAGACCAGCGGGGAGGCTGCGGGGACGCCGCGTCCTGGCTCCGGACCTCGGGAGAAGCCGAGCCAGCCAAAGAAAGAACTCTAAAGCCATCAGCTTTCTCTGCAGCGAGAAGGTTTAATATCTAAACCTAACAGTTATTTATTTCTCCCCGTGCTCTGCGGGCTCTTTTTTTTTAAAATAAACAGTTTTTTTCACTTTCATCCAAGAAATTCCTTTCGTATCGGTGGAAAGGGAGTGCTGAAACGCGTTTTCTTTAGAGGAAACGTTCATTCCAGAGCATTTTTCTCCTAAAATTTTCTCTAAACTGAGACAAGCAGGAAGTTACATATATGTAAAAACAAACCAAACAAAACAGTTCCGACAAAAATCAAAGCCAGAAGCACAAAGTGAACTGGGATAACTCAGGGTTTCTGATTTTTTTTTTTAAGAAGTTTTCAACAGTTACATATTCCAGACATGCACATGTAATACTTCATTCTTCTCTGTCAGCATTGCTGTACTATGAATTTAAATACTGCAGTCAGATGACTTCCTTATTTTGGATGAGAGAAAAATTCTTGAGTATATCGTGTTTATGTGTAAAAGTTTACCACTGTGATTTCATATCTAAATTTGTACCTCGTAGAATAATTACGTATTATTAATACAATAATATATTAATAATGTATATGCTTTCCTAAGCAAAAAACTCACTTCTGTGCCTAGAGTTTGTTGAATATTTTCCCATTGAAGTCACAATCAAAAAAATTAAGACAAATATTAAACACATGTGAAAATGGGTATCCCATGCATAGGGTATTAGGCTTTCACCTTGCGTGTGGCCTGTTACACCATACAAAACCAATAAAACCCAGGGGGACTTCAGTATTTCACATTATCAGTTTGTAACTCAATAAAGTGGGCTACTACAGAATCAGGGTTCCAGGTTTTGCTGAGCCATTGTCCCTCAGGGTCACTGTTTGAGAGCCACTATTACAGCCTGATCCATGGGTTATGAAATGTGGAGGCAACAGGTTTATATCCTTGTCATAATCGTGCCCTGTGCTGGCTGGTACTGAGGTGGTTGCATCTGTCAACTTGCAGTGATTTGAAAATCTATGTTTAGAGAAGTATTTTATCCTACCTTCTTTATGTAGCTCCTAATATCCTCCATTCTGCTGTTTGAATGAAAAAATTATGTTCTGCAGACTGCAAAAATTCATATAAGATGAACCAAATCAAGACAGTATCTTTGAAGTCTCTATACATTGACATTTAACTTCCCCTGTCTCCAAAGAGCGGCTGAATCAGAAACTGCCAATTTAATTTGGACTACATTCTGATTTCCCTACAGCACACCTGTTACGATCTGGTTTAAACACAGAATAGCAGAGGAAACTAAGTCTCTGAGAATAAAGCAGATCAAACCCAGAAAGGTTTGAAATATACCCAAAAAACATGATTAAAACCAAACAAGGTTAGATGTTGGTGCCAAAAAATTGGTATATTTTATTTAATAGTAAAAGAGGCAAAGAGAAAGAGAAAGAAAGAAATAGAAAAAGAAGTGTGTGGGAGGAGGAGGCTGGGAGGACAGGGAGAGAGTGACAGGGATTAGGCAGAAACATGTCACCCTTCCGGGGGTCCCAATGACGTCTCATTGCTCACCTCCATCTGCTCTTCTGGGTGGTGAGAGTCCCCTGCCACCCGCTGCCGTCATGCCGCAAAGTATAGAGTCCAGTGGGTTAATATACGTTTTGGGCAGGTGGGAACACCCAGGTGCCTCCCTTGCAGGGGGCTAGTTTGACACTGTCCCTTGCAATAGTGAGGGTCTGCTGCATCATGTTGCAGTGCTCTGGTGCAGGGTCTGGGGACCCCCTTGGCAGGGGTGGGCCTTTGCTGGGCCATGACCCTCCCTCTGCTGTCCTTCACGTGGATGCGGCTTTTCCCGGGGTGCAGGGGCCCACAGCTGAGCTGGTCTGCACAGCAGAGGATGGGCGTTCACTGCCTCTCACCAGAGGCTTTTTCACCACGCACCCAAAACCTCTCTCCCGACACCCTTTGGTGTGAGGGTCTGTTTGAGCCTGGCAGCTGACAGCCCCGGGGCTGTGGTCTCCACTCCGAAGGTGCTAAGCTTGATCCCTCTGTGAAGGTATTCTTTTCTCCCCAGACCAGAGTTTCTCTTATCTCCATCGGCGAACCATTCAGGGCCTCAGTCAGAAGGCCTGTCCAGGGTATGGTGGTCTTCTCTGCAGCTTTTTTAATACAGTTTTGTTATAATAGGCAAAGGTCCTTCATGAAGATGTTTAAGTCATAAACTATGATATTTTAGTGTCTGACAAAACCAAATAAAAACTTTCTTCAAGAGGAGCCTATCTAGTCAGGAAGGCATAAATTCCTAGAAATACTTTAGACAAAGAAAAGGTTGGAAAAAATAGAAGCCTGATTTTAAAAAAGACTTTTTTATTATCTCATAGGATCAGAGTCTCTCTCTGTCACTCGGCCTTTAAATAGATAAATACTGCTCCTTCTTGCATATTGTTGGCTTGATTCAAGGAAAAACATCTAGCTTTTTAAAAGTCAGAGTTTGTCTATTTAATTTCTCAGAGGATTCAGTTATGTCTACAGTCTATGGGATTGAATTGAGATCATTATTCATGCCTTGCAGGCATTCATTTGCAAGCACAGCAAGTTTTCTGTGAATTTTTTAAAGTATGTTTGGCATACATCTGAGGGAGGAATTCTTTTTACGTGGAACGAGTAACAAACTTCCATTTATCTCTTACCATGGTGCAGATCAATGTACCACTGTGCAAGAGATACTGGATGTTTTTGAGATGAAGTACAGTGTGATTAAACCTGTTTCCACTACAGTTTCTTTACAGAATTTTGTCAGTGTTTGTCTGTGAAATGTTCCAAAGCATTCTCAGAAAGCTTTATGGCTCTTCAATATTAGAATACACGGATAAATTTTCAAAAGAAATGTTTTCAGTATATGAGGTTCCTGTGAACCATTTTTGCACAGACAAACATAATTAAGAAGTGTTATTCAGAGAAAAACTGCAGGAATAACAGGGACTTGTAGTCAGAGCAAGGATTTACACAAAACAGGGACAAATATCCATTTCTCTTGTACCTTTGGTTGAAGTCCTAATTGCTGAGATATTGGTGTTCTGTGCCATTTCCCATACTTCTTTAAATATTCATCAAGCTAATGAAGGGTGTTTTGTAACACTGCCCATGACATTAATGAATCAGGAGGAACAACATCTCAAACCTTGGGCTCCCAGCAGCCAGCCCATTGTTGCTCTCTGATGTTTTCACAAACTTAATTTGCATGGTCTTAATTTGTTTCAGTTCAGAATAAAGAACAAATGTCAAACACCTCTAATTTTAACAGAGCTTCTATTTTTCAGGCAGGCTTCCCTACCATTTCTGAAGACTTTTCCTATGGCCCAGAGGACTCACATTATCATAGATAAAATCCAAACACAGTCCCATGAAATACAGCTCTCCTCCAAACTAGTATAAAAATGCAATTTATTTAAACTCTGGTTAAACTTTTCCCTGGGGCTGCAGGGAGCCCAAGCACAGTTAGCTCCAGGCAAGGAGTGATTTGCAGAGGAGCACACTGGCCCATTTAGGCCAAACCAAGACCCTATATTTCCAAACATCCTTCTAAACCCCAGGCAAGGAGCACAGATGGCACCTTTAAGGAATTAAGAAAAGTGGCAGGTAAAGTCCAGAGAACACCAGTGGGCAGTGGGAGCAGCTATTACAGTGGTAAAGCAGGGAAATTCGAAGGAAATATTCACAGTCTTAATAAGACTCATTATTTCCAGTCCATGGCCTCACCTCTTCTGACACTTGCCCGTCACCCCCACACCACAGCTTCTTCTCTCATGTCTCCCCAGTAAAATGAATTTTTGTATTGCCCTTACTCTGTTGCCCCTTAATTCCCTTTGGATTTCTTCCCACTTACAGTGTATGTTTTATCTCCCTCATTGGATAAGTTTAACGGGAGGAAAATGTAGTTGCTGTCATGTTGTCCTTTTCACTTGTGTTTTTCATCCGTCACTCTATTCATTATCATAACCCCCATGACTATTAGTAAGTAAAAGTAACTAGTTTTTCTGCTGTCACTAACTGAAGTGCAACTGAACTGGTGTCACTTTCAGCAGACAATTTTTCAAAAAACAGTGGCAAGAAATTAGCTGAAAGCATTAAAATAAAGGTTTCTCCCTTAATGAATAAAAATTGACACCCCAGTTGGCACAACACCCCCTGGACTGAGCCATCTGACTATTTCAGCCTCCTCTCTCCTAGTCACCAGGATATTCATGTGACCACAGTCTTAAAGATCTCTTCAGTGCATATTTGGGTCTCACAATTTCATATGCAGAGTGGCTCAGACCATCACAAATGATCAAATAATTTTCTAAAGCAAATACTTTAAAGCTAATGAAAATAAGGATGCTGCTAAAATGTTGTTTCTACCATAAGGTTATTTGCTTTTTGTTTTCAGCTTCCTAAATAATAGCACTCCTATAACTGACATTGTTTATGATACCTCTGTTAACACTTCTAATACAACCAAATGCTGAATGTACAGCTGAGAGTCAGAGATCTTTCTTTTCATGTTTTAAAACTTTAGTGGCATCATTAGTCAGGTAAAGAGAGAAAAGAAAGGGAGATACAACAGAGATCTATAAAATTATAAGTATTATGAGAAAGCTTAACAGCAATATTTACTCTTTGTTGTAACAAAATGACTAGGATCCAAATTCAGACCAGAATGCGAAGCAACTTCACACAAATTGAACTGTGGAGATTATTGCTAATACTTGGCATTGAGCCACTTTATATGGATTCAAAAAGTACATATATGAATTTATGGAATAAAAATTGGGAGAAAGGAAAGGAAAAGCTTCTCCTTTACTATCCTTAAAAATTGACAGCTCTGTGATAATATATTGACAGACAAGGGACCTGAGAGGTAGCTAAGACAGCAGTTATTAAGATGGAGGACAGCAGCTGCCTGAAAAAACAAGTAAAAATTGATTCTTTCATGCAGCTTCTGGCCAAACAAGAGCAAATCACAAAGCAATGTATTTCTTGTTTCAAAAAACTAGCTTGAAATTTAAAGCCTAAATCCCCAGAAAATGCACCGTGCTTAAGGATCTGATTCACACTTTTGCAGATAAGTAGGCTTTTGTTTCATGTAATGGAACTAAATGCTTGAACTCAGAGTTTTTCCTTAAATGTGGCTTATTTCTTCAAATAATATGAATTGTTCTAGATACTTCATTTTCTCAACATTGGGATGACATTCATTTCAGATTTCCACAAAATTGAGTAAAGAGACAGTCTAGTCAAAAATAAAAGTTTTCTCTCAGTTATTCCTCATATGCCACAGTAATGTGACACTGTAAATACAAAGCACACCACTCCTTTTTGTTTGGTTGGTTTTTTTGGGGTTTTTTTTTGTTGTTTGTTTGTTTTATTTTGTTTTAAAGAGGACTTTTTGACCTCTGTGTGTCATTTAAACACAGCCATCATATGCCATAGAACTTAGAGAATAGAAACTTTCCCCTTTAACTGCTGCTTCAAGTCTTGCTAGTACTACCCAACATACAACTGGTGTCACAGTTGCAAGGTCACACCGCAGACCTGCACTCAGCTGATTGTCCCCAGGTCTCCCAGGCCACCTTCTGCAAAGCTGATGCTTTCCGATGGTAGGAAACTACTGCTCCCAGCAGAAGTGTGAATATGAATCCAAAATTCATATTCTTATTCTCTTTCACAGTACTGAAAAGAGTCCTTTTTAATATTCTTCTGGACTATTTTAAATACCTTCTGTGGAATCATCAGGTCTAGTCAAGAAATTCTGGTGTTTCCAAGTCTGACACGACTCCTAATTAGATTGTTGAACTATTTTCCTATCCAGGAGTAGCCCAAACAAGGACAAATACCAGTCAGTAATAACAGTCTACATTAACCTTTACCATTGAAAAGCTAACCCATGAACACTCTGGTTCTTCATTAAAATCAGCTTTAAAAGAACTTTTTTTATTATTTATGAACCTCCAGGTTATGCATGAACTTTTCCGAGGTCCAGCTGATCAAGCAGATCTTCTTAGCTTTCAGACTTCACACAGCCTACAAAGTTCAAATTTTAAAGCCTCAAAACTTTTTGCCCCAGACTCCTGACATTTTCACTAACTTCATTTGAAAAGGTGATACGTATGTACATTTCTTTGACCCTCACTTGTGTATATCTTCTCCCTAAAATACTCTGAAGTCAAAAAAAGTTGCAAACACCACTACATAAACAGGTTTTTTTATGTGAGCACAGAAAGGGCAAGTTTAGCAAATTGCCTGAGCAAAAAAAGTATTTGTTAGAGAATAGGGCTTAGTGTGTACTTTAAGTACTCCTTCAAGTCTTCACATGAACAAACCTTACTTAGACCTTGCATTTTGAAAATGTGTTTTAAATTCAATTGAATGCAACTCTTCCTGTGCATTGCTGGTAACAGACTATCTATTTAAAAAATCAGGAGACAGGACACATAGTGTTGTAAAAAGATCAGGATAACCATTCTGAGTTTAAAATTTTAAATTAAAACATTGGGATTTATGATATTCTCTCTTTTGAATAGTGAAACAGTAGCAGCATTCGGAGACAGCGAGGAGTCCTTCCCCTGGATTCCTTGAGTAACTCCACAATTCTCTTCTGTTTTAAAAAGAGAGATTATTATTCTCTTAAGAAGGACTCCAAGAGAAGAAGGAGGGGTAAGAGCTGGGACAGCCTGATATTTACTACTGCAAAGACTACCACTGTAACATAGCCCAGCATTCAACTAAATATAATACATGAAGCCAAGATACCTGGAGGAAGAGAACTCCCATCACCCGTCTCTGCCTATCCAAGAGTGGAAATTGAGTTTATGGCCCAGAATAGTTCATTATCACTGTACATCAGTTCCACGGTTTTCAGGACCAGTGGATACCATGCCATTTTCTCAGGACAAAAATGAATTGAATTGAACTGAATAGAACAGAATATTTCAGTTAGAAGGGACCTACAGCAATCATCTAGTCCAAATTCTTATATTGTGTGCCTTCACTTAGGACCAAGGAGATGTTTTTGGCCTTAAAAGAATACAATTTGCTAGTGACCATTTTTGACCATCTTATGGTGATTTAGAAAAAAATCAAACCAGAAAATTTTCAAATTTTCTTGCCTCTCTTCTATTGAGTGGAATATATTATCAGCTATTTAACCTTGTCAAGAAGCCATATCAATTAATAGCATAAATGTCTTACGGTATATGTTTTTATTAGAAGTAATCTTTATGGCAGAATTCCTGTGGACATACTTCTTGCAGATGATGGTTTATAGTACAGAGTGTCCTGAAGGCATTTTAAGATTAAGTCTGCCCCCTTTCTCCCTTCTAAGAGGGTGAAAATTTAACAGGGAATCAGAGAGTTATGTTTGGTTTTTAAAATTTTGTTAAAAACAGGGTGGAATTTGAAGGATTCTTATTCTCATAAACAAAAAAAGGCAAAAAGCTTTTAAAACTGTCTCATAGGGCACATTTGAAAACTATACAAGTAAACTGCCATTATCTATATTTTAGGATAACTTGTGCTTCACAGTCTTTTCTGTCTATTTGCTGGGCAAACTGCTTAGGAGCAGAGGAAACCATAAGCTCCAGGAGCCAATCCGCCACTATTGTCTGTTTATGTAGTCTGATAGAATTTATACAGGCTGGCAGACAAAATTGCCCTTTGCATGCTTTGTCTCTAGGGGAATTTGGAAGTATGTCCAAGTTTTATAAAATAATGATAATCACACAATACACCAAGCACAAATAACAGATTTTCTAAGGGCCTTTTCTAAGCAAGTTAAATCTGTGGACAAACAGATGATAACAGATAATACTTAAAAGAAAAGGAAAACTAACCCATTTCTGCATCAAAGTTAAAGTGGGTCACTCTGCAACATAAAACACATTTTTAGTGGATATAAATTTAGCAGCTCTCTGCAGCATTATGCATGACAGCAGTCTTGTGATACTTCAAGTATAGAACAGGTCCCTGGAGACACCATGTAATTTATAATGGACTAACCATAATAAGCTGTAGCAGTCAGAAAAGGAGCTGGTTCCAATGAAATAAGGAATGTTGGTCTACTTGTCTTATAGGAACATCATGTTGAAGATCTCACTTATCTGGGTTCAGACCGGAACAGTGGGGAGATCAGTTCGTTGGTCACCAGAAAGGAAAAAGCCAAACCTGTTTGTCTAGAGTAAGAACTTAAAGAAAACAAATTCAAAGGATCACAATACATTTTTTCAGCAGACTAATAACTGGCAACCCTTTTCTCCAAGTGCACAGCAAATGCCTTTCTGCTGTTTGTGCTGGCAATGCTTTATAGTAATTGGTGCAGTAACAAAATCCAGTGATACCTGCAGGGCCAAGGGCTCTGCCTTCCTCAGCTGTGCTGCAAATTAATTAGGCCCCAGCTGTCTACAAAGGCACTCTCTATTTGTGATGTATCTGTTACTTCATTATTTCACACGGTCCTTGCAGGTAGACTGTGTGTGTCTCTGCACTCTTCATGTCTACCAGGGACTGATACCTAACAACCTGCACAGAGTATGGGGAAGGATAAACAGATTAAAGGTGCTCTTTTCCAAAACACAAGGGCATATTTAGCATGTCCATTCAGTGCAGGGATCTGCACACTTTGCAATTAATGAAAATTTAGGTTAACCCATTGCTTTTCAAGGCCTGGAAACTTAATTTTTGTATCCTAATTTCTTACAAGTCTTTGATGACATAAGAAATTATTAAAGATATTATTTACATGATGAGAGTTTCACTTAACATTCTCCCATTTTGTCACTTTTTCCTTCAAAATAACAGTAACAAAGTGCTCTAGTTACATAATACTTTGCAGTTATCAATTAATGATATAATTAAGGCATAGGTATAGAAATACTATTAATGTGATACTTAACATCTAATTCAACAATTGTTGAGGTAAAGGGTCTAGGAAAGAAGAAGGGGGATGCCACATGGGATGCAAACCTGAGGCAAATCCCAATCTGATAGCAGGCTTACTGTCTATCAAACAAATGTTTTTGGAAATCCCAGAACTTCTTTCCAAATTTGCAATATGCAAAAGCTTTGGTAATCTTAATTTAATTCCTCATACCAAAGTGTGAGTGCTTGCACACGATTGTCATCCTCTTTCAGAGCTGGGTCTCAAACACACAGTCTAGCAAGAGGCATTCTGCCTTTACTAAAGAATGGTGAAGGGGCATTACAGTTTGACTTTTTATATTTTCCAATGTCCATATAATTCTGTTTCTTAGAATTAAATAAGTCACTTTAATTCTTGCAGAGATGAGCAAAGCCAACTCTCTTCTCAGCAGTGTACAGATTTTGCATAAAGTGTAGTCTCTATTTCAGCAATATACATGAGTGCTTGCAAAATATAAGCAAAACATGTTAATTTACAGGGCAACAGATTTGTCTTGTTATCTCAGTTTTTAAAGGAAAAAGTTCTTCTCTCCCCTCCTCCATTGATTTCTCAGGGTGTCCACAGTAAATGGAAATGGGTGCTTAGCACCTTCTGAAATCCTTTGGGCAGAGTAAAGGGAGCAGGATTTGGTATTTGCTTTCAAGTATTGTCAAATGTAAAATACACATCTAGGGAAAGTGTAAGGATTTGGATGCTGTACATCCTTTCCTTTCATCAACACCAGGAGCTATTATCTCATATCACTTTTCTGTAAGCAATCTGAAATGGGAAAACACAGGTGATGGATGGCTGGACCGCAGTTAAAAGACAGGGAAACATGTTATGCCAGAGGAGCAGGTAGTATTTACTTTAAGATCTTACAGCACGAGTGAGGAAACAACCTTTACTTTTAATTTACTTTCTGTTTTTTTGTTTCTTCCTTTTGTCTGAATCTCATTGAAAGATTTCCCCCTGCCTCTTTCTCTCATCCTTAACTAGTTTGAATATCAAACCTGTTCAGTAATCACATTGCTTTGGGTAGTAATGAAGGCAAATAAATAGTACTTAACCTGTCTTAAAGAGATCTAGCGACCCTTCCAAAACCAATTAAGGCTCATATTTTTTGCTGGAATTAGCCAAAGTCTTCATGGTAAATCTCCAAACTTGTCTAAGAAAGAAAACATTAAAATAAAGGCTGGAGAAGGAGAAAGAAAAAGTTTGTCCTTCCCAGAGTCTTAAAACCTTCTAATTTTAAAATATGAGTGGGAGAAAAAAGAAGAAAATAAGTTAGGTGATGCAGGTTGTACTTTGTGGCTGCTTGGGAGAGTGGGAGGGAATTGGCTGGATTTCCCCACAGTCATCATTTTTTTTTTTTTTTGTGTTTTCCTTTTTCTGTCCAGCAATTATTTTCTGTCTGTTTGGCATATATTTGTAGTTCAGATATCTTTTGAATGATGACTAGCAACAGCAGCAATAAAAAAGCCTCGATTTTTCGTAACCTAAACACAGAAGCAGCTCAAAACCAATCCAATTTGTCTGCAAATCTTGCAGATAAATCTTGCTGTCCTGACATGTAGGTTTTGATCTGTTTATTATCCACACCCCTTCACCTGTCAATGTCTTCTCACCTGAAGAAACAATTTCTTTGCATGACACAGAAGTGGAAATATCACCCTCAGTAATGGAACTGCACTGACCCTACCATGACCAAATTGGCTTTTGTGCTGTGGTTTTATCACTGCACATCTTGCCCTTTTTGCTGCTGTCAAAGAGCGTATGACAGGACTTCGTCCCCTGTCTCCTGAATGACATTGCCCTCCTGTGCTTGCCTGTGATGTCTCTTCACAGCACCTTCATAGGCATCAATGCCACGAAATTTCAACAGAGGGTTGAAGATTAAAGACTGACATGATCAGTCAGACTCTTCAGAAAAGATCTTTGGGAACATTTAACAAGGAGATCTCAAAGGTCACAGTCCAGTTTCATGTGGGCTTAGAAAGCAGCAGACTTCAGACGTATCAACCAAGCTCAGAAATGTGAGTATGCATGACCATAAATACCCACAGTTATACACAGAGCTCTAGTCAAGTCCTATCTGAAAACACAACAGCACCAACACCAGAAATGTGCAGTTTACATGACCCGATTTTTAAAGTGTTTGTAAGGGAACCTAAGCAAGCTTTGTTTTCTTGGCTATATTCTTTCCAAAAAAGAGAAAATTTTTCAAAAGTGGTCTCAGCTGGAAGCATGCCCTTAGTCATTAGAGTGCCAAAATGAATGCAGTATGTCAGCTCTGACAATCTGTCAGAAAGAGAGAAAAAAAATACTTTTGTTCCAAGAATAAGATGTATTCAAAAGTTTTGCCCTAACATTAAAACAAGCACTCCCCCTCTCCCCAGAAAACCTGGCTCAGTCACATCCAAGGGAAGCACATCTCCTTTTATATAAGTAATTTTCATCACCTGAATAGCCAATCCACATTTCTTGACATAGCCATCATTTTTTTTATAAATATATCCTTTGACTAGACTCATATGAACTCATAAACGAGTCGCTCCAGATATCCCTCAAGAATAACAAGCATTATGAATTAATAATGTCATGCTGGTCATTAATTTTGATAACCACAGAATTTATGTTAGTGAACATATGTAGTTGTAATGTTACATTTATTTAATATGCAGCAGTTACAATGTGTTAGATGCCAGTTCCCATTATTTCACAGTTTCACAGCTGTTCAGTGTTTGACAGATGCATAATTTCATTCTTTAAAATATTTATTTTCCTTTTATAAATTAAGAACTGTGATGTCTGATAATTTCGCTCATGTTTTGTTAGTTTTAGATTATCAAGATATATTCAACAATGCAATTTACCCATAAGAAGTCGCTATTAAAGTTTTTAACTTGCAATCTAGTAAATTGAATGAAGGAGGCCATGTTACACATCATGAAGTGTTAAAACACAGAGTAAAGGAAATAAATTATTCAAATACCCTATAGTACTAGCCTTATTTTTGTGCCAGTTGATTTGATATAACTCCTGTTATGATGTCATAATATAAAATGCATTTATAAACACAGACAAGTGAAATAGTAGATAGACATTTTTGATTTGGAAATGATACTCACCAATTAATATAAATATTTTTAGTCTCTAAAATCATGAACCAGTCTTAAAGTTGAAATACTTTGCTTCCTAGCTTTTAGTAATCTCGAAAATAAGGGGCGACAGTATATCACAGAGTTGTAAAAAAGCAACTGTGCTGACATTTCAGTCTTTTTTCAGAACTTTGCTCTCCTTTTCAGAAGTTTCAGAGGAAGATGTGATATTTTAAACAGTGAGCGAAGCAAGTCATATTTGAGCTTTCCTTAGTCTGGAATGTTTTACTTCTCATGTTCTATGTCTCCTGACACAGAGTCAGCATCCTGCGCTCCTCACCTCAGTACCAGCTGTAAGACTCAGGTGTTCCCATCTTCAACCTCTGCTCTTTCTCTGCAGAACTGGTGCCCTTTATCCACAGAAAAGAGAGACAGAACAGATCAATTATTAAAGCAGTGCTGTTGTGGGGCTGTTACAGAGAATAGCCAGGTGGACAACTTCAAAAGGAATTACCAACTGCTGTCTGCATTTCCAGACAAAAATGAGAATTTGGCAGTTTTAGCCTTTGGCAGTCTTTTGTCTGACGGCCATTTGTTCCCTTTTCTGGTACTCCATCTGCTCCCCCTGGTTGGGTCAGCCAAAGAATCGACTGCGGGCATGTGCAGCTAAAGCTACCAATAAACACCCTGTAATATCCTCCATGTAGTAATACTGGGGGTTTGGAAACACAACTATGGATTTCCTTTTATTAGAGCTGGGGCAGCAGAGAACAAGAAAAACCAATAGACATGAACTGTTCACTCACAGCATAGCCAGCAAACAAGTGTAAGTCTGATGTACATTTAAGGCTCAAGATTCCACTAAGACAGAAAGAAGCAGCAAAACCAGACCTGTATTAGTGGACATTTTACATCTTGGGAGCACAGTGAGAAACCCAGCTTCTGATCCCTGCTACGGCCCTGTCCAAAGCAGTCAGAGCCTCTCATGACCATGCCTGACTGCTCTCTCCTCTGCTCTGCTCACCTTGAATTGTTCTTCAATGGAACCACTCCAACAGGAAAATCTCCTAAATCCACCATCCTGAAAGGGACAATAATTTGGTCATCCAGAATCTCTCCGGTTAGATAAGTAGGAAGAGGAAGGAATGAAACTTGGGACTTCCATATCTGAAGTCCTCATATTCAGATTTAAGACCATTTAGACTGTTTTCTGTAAAAGGAAATACCATCCTCCTGCAAACAGACCCTTCCATATTTCCGTAAGGGGGACACCAACAACTCACCATCAGTAACAGATTCACAAGCGTTGATTCTGAGGAGGCATTACTGAACTTCTGAGATTTTTGAGCTGTTCCCCCTCCTCTCAGCATTTTCTTACTGACCAGCACCAGGCTTCTCACTGTACATTGCTTACACTCCCTAGACACTCAAGTCCTCAAAGGGCTGCACAGGCAAATTAACACCATGTTATGGTTCCCCCTTCCCATCCTACACCTACATTTCAGGTGCCTCAACACCCAACTTCTGAGTCCCTTTCTGACCCAAACTCAGAAATACTCACTTCTGATGAGAACTGAAATCTGCAGCTTTGAGAAAAGAGCCTGCCCAACACAACACAACTACATATACATATTTTAGGTTTTCTTTATTTATATTTTTTAATTCAAGAATTACACACTAGCCAACATTATTATATATTTACATGCTGAAACTGGCTGCAATAATTTTAAATTCAAGAAAATATCTCTTATGTGCTACTCATTTACAATCATCATTTTACTACCTCATATATCCCAGAGGTTAGCAGTCCTTTTGAGAAAGACATGAAGATCTGATGCAATGATATCCACTATTATTTTGCATTTTCTAGCCATTGGAAAATGTGCATTATGTGCATATAAGAAAGGCTACAAGGTCATTAGTAAGGCTGATGATTACTACATTGTGGAATAAATAATACTAAGTAAAAAAAGATAACTCAGAACTGTGCAAAGACAGTACTAACAGAACCATTTAAACACCCATGCCAATAAAAACGTGATAGAAGTCAAATCATAGGCAGTTTGTCAGAATTAATCATGTTTCAAATGTTCTTTTTGTCTTCAACTGAAAGTAACAGGACAGACCATGAACCATACAGCCTGGTGAGTATCTGCCAAATGACAGGAACAGTGAATACATACAAAATGCTATCAAATTGGAATAGATGACCTCATGTCTGAAAACCATTAAAAAAATACAACCCTTAGTATGAAAGTAGAGGTGAGATTTTTCATCATTTAAGTTTCATTTTTTTTGTCAAAGCACTTACAAAGAAAATAATTTTATATTTATGAAATGCTAGTGTTGCATATTCTTGTAGAGATGATATATTTCAATTTTATATAATGGATATTTAAATTATTACTATTTTTACAAAGTAGAATAGGGCAGTCCTTTTGATCAACAACATTCCATTTACTTCTTAAAAATTTAGACAAAGTTCCTAGTGCATTTTACTAAGCTTTACCTTTGGTGTTAAGCAGTGACTTTTTAGATTTCCCTTTAAACAATTTCTGGAGTGAAGATTCTTTGGCTTTGGGGGACTACACTATCTGACGACAGTCAAACATCCTGGGGTTTTTTTTAAAGAAAAATATAAGTCTACTATTAGATACCATAGGAGATACAGATTTCAGAATCAGACAGATGCAGTATGCAGGCTTCGGTAATGAAATTGCCAACAGCTGAATTCTCACTTACCCTGGACACCTTCACCTCTCCACTCACTGGAGCAACATAAAGGTGCCTTATTGTAAGTGAAAACCAGGCCCCGTTTGTTTTGGCTAATCTGAGTACTGAGTGTGTGGCCTGAACATTTTGACCATACAAAAGAATCAACTGTGCCAGCAGGAACATTGCCACGGTGGCTATTTTACACTACAGTACTTCCTGTACTATTTTATATCTGGAGTCCAAATCTGTTTATGCAAAAGGGTGTTTAAATTACTCTGCTAGAGCACTGCAATTATTGTACTTAGTAAAAAAAAGTCACTAAACAAATACTGTATCTATTGACTGCTCATTTACAGATAATTTAATTATTTACATAATTTTAGGACACATTAACCTAAACCCTAAGTAGAATTAGCTTTTTGCCTTACCATAAAGTACAAATTAGAAGTTAAAAATGTTTAAGAAATCTGATAATATTTACACACGTTCAGCTTAAGTTATGGTTGCTCACATTGTATGTTCTATGTACACAT
This sequence comes from Edolisoma coerulescens, assembly GCA_013397115.1. NCBI lineage: Eukaryota > Metazoa > Chordata > Aves > Passeriformes > Campephagidae > Edolisoma > Edolisoma coerulescens. The sequence continues at coordinate 552,965 of VWZW01008197.1, read as the reverse complement.
ACCAAAATGTTATGATCACTACTGATATAGTATTGTACCCTGGCCATCCCACCCTAGATTATTTTCTAGAAATAGTTACTATTTTTGCCTTTTTAAAATCTTGGTTCCATAAGGAATTTGTTGGTTTTGAAGACTTACTAGTGGACAATGCTGTTATAAAAAGAGAGAGAAGAAATAGGCAAGCAATGTGAGGACTAGTCTAATTCCAGATGCAAGGAGGTACAGTACTATCATCATGTCAAATGGTGCAATGCTCCATACGAATCATAAGCATTGATCTGCTGATATAGAAATACCCAGTTACCCTGTATAGTAAGTTGTTTGGTTTTTTTCTAAATACATTAATCTGTTTTTTTTCCCAAAAATATATTCATACACTGGTTGATGGTAGAAATAAAACTATTATTAGCTTATTCCTTTAACACACCAACATGTGAATGTGAATGCATATATATATACTCAGCACGTGTATATATACACACATATGTCCATACAGACATTTGGGGGTATGTCCATATGCACACAGAGTTGGAAAATGTTTCACATTCATTCACTTGTTTAGCACTGTGTTATAGGATTGGACCACAGTCTAATAATTATAGTGAAAATTAATTGAAGTTTAATTTTAATGCATGTTTTTCTGAAATAAATAGGATATTTCCCCCAGGTGTAAGACCACCACTCATTTTCTCTATGCATTGTGCTTTTGTACCTTACAGATTTTATGTCCTTTTTATTAGAATGTAAGAACTCTCTGAAGAACTCTGCCACATGCTGTTATCTAGGACTCTGTTTTGCTCCCCTGGGAATGAGAAAAGAAATGGTCATAATGTCATTGCTTGAGTCTTTCTTCCCAGTCATTGAACTGCGATAGGAGAGAAACATAACATTCCTTATGCAAACACAGAAATATGTTGCATGAATTTTCAGTTCTGAAAATGTGTATCATACTTACTAGCAGTCATGTATAGTATATATTTACAGATTGATCTCAAAGATTTCATTAAAACTGTGCCATGTTATAGTCATAATTCACCCATGAATTTAACAAAGATGAAAAACACCTTAATTGCTGGCTATTATTTCTAATAGAACAATAAAATGTGCAACTATAATTATATTACAAGTTTTATCTAAATTATTAACTTTGCTATTTTGCTCATTGAAACCAACAACAATTAACACGATTAAAAAGATCTAGAATATTCATTTTCGGTCAATTCTAAAGTAAAAGCAAATTTATTCTAGTTTCCCTGGAGGGTAGCACACATAGCAAACCCTGTATCTCAAGTACGTTGGCATCATTTCTCACTTTCACTCAAGTATCTCAGGAGTAAGTGCTCACCTTGGGCTCAAGTTATGCTTTTTCCTTGACCGTGCCTCACCAGCCTTTCTCACCCCCATCTTTTTATATCACAGTGTTAAGCCTTAGTACAAAATGATAGAATCTTTCTCTTTCATTAATTTTATACATCACATTAATAGCCAGAAGGACATAGTAAATGCAAAAGTGCTTCTTCCCCACAGATAATTTATCTTTCCTAGTGACACCTGAGCAGAAACCAAACATTTTCTTTCACTCTCTAAACAGCAACATCAGAGAGTATTATGGCTTGTACTTTAGCTTCAGAAAAGTGAGTGTGCAGTTCCAGGATTCGATCTCTGTGGTTTTTGTAATAGCTGAAGTGGTTATCAATGCAGAGAGCCAACATATTCCCTGTAAGGTTTTATCTTTGATGTGTATCAACCACAGACAGGCTGTGACCTACCTGCAGTCACACTCTGCTTCTGTGAAACAAAAAAAGGAACTGGCAGCAATTTCTGAAATGAAATAAAAGCTTGTACAGAAGAACACTATAAGAGTGCTTTCATTTAGGATAATTAATACCATTTTTAAAGAACAAACTTTGAAGAGAAATACTGATGAAATTTTGATGTGGCTCCCTTTCTTAAAATTGGGGAAAAAATTCCAACATGACTCATACCTATCAGCTGAAATCCCAAGTGCATCTATAAAGGTTATTGCATTATGCATGAAATGCAGTCACAAATTAAGTATGTGAACAAAGAGCAAAATTTTGACTTGGAAAGCTAATCACATGAGGAAAACCTGTCTCTACATATTGCAGAGTCTGAGCCTGGAGGCAGTGTGTGAGTGTACACAACTTCCTGGCAGGTAGGGTGTGTTGCAGATCCTATCTCAGGCTCCGAAACTATCCTCTCCCATTTGAACCAGAAATAAGCATATGAAGTGCTCAAAAAAAAAGTCAGAATATTTGCCTATTAGTTCCCAGAACTATTCTCCTCCTATTACTGTCATTCACTGTCAAATGGAGGGGGGGGGAAGGGGGGCAGGAAACAAAAATTAAAACACAGAAACTTGTAAGAAAATTGCTCTTTTAAAGTAAGAACAAAAAAATTTAAAAAATATTTTATGAAAAATATTCTAAAGAAATTTTTAGTACCCTGAAAAAACCCTTATACTCTCTAGTTTCTTTCAAAAATTTGTACACAGATGAGAGGTAGTATGGATGCAACAGATGTAGCTTTTGCTTCTTGAAACTTTGTGTCAAATAATATTGGGGTAGTTCTGCTCTAGTAAAAGCCATCAAGAATTTTTACTTTTTATACAGTCCTCGTGACTGCTGTTTTTATTACAAAAAAAAGTTCCACGGTGGAATAAGTGACAAAATTTTGTCTAAATTTTTTTTTCTATTCTATTTTGCCTGTAAAAAAATAAAGCTCAATGGAATGAAAAAACCTCAACCTTTTAATTCAAGTTCCCCAAAGAAAAACTGAAATTTTCTAATTTATCAATGGAAATCACCCTAAAGCAGGAAACATTCAAGAGCGTACTTAAACTCTTAAAGGGATTGCAACCAATTTCTTTCTTTTAGAACAGCGCACTAAGGAAAACAAAAAGTGAAATGGTATTGCCTAATCCAGACTGAGAAAACACCCTGTCAGTACTTCTTGAACAGAAATACGTATGCTCAGATCTCAACTGCTGAAAGAGGTACAGAACCTTTAACCAACAGCAGGAAGCATAATCCTGAAAAGATGCAGACTTGGAAGAAATCACACAACTCCACGTGACTGTTTCAGACTAAGGTAGGTACAACTGACAACATTCATCTGCACAGTGTATATATATATATATACACATACATATATATATACACATACACACACTTTAATGTATATGTAGCCTCCTGTCTCCTTGCCCCTGTACTTTGTAATTGCTCTCTCACTCTCCCTGCCCTAGAGAAAGGCAGGGCACCACTGGTTTCCTTCAGCCATCTATAGAATTACTATTTGGGCAACCAATTTTGGCACTTTGGACAGATGATTCCCTTTCCCCAACACAACCCAGCAGCATCTACCCATTCAGTGCTGATGCATTTTGATACCATCCCTACATTCCTCTATTGATCCCAAACACAGTCACTATGACTGCGAGCATATGTTCTCTCTTTAAAATAGAAACAAAGCTAGTGCTTCTTGCTTCAGCTTCTGTGCAAACACCCAACCCCAATATTATCAGTCAAAGGTTTAGTTCTTTCAATAAATAAAAGGAAATACCTGAATATGGTTGGGAAACCTCTGACCATCATCACCTTGGAAAGATGATAGGCACTACTTGTTTTCAAGTTTACACATTTAAAAAGTAAAGTGTGTGTGTTTCATAAGCATGATAACTCAGTACACTCAAGTGTAGATGCATGCCTTGGATATGCAGTATCCCTAGGAATGGCATGTACTGCTGTTGAAATTAAAAGTTGTTTCTCAAACGCTGCTCTATAATTTGTACCACTAAACTCAAATAGCCATTAAAAAAAAGAAAAGGAAAAGAAAAAGAGTGAAGGACAATGAGACAAGTGATTTTCAAAACCCAATTTGCCTTTACACTCAAAATGCTCTCATATTTTGATAAGGGGATATGTCCATACTGGAACTTAACATATATACGGTTTAGCAGATACAACCAAAACATTATAAAAACAGACCATAGAGTGGGCCAGCAACTAAGGTGTTTTAAAATAACTTTTTGTCCTGAATAGAATTTTTCTAAGTCCCACTTTTGGCTGTACAACCGATTTGAAGAGAAATCCAGTTCTTGCTTCCTGTGTGGCTTTGTTTCTTAGTTCACATAGTAAAGCCAATAGACAATATTGAAGAAGGAAAAAACAACAGGGAAGAATATGCGAGACCATCGATCTATGGCATTTACATCAGTCAAGTCAGGGATGGTGATTTTCAGCTGGGATGCACGTCTCCGTAGCCTGCTTTTCTTCTGTGCCACGTGTCGCTCCAGAGCGTTGCGGCCGAAGCTGTGTCTGGGCAAACCGGCTTTCCGGTACTGGATGCTCGAAGTGTCATAGGCCAGCATTGTGCTCCTAGGGTCCCCAAGCCCCATCACAGCTTCAGAGGCAGCCATCTCATTTTTAATTTCAAGTGTGCTCAATAAAATATTTTCATGTGGATCCATCTGTAAAAAATAAGAAAGCAGATTTAGCAGGAGAGAAAGGAAGCCCAGTCAATTAAAAGCTGAAGCCATGCTGATAAGGGCTGTATCTAACATTACTAATTTATTGGATGCCAGCCTAAAAGACTTTAAGCATAGCTGTGATTATATTTATTATCATTTATTTGTGAGCTCAAGGAGAAATAGGGCCAGTATAGTATAATGCAATAAATGGTATTTCCCTAAACCTGATGTTCAGCAAGCACAAGCAATACCTGGGAATAGAGGACACGCTCAGCTCCTGAAAGTGGGATTCTGCCACTGGGTAGGATATCTGGGGCAAATATTGAACTTTACAGGGGTTTTGGAAGGAAATAAAATGGAATAGAATCTGCTTTGTTTTGGTTTTTCTTCTTTCAAATAAAAGCTTTTGCTCTGACATAAACTTCCAGTATTCACAAGGTCTCTCTGCCTCTAGGAATGAGGTACAGAGCACTTCACAAGAGAATGCACATTTTAGGTCCCCATATTCCAAACAGGAGTGCTGGTTACTTGGGGAAAGGCAATGGCATAGTCTAACTATAGCTATGTGGAAACTCCATGCCCCAGTGCTAATAAATTTCATAAGTACAGTGCATGCTGTGGAGACCTCACTGCTGGAATAGCAGAGATCTGCAATTTCAAGCAAGGAAAAAGATATGCAGAATGTAATCACATCAAATGTACATTGAACAGTTGTTTCAATGGGTAGATTTAGCTAGTATGCATTCTTTAAAGGCAATTCAGTGAAAAAAATATTAAAGCAATATTGTAAAGAATCTCCTTAGACAATCAAGACTTCAAAGATGAGGAACTAAATTCTACTCTTAGGCAATCTAGAGTAGATCTGGAGTGTGGTAGGAGATTTTAAAAAGAATCCATTTATAGAAAACAAATAAAAGTTATTTAGGAAGTTCTAATTCTTCTCAGCATTCCCTCTAAGTATGTATTTTGAATTGTGTGATAACGGATTATAATTAACTAAAAGTACTTTAAAAACAAGAATAGCTAATGAGAAGATAATTACACTGAATTGGTGATGGTAGCGCAGATATACCCTGGGCCAAATAAGAGAAAAAACTGTCCCAGAGCTCCTTTAAGAATAACTTAGCCACATTATTCATTTATCACGTACAGAATTTATTCTATGATTATTACTCAAAGTGCAAAAACTGTGTTTTTTGTGGATTTCTAAACAATAGCACAGTATTAGTGTATTCTATAATATTTAGAAACTAGCTTTCAGCAGCAGGAACCTCCCTGCACTGTCCAGTGCAGACTGTATTTGCCATTATTAAACCCTCTATGTAATATTTACCATGACAAGGTGAGAGAACTGGGTTTAAACCAGCTGCTTTTTAGCATCCCCCTGCACAGTGTTATGAACTGAGAAGTCAGATGCTCACAAAGGTACTTTGGACCGACTGAAACACTGTCATTTGAGTGATTACATCTGTTCAAGTGATGCACAAAAACTGACATTGCTGAGATGCCAGATTTCCCTCTCTCACTTTTTTTCCCTGATCTGTGTGAGTTTGCACCCCTCTAGTTTCATTATATTGTAGTTTTAAATCACATGTTGTGACTCAGTGTGAAACAGCCAAAATCTATAATTTTTGTTTGCTTTTCAGCAAAGCCATATGAAATTTTTGAAATTCCTAGTGTGTTAGGGAGATCAATCTTTACTTGAAAAGCACTGGAAAAATGGGAAAGTTGAGCTAGAACTCAAGAAAAATTCCTTTAAGAACTCTGTAGCATGATATTGAGCATAGTGAGGGAACACTATTTCTATCCAGGAAGGCCATCAAATCAGTTCTCATCTGCATCAGACAAAACTAAGGTAAAAGTAATATTCTGCTATTGTAATACCAATAAAAGCATATATCTGCAAAAGCTTTCAAATAGATCTATGAAACTTCTCAAGATGGATTTCAAACATTTTTTTCTAATGAGTGCATTTATTTAGAAAATTCTTTTGTGTTTTGGGGTGAAATGGTTTGGGGTAAAATGAAAGGGGACTCATTTTTGTTATTAGATCTCAGACCAATCATAAGACTCTCAGGGTCCTGAAAATAAAACAATTAATTACAGGCACTTGGCATTCATTGATCCCAAAATGTCTAAAACCACAAGAGGTAAGTTTCCTACATGAGGGGTGCAAAGTCATTTGGAAAGTACATTTTCTATATTTTCCTATAAGCTCAAGAAAAGAAGTTTTAGTTCCAGTGACGTCAGGGGAAGTTTGATATAAGATCCACTAATGTAATGGGTTGACCCCTTAGCCCAGAGCCTGGGTTATTTTCACCTCAGTGTTGTGCATTCTAGGATACTATTTTTGGAAAGATTTTAGTGCCAACAAATTTTTTCACATCTTAAATCTTCTTAGGATGAATCTACTTTAAGCATTTTATCCTTTTGATCTGCAATGATATTAGGAATTTGAGTGCTCTTTACATATTCGCATACATTCTATGCAACACACATGCAGGAAAAGCTATTTTAGTCTGCTAGAGTTAGACACAGATGTGTTTCAGTGACATGGTATCACTCCAGTTAACTTTTTTTTCTTAATGCAGCAACATGCTGCAGATATCTGATAATCTTAGAAGCAGTTAGTAAGATTAGTGATGCTGGGCAGAAAAAAACATTAAGCAATATTCTAAACTATCTTCTAGGGCAAAATGTCTTCTTCTGTACACATCACACTCATATCAGAGTTGAAGCACAGCATTTTTCAATATTTCAAGACTTTTTCAGAAGAAATAATGCAAAATACAGTAAATATTAGCGATGGGCGAACCTTCAAGCGTTACAATATCCAAGTAAACACCACAAAGTTCAGGTGTTTCTTGAGCACTAATTTGACCCTCCTGCATCTGGAACAATGAATTGACCAAAAGAATAACTGCATTTTTTCATGGTATTTTGAATTTCCAACCCAAAGGAACTCCCAAAGTTCCAGTCCAGAAATACAAATGAATGTGAGGAAGGAAGGAAGGAAGGAAGGAAGGAAGGAAGGAAGGAAGGGAGGAAGGAAGGAAGGAAGGAAGGCAGGAAGGGAGAAAGAAATTAATCTAACTCTTCAACCTTTGACAAAAGGTTCCCTGTCAGATTAGAGAGAGATGGGAATGTTTTTTCCACCAAGTAGATTCGCCCAACTCTAACTAAAACATGCTTTTGTAACGAAGTGACACCTGAGATAGAATGACAGTGAACTACATTTATTGTAAACAGCACCACCCATTCAAAAGGATCCCAAAGCGCTTTACAAGCATTAGAAAGAAGAACTACTTCACTTCCCAGTGAAGCACAATCACCTCTGAGGTGAAATGTGGTGACTGACAGTGCAGAACAACACACTTTATTTTAGTTGAGGAAATGGAGAATGTTGTAGCCAATTGAAACTATGGGGTGGGTGAGTGGTGGTGGGAAATGTTGGGTAAGCAGAACCATTACATAAATTGATTTTTGGCCAGGTGCTTGGAGGTGAGATGACCACACTATAAAAAAGTGCCATGGGATCTTTAATGACCATAACTGGTCAAGACCTGAATTTTAAGTCTCTGAGGATAAAAACATTATAAAACAATGAAAGATACCTTTGTTGAATACATTTCTGGACAATGATATGTGCCAATTATTCTTCTGTCCTGTAAGTTAATAAAATCGAGACCAGTTTCCTTAGAGATAAGGCAGCTATTATCTTTCATTTAAAATTAAAGCACTGTAGGGTAATAGTAGGACAAGTAATTAAAATATATAGGGACCTCTAAGCCAACAATTAGCATAGGTACATTCTGGCTTCAGAGGTGCTATTACTGCCTTGCTCTGCTCCTCAAGGTAACATAATGTTGTGATGTAAATGTATTTTTTCCAACTGGTCATTTGACCAAGGAAGATATGATGATATGAAAACAATTATTGAAATTATTCTGGGGGGAAAGTAAGTGTAAAAGTGGTTTCAAAAGGAGGTGGAAGAAGGTTAAAAAGATCTCTTGGTGCTGAAGGATTGTTCAACCATAGAACTAGACCCTTTATGGTGAACAGGAGAGTTCAAACTTAATGGAGAAATTCCCAGGGACGATAAAGGAAGGGAGGATGAAGATGAAGAAAAAGCAGCAGCAAGTACTATGGAAATAAAAGGTGAAAGCAGAAGTGGAGGAGAAATGACCAGAGCTCAGAAATCATGCAAGACACTGGGGTTTTTATAAATCAATCTTAAATGTGAATGACAAAATTTATGATGCAAATGATATTCATTTATAGGTCCAAGTCAAATGGAAGAAAAGCTGACTCTGGAGCCTTGAAAGAGGCCAAGACTTTTCTGATGGTCTCAAACAAAGGGAATACAGAGGAAAGCATAGAATTGTTACCATTATATATTCTTCATGATACCTAGAAACTCCAAAATGATGGCTTTCTTGAGGAATTCCTCTTACACTAATACATTAGCAACTGTAAAATACAAGGATATTACAACTCCCACACATATTCATTTGGAATCCTCCAAAGATGACCAGACCTCTGAAATGATTAACTTTCAGTAAATCAGCTCCTAGGTTATGCTCTGCTGTTGTGTCAAACACAGTTTTATAATATGAGAGAAATTTATATTGATGAATTGAAAAGATATAACATTGACACTTCTCCTTTCTCATACACTGTTCATTTTCACCTGTAACCTTCAACTACAGGCAGGAACTGATGGCTCATTTTATGGTAGAATGGCTCAGAAACTGTGTACAAAATAGTAGGGATGGAATTTCTGATAGAAAAACCCTTTGAAACAAAACAGTTGTAAATTGAAAAGAAGTATCTTTTCTTTAAGTAGAACTGCCATTAGAAAAAACCAAAAATCTGGTGAGCTAAACCATGAAGTCTAAACTGGAAGTACTCAGTCTATTACAAAGATTAAAACCTGAAATTTAGGATTTATATGTCCTGTGAACTGACATTATTAAGAAATGAAGACAGAAATAAAGATCCCTTTCTTAATGAAGACTTACATGACATGCCTAGATATACAATTTAATTCATTATAGATAAAGATCTCCCTATCTATAGCATAGTTTCCCACCTCTTAAAAGCTGAGGTTTGCTTGGAAAACCAGTAACATCCCATTCCTGACTAGTCACAGTAGCTCTAGCAAGATCAGGTGAAAGTATTGTTGCCTTTTCTTGGTCTTAAAATTAAAAGCCAGACACGGTTAAGGGAAAAAGGGGTTTCTACCTCGGTATTTATTTAAGGATCCTTAAGGTGCACCACTTCGCTCAGGTGGAATGCGCCAAAACGCACACCGAAATGCACCCACACGATAGATCACGTGTACAATTTATAGGCCTTGCAAGTTAGCATATCTATCAAAGATTCTCCAATGAGGGGCTTGATGAACCCCCCGTCTTGAAGAATTCCCCCCTGGATGGGCCTATCTCAGTTTACAGGATGTGTTCGAGAAAGGACCTTGGTTTCCCAGGGTAGCATAGGGCTTTCTGGCCTCCAGCTGCGAGGCCTCCAGGATGTTTGGTCTCCTGGCTTAACGGAATACTGGGTCTAAACTAAGTTATCAGTCTTAAGGAATTACAAGTATGTGGGCTAAAAGCACTGAGGAGACATAAAAGCTATTTAAAAGGGTATATAAAAGGGGTATAAAAGAAAAGGCAAAAAATCATCATGGCATCAGTATGATGTGCACTTTACATGTAATAGGGATCTTCCACCTCATCAGCAAGGTTTGATGTACTGAGTGGGAACCAATGGGCTCTGGGGATTGCCCTGACTACACAGGCAATGTGTGGGAGGTAGATAGCTCTGCGTAAGCTGCTACTGGGTTCACTCTGCAAGAAAAAACAATTAATGATTTTCAAAGGGCACCTGCCTAAAGCTATACCGGTATTTTTGACATGATAAGCCAGTCTGCTGAGATAAAGCTATAGAAATTCATAAGACACAAATGCCTAATATTTCAAAATATCCATATGTGAAACAATGTCTTTAACAATGCAACAAACATTTCCATTGTTGGTTCAAAACTCAATTTACTGCCACTATTGCAGTTACTGTTTATGAAACCAGGCTAGCATGCACTGTTAAACACATAAGATTTGGGTCAGGCTGTAAAGAATGCAGTTAGAGGACAGTAAAATTGGGTAGACTTATAATTTCAGGTTGCTTCGTTTGGTTTCACGTCAGAAAATTCAGAGAAACTCTGCAAATTACAGAAGGATTTTCTTCAGGTTCTTGAACTTTTTAAAGACTAAAAATCTAAGCACACCCTCCCCCC
>VWZW01008197.1:412039-542157 GCA_013397115.1 Edolisoma coerulescens | reverse complement strand
CCCCCCCCAAGAAACCTGTCAGAGTTAAAAAATTTTAAAAAAGGGTGCAAAAACAATACAAGTTCTGAACATGGAGCTTTAACATTAATACTTGTAAATCAATTTCTAGACATCCAGTTTTACCTTCTGATATATATGACTTCTTGATTATTATCTTTAGTAACACATCAATAACTTAGTTGAAGTGTTGTGGAATTCTAGAGAAATGGTTGAAAATGTAACTTCCTGTTGGTATCCATTACTTAAACATGGGATTCTGTATTTAAGGCACTGAAGAATGAGTGCCCAGATAAAATGTGAGAGGCTAAAGCATCTTTGGTTTGATGGCATTTGAATAAAACCCATGAAATATGAACCTGTTCAAACTGCTGCACAGAATTCAATAAGCTTGAAGTTCATATCAACATCTTCTCAAATACAATTTTCAGTAACAATTTTTTTACTACTGAGACATTCAGGAGGAAGCAAAGGCAGGTGATCTGGAACAGAAGACTTCCGGGGTAGCAATTAACAACAGCTTAAATCCTACTGTTTCACAAACCCAAGGTGTTAGACAGTCCAGATTCTTACTAATACTCCTCTGATGAAGCTACTTGTTATTTCTTTGTTAAAATATCATCCCATTTACAAGTATACAATTAATTTTCTTGAAGATAATATAAATGAAGAATACATCAGCAAGAACCTGCATCTTGAAAGCTGCTCTCTTCCATCTGTGATAAATAAAATCAAATTTTTTATCAAGCCTTCATGACAGTCATAAGTCTTCCAATTGTGATGTCTTACAAAATATAATTTAGCAGATATATCTAGCACCAAAAATCTACTACAGAAACAGAGAAAAATTGGTTATATAAGAAACTGTCATGAAAGATAAAAAAATGCATCGAACACACAATTATCATCACAACTGGCAAAATTTCTAGGGTATAACTTGGATATAGTTATGGTTTTGCAATATGAACTAGACAGTAAAAATAAGGTTGTTAAGTTGCTCCTCTAGAACAGCTTCTGTAAAATATAGTAAAGATGTTATTTTTCTTGTTTGAAGCCAAATCTAATGTGGAAAGAACTATACAGCACATCCTGGTCATGAGAGTGGGTGGACTGAATGGCACTCTACCAGTTTCATCCATCTGACCATGCTATACTCACTTGTCAACAGATTTAGGCTTGTGATTTTGGGGAAGATATAATTCTTGGGCCCAGCACAAAGACAAACATATTCAGAGACAGCATGAGGTCCAAACTCTGGAGAGAAACTGCAACTAATTCGACAACAACAACAAAACTAAAAGAAAATTCCTTAGATTTTTCTATGGAAAAATCACTGAGAAGATTTTGTTACAAAGTAAAGAAAGATGAATTTCTAACATTTTATAACAAATTTCTAAAATAAAAAAGATCCAGAAAAGTATTTCATATGATCATGTTCACTGCTGATATAGAAGCCTGAAACAGAGACAGTTCCAAAGCTATAGATACTGCAAGGTTCAGAGGACTAGTCATGACAATATTAAAATGAAAGATCTTCTGCTTTAAAATTATGGGAAAAAAAAAAAAAAGCTGACTAAATTAAAATGTTCCTGCATGATTTACTTACACTGATAGCTGGCTTTTTTGGGGATGGTCTGACATTTTGTCATTCATTTCAAAATGAATGACAAGAATGAAGAAACTTTCTCGCCAAGACATGGTTAGTCATTTCAAATTTGTTTCTAAGTAAATTTCTGTGTATGCAAAATATATATCAGTATTATGTATTATTACAATATTTATATTATACTTTAATTTTTTCTGTGTATTCATTAATTCTAGATTATAGTTTTCTTCATGATGTGGGGGCTTTTTGTCTGTACATTTCAATCAAACTTGAGTTCGGTTAGTTAAACATATTATAGTTTGAATACTTACAAAATACATGGATAGAAAGTGGTCCAAAAAACCCATTACATGAAAAGAATCATAATGATTTAGGCTCTGTGACCTTTATTGTTGCATCCTTCAGGCCATCCACAAGTGTTAAGTTTCTGACAAGCACTTTAACAGAATGTGGAGCTTGTTTTGAGAACATGAGCAAGGACAGGTATGTATAGCTTTTTGCACACAGCTGTAAGATACATTAAGTTCAGGGAGAAGTCTCGACAATTGTTTACATGGAGAAGAAAACTAAATGCAAGTCTCTAACACTTCTAAAAAGAGGAATAGAGACATAAGAATGAAAAAAAGACATAGAATTTCACATTCTAGTACAACCTTCTATCACTACAGAAGTATTCTTAAAAGTAGTTTATAAGGAGTAAAAATAGATATATTCATATATAGACATGTATTTTTCTCTATATACACATATTCGAGTTTAGGCATAATCCTACTGACCTCCTAATGTTTTCCTAAGTTACATGAAACTAACTCCTGGTGTCTATCTTTCTCCAAATGCAGAATTCTAGGAAAGCAGTGGAACCTAAAAGAATTTGTAACTAAGTGAATTTACCAAGAAACATAGGTCTTCACAGGCCAGCTTGACTGTTTCACTAAATTTAACGTATGTGTAAGCAATACAAACCCTAACATCCTTTAAAAAAAAAAGAAAAAAGTAAGTATTCCATTTCTGCATGTCTAAATGGATGCCTCTAAATGTATCTAAATGGATGGAGTCTTTAGAATGTATTCTCATATAAATAAAGAGCTTGACAAACAGTCACTGTAACAACATTGTAATAATATTTTTACCACTTAGTTACATCCAAGTATACATAATCCAGTGATCTCAAAATTCATGAGCAGAGCTAGGTTACCTTCTCTAGCACATACTACTTGCAGTTACAACCTAAGTTTTGAATAGAAATTTACCAGTTCCTGGCCACTGAATTAAACCTTGACAAACTCTTTAGAGCTGATGTGTTTTAGGAAATCAATTCACCAAACTCCCTAGCCAGATGCACCTTCTGGACTGCAGCTACATACATTTCTTCTACTTCACTGTACATAATTTGTCTTTTTTTGTGTTTTATTTCTTGACATACAACTTGATATAATGACCTAAACAACACCAAGGGATTCTTTTATGAACCAAAAATTTTGTTCTGCTCAGGGTCACAGGCTGTAGATGCAGTACAAAAGCAAAGGGGATAATGTGTTTTAAACAAGTGTACAGGCACTGCTCTTACATTAATTATATATGGCATTCAAAGGAGTGCATCTGTAGAATAAAAGCCTCATGCAGTTGACTTGACCTTTATTCAGATGTCATGTGGAATACCAGCACAGATCGTGGATACAAATCACATTCTGACTGCCTCCGCAAAGTGCTGTGAGCTAAAACTTGAACTTCCTCAAATTTCATTCCTATCCAAACTGTGGTTTGATAAAACACAAAGAGGCTGGCCAAGCACCCTGTGCATTGCTGACCGTTTCGTATTAAAGTTGTTCCTTGAGAATGCATGAGTGTAAATTTAGGAGAAAGGCTAAGCTTTTATTTTCCATGCCTACTTTATTACATGTCCTTCAGTAAACTGCTGTGTAAGGAATACCTTCTGGACCTGATCGACAATCAGTCCCTTGTGCAGCTTTACCTGTACTGCAAACAAAAGGAAAACTCTCCTTCGAGAGAAAGAAAGAGGATGAATTCTTTCAATGACATCTGGACAGTGGCAGCATTAGCTCCAGCAATATAGAGCACTAAGGATTTGAGATTTGAGACTGAAATTTTAAGAGCTTCCTGTTGCCTTAGTGTTTTAATATCCTGTTCAGTTTATTAACCGAGTCTGTGCATATAACCAGTTTGAAAATCCTCTTTTTACCAAAAGCTTTTACATCTTTTTGTAGACACGTTATATATGCTTATTCATGTTTTATACTAGAAGTACCTCTGGTCCATAGGGTATAAAGTGCCATTCTATGTAGTAGGTACTGACTGGTTTTAGGTACTTTTGCAATAGTTTCTTCTCCCTGAAGATGCATTATTTGATTTCGTCAGACAGAAATGAACAATTGCTATGAACTGAAAAGGCCAGCAGCAAGCCAGCAGTAAATCAGTGGGGAAATAAAGGCATTAGCCAAGCCTAATTGTTTTGGAGCATTGCATTGGAGCAAGGTCTATTATCTCAGGCCTACAGCTCTGCTAATGCATCTTCACACCACAGCCTGAAAATTGAGGAGAGTGACCTTGTCTGTTTGCAGTGCACTGAAAGCCATCACAAGCTGGCCTGCAAAAAGCTGCAGGTACAGATCAGTGCATTTGCTTTGGCGCAGGTTAACACGCTCCTTCATCTAATTCACCCCTCCTTTTCTAGAGACATCTATGGATATGATAGAGAAAAAAAATGCACAGGCTCTTCTAGTTATTCTCTAGTAAAGTGGTAAAAAGAAGTTTGGAAGCTGTCATGGGAAATGTCAGATAGCACACCAGCACCTGAGCTGACTCTGCCATTTCCAAGTGTGCTGCTGTAACAGACGGAATTTCTGGCACAACAGAATAGAAAGTTCTCAGTCTCCCTGCTCCAAGAGTAATGTCTATTCACATTACAGTGAATCTGAAAATGGGAATCTGGGGAAGGAGGATGCTGTGGGAGCCCCATTTCCCTGCTAGATTACACAATGGCCAGTCCATCCTCAGCCTACCAGTTCTGTAGCTGAAATAATTAGGTAATCACTTGTGAAACAGGTAATTAATTGCATGCTCTTATTTGTCTCAAAGCTCTGATAACACAATGGAGTTCCCTTAGAGTGAAAGATCTGAGGAAAACTATTAAACTTGTCCAGCTAAACTTGGTCAGACTCCTTTCCTTGGTCAAAAAGCTAAGCTGTAGGAAAAAAACCAGCAGCTGAGACAACTTGAAGGGGAAGAAAGTTACCAAGTGCATCTGAGGGCAGGTTAAGCTTCTATTTGTTGTTGCCTTGCCATCTCACCTCCTTTAGCAGCCCTGTGGTAATCTAGATATAAAAACAGTGGGCCAGGAGGGCAAAGAATTGAAAAGATATACCATTTGTTTAAACCTTCTTAACTCCCTAAGCCCTTCATTAATTTTTCAAGAACACTTCTATTGGATTCAAATCTATTAATATGTGTTTAAACTCATTATCATATTGACATTACATGTTCTTGGCACCCAAATTTTGGATCGAAAAATGCCATTAGTCTGACAACTTCCCTTGTTCATGATTTGCACTATGAGCAGCAATGCACTGTCCCTTTCAGGTGTGCTGACTGAATACCTTATTTAATACAAAGACTACTGAGTAAATAATTACTCATGGTTTTAAAAATACACTGAGTATATTTTTAAAAAGTGTTTGTGTTCAGAAAAGAAACCTTATCTAAACATGCAGAGGTTAGCAATGTCACTTCACATTTATTTAAAGCAAATGACTGAATAAATCTGTATAAATAGTTTTACGACGTGTTGCATAATACACTGACATTTTTACCCTCTTTCCCAGAGGGAAATTGCGGTACTACTGCTCACAGTAACAGATTATGATTGCAAAATTAAAGGTAGTTTTTTTTATGTGACTTATGTTATCATGTACTTCAGGTATATTGCCTGTGCAATTGCAGCATTCTCTGTGTTTTAAGCTAGGTCAAAAACATGTAGACTTTAACAATTACTGCAACTGCATCCAATCTAAAACCAAATTTACATGTATTTTACATGATGCAAAACATAATGCTGCTTCTGTGAAGTAGCAAATCAAATTATTGGAAAGAACATAGCTAGGAAATTCTATATAAGAAATGTTAATTTGCAGTAATTAACTCTTATAAACCTAGATGATTTAACTACAAAGAAAAAAAAATAAATACTTTAGAAATAACTTAAAGACTACCTGAATGACATACAGGTAAGAATTAAAAAGACTAGAAATGGAAGAAAGGTGCACCAAATCATGATATGGTATTGTCTCTGTAAGGTTTGACATCTGAGTTGAAAAAAAAGGAAGTATCACATCTTGTTTCTAGGTAATATCCTGGTAAGGAAACGATAGTGATGTTAAAGAAAAGACTGACCAGGTGCTCCTTAAAGAGACAGATCTGTAGCTCTTCCTTTAATGAAAGTCTTCATGTAGGAAGTGCTCCCAATACTCACAGCAAGTATCGTCTCTGCTGCCTGACACACTTCAGCCTCTGATGCTGTGGAAGAGGATGGCACAGAGTTGCTTTTCCATGGGAATCACCTCTTGTCAAACATACAGATGGCAAGATGCAAGAAGCACTTCATTACAGAGGAAAAAGAGTCAGCCTTTAATTTACCATGGCCCTTAAAGTGACAGTCCTGGTTTTACCACTGTAACAGAGGTTTTCTGACCTATCCAGAATAACAAATACAGATTTAATTTATACTGAAAAGTATTTTCACCCTACTTACACCTCCAGAGTAGTCAATTAATGTACATAGTTGCCTGGATCAAATGAGTCAGATGAGCAACTGTAGAAAAAACAGCAATAGAATCCAAAAGATGTAACAGCAGCATACACAGCTGGTTGACAGGAAATTTAGTAACACAGGAAAACATACGGAAAATATAGAACTTGGAAGGTGATCAGACTGCAAATGTCTAGAAGATATATCAGACTCATCACAGTGGTCAGCATAAGCAAGCCCATCTAAACCAGAGTTCCAAGATGGAAACATGCAAGGTAAAATTATTAGAAAGAACAAATTAAGAGTAAATTTAAAAATTAATCAAAAATAACTTGGCTTCTGGATTCTGGAAACAATTTAAGTGGAATAAATCAGTTCTGAGAGAGCACCAAGAAACTCATTATCTGAGCTCTGATAACAGAAATGAAGCTTATTAAAATGGCTGGGGGTCTGCATAAGAAGTCATTTGCAGTTGGATCAGGCTCTACATTGAACTTGTGGTTAGGTGAATAATCTTCTTGAAGACAAAGCCAGACTTCATAAGGGAGAAAACCTGAAGAGTTATATGACAGTAGCTTGTTTCCCTCCCCTAGCCCCCTTCTATCCCAAAAGGAAACAAACAAACAAACAAATTACAATTAAAAGAAAAAACAGGGTCATAGAGGCATCTAGAGCAAATCCTTCTAGACCATTTGTATGTAACTGAATGAACAGATATGATATATGGATTTCAGTAAAGTCTTTGGTACATTATCTTAAAACAGAACAGATGACATGTCCCAGATGCATGTACAATTACCCACAGGAAGACAGGTGAATGATATTGGGAAGCCAGAGGCTGGAATTTGGTTCTTTATTTTAACCTATCTGTTAATCATCTTGAAGAAGCACAGAAAATATTAGCATGAAAATTCATGAAATGCAAAAGACCAAAAGGATGCTGATGACCATCAACATTCTTGTCTAAAATACAAAAGTTCACAGAATAAAAAGACATAACAATGGCCATAAATACCATACTTTATGACACGCTAGGTCCTCAAGCAGACAGAGGACACTCCCAGTGTACCTATCCTTATGTACACTTGCAGTACTATGCCAATCAGAACAGAAGAGACTAAGAAACTTGAGACTATCAAGGCAAGAAAGGCATTTCAAGACATAAGACGATAAACTTGAAAAGAGAGGTGAGGAAATTACGTGAATGCTATCTCAAATAAATGAAGGATATCTAGAGTAAGAAGAAAGCCAGTGATTTACCTACAAGCAACAATATGATTGTTTACAGAAAGAACAACTAGTCTTGACAAGGCAAAAGATGATGAGTTAGACTAAAGGAAAAAACTGCTAAATGCAGCTTGAGAAGTTTCAAGAGTGGAATGATGATACTCACAGCCATTTTTACCTGAACTCACTGCAAAGAAAATCAAGGAAGTCCAATATGATTTAACAAGTCTGTAGCAATGTATCTGCTGGTAACTGAGTCTGAATCTACCTTGAGTTTTTATGTTCTTTAAATTTCTACATGATTTTATTACTCAAGTTTCAGTATCCAAGAAGCAAATCAAGATTTAGGCCCAATTCCTTTTCTGCCTTTCCATTTCCCCAAACAGGATCAACAGTCTTTGAAAATGGAGTATAGAAAGTTGCAATCTTATGTGATGATTTAGAGTAGATATATGGAAGAATTTTTTTTAAATGAGAGTGATGAAACAGTGGAAGAGGTTGCCCAGAGAGATGGATGCCCCATCCCTGGAAACATTCAAGGTCACATTGGATGGTGCCCTGAGGAACCTGATCTAGGTGAAATGACCCTGCTCATTGAAATGGGGTTGGAGAAGGTGACCTTTAAAGGTCCCTTCCAACTCAAATTGTTCCATGATTTTAAAAAAACCCAGAACAAACCCCAAACTACCATATTTTGCATATGATATGAGTATGTTATGAAATTTAAAGAAAAATTTGGCCACAGATTCATCTGGAATAGCCCTGGGGAAGCTCTGCAGCCAGCCTGATGGAGTTCACTCAAATGGAAAAAACCAGGACATTCTCCTCATGAGTCACCAAATCTCCAAGAGATTGCAATGGATTCAGCAGATACCACAGTAACGGAAAAACAGCTTCCATTGTGCTTCCATACTGTGTTGTAGGCTCTCTAGTATCTTCTGAATAACACCAAGCAAAAATAGAGAGACTACCACTGCCCGTGTCCACCCTGGAATCTCTCCATTCAACAGCATAAAGGAAGCATAAATTAATTTCTCCTTTGATTTTGCAAGCAGTTGTGGATGAGAGGACTGATCAGCACTTCTCCTCTCACCACCTTCTGTTAATTGAAAGTTGTATGAGATTGTTACCAAACAAGAGTGTTGGAATTGCAAGAAATCCATTACAGATTTTCTGGTCTACAAAGTATCACCAAAGATGCTGCACTACGAACAGCAGTTCCAGTAACTATTTATCCACCTGTTTTACAGTGTCAATGCTGAATGCAGTAACAGAAGTTGTTTTGTGTAGAAGTTTTCATCCTCTTGTTTTGAGGTTTATTCCTCATGGCATTAATCTTCTCTCATATAGTATCTGATTCTGATGAATTCATAACACTGCACATAGTAATTCAAGAGGAATCTCTTAATATCACAGAAGAAAACTTGTAAAATTAGTCCTTCACTATTGGATCCTAATTAAAGATGGAGCGTTTGTGTGGTCCCACTTCTAAAATATGTTGGTTTTTATGAAAAACTGCTTCTGAACTAAATTCAGCAGTTCAGATCCATTTTTGATTCTTATAAATGAAAGTAATCATATAATATTTGTCTCACTCTAATAGATAAAATATTCAGGTCCATTAAATATGAATCTGTTTTCTTCCTGCTGGTCAAACAACAAGAACAGCTGTCAGCTCCTTTCCTTCTCCCCAGAGCAGTCTCTGCACAATAGGACAAGTTCTCTGATCCTCTTCTATTTGATTCCCTGTCTATTGCTTAAAGGATTGCAAACCTGATTATTAGATCAGAGTGGATCTGGATACCAGAGCAGAACTGCCATAGACTGTTAACTATGCTGGCCTAGTACATTAAGTAAAAGGCTCAGTATAAAAAAAAATAAAAATCATGTAAAGTTGTTCCTTGTAAATTTCTGCAACAGTTATTGAAATTTACTCTGCCTAGCCAATTGAATTAGCATAGCAGTTACTGCTTTCAAATTCTTCTCAATGGTCAGCAGTTTGCCACTGGACTTAGGCTATTCTGTTACACAGCTGAAAGATCTATTGTATGAAAAAGAATATTGAAAACACCACAAGTGAAGCAAAGTGTACAAAACCATACCTCAGCTAGTGGTGGCACTCTGACACCTATGCATCTTAAATTTCCATTGATGTTAGAGGAAAGATTTCAGGTAAGTGCAGGTCTAGTCTTACGAAATTACCTACAGGGTAGTTTATAGCATTGGTTTTTTAAAGTGAAGTTGAATTAAAAAAAAGAAAAAAATTGACAAATTAAATAATACCTCACAACTTTTTTCATTGCTGAAAAAATCACCAATAGAAATAAAAGCATGTTGCAGTGTCTTCATGAACTTTACAATGGTAAAAGATGACATATGGTAGCATAACATCAAAATTAATCTCATCATTATGAGTATGCCTTCATTCATTAAAATACTTTTCTCTCCAATCAAAAAGAAAAAAATAAACTAATGAATGGATGAGATATGAGCCGTGGCAATATAACTCTCCATCTTAAAAGACTATAAACTATAACATATAAAACTATTTTATGCTATCAACATGTGACAGATTTTTGGAAGAAAACGATCTTCTGTCTGCAGGCCCACTATATATGTAGAAGTTCTGAACAAACATTAGAAATTTCACCTCTAGAGCTGAATGAAACTTAAGTTCCCAACTGACAAATAATCCCTTCAGATTTTTTTTTTTTAATTCTGACTTTGGTTTTTTCTCCTTGGATTATCATGATGAATTACAATTCAAAGAGCTTCTCCTGACAAAAAAAATCCCACAACAACTCCCCCCCCAAAAAACCCCCACCCAAACCCCCAAAGATAATTCAACCTTATTTAACTTTCCAATTTTGCATGTGTGTGAAAGTTTATACATTTCACACTGAGTACATTTTTGCATTCAGCACAGATTTGCCACTGTGTGAAATTCATCCCCAAATGGTCCAAGTGACAAATTACAAGTGCTTTATGGTAAGTGCCCCATTTTCGTTAATCAAAATGGATACTTTTTACAGAAGTGTGTATCTTGGCAAATATCTTTTCTGCCTCAATTCTCCATCCCTAGGGGGCCACTTTTAGATTCAAATTTAAGTACACAGCACATTGATGGTTTATTTCTGAGAAGTTTCTCATTTAGTCAATAGCATCCTGGCCCATTATACATTGAAAATATGCAAACTTGTCAAGCTTTAAACACTTCTGTGGCAAATATTTCTTATCCAGCTCATCTGAAAGATTTATAAAAGCAGGTAAAATTTAGGGTTTAGTTCCAATGTTCCATACAGCTCTTACTAGAATATACAGCCATCATTTTGGATTTGTTCCTTTAGAAACAGATTGTACATATTCAAGACTACATTCTGACTAAGAAAACATCTCTCAGTAGAGCTCCACTGACTGCATGCTTTAGAAACAAGTCATTCAGCTTTCCAGGCTAGAGGGCAGCATTCATTGCTGAGGTGGCTATGTACACTGCTCTGCAGAGCTAAGACAAGGTCATCATAATTCTACCCCACTCATTTTCTACAAGAAAGTACATTTTAAAGCACTGTCTGGCAGAAGTGAGAGTCTGCCTTCCTGTGGAAATGCTAAAAATTTATCCCCATTCCAGTTTACCTTATTGACATCCATTCGCAACTTCTCATTGTTGGCACTGGCAGCTTTTTCTGCTGCTTTCTTTTGACGCTGAGGTCCCCTGCCAAAGAAGATGTAGTTGACCAATGCATACTCCAGCAGAGCCATGAAAACGAAGACAAAACATCCCATAAGGTACATATCAATGGCTTTCACATATGGAATTTTGGGAAGTGTCTCTCGAAGATGGGTGTTAATTGTTGTCATTGTGAGCACAGTTGTGATTCCTGGAAAAAAGAATTGACAAGTCTAGTGATTGAAATAATTTTAATTTTCTAGAATAATAATTCATACTATTCAAATGCTAGAGTTGAAAAATATTTTTTTTTCCCCTGGTGGAAAAAAGACATCTCTAACCTCTGTCCATATTCATAGAATCCTACAAAGGTTTGGGTTGGAAGGGATCTTCAAAACCGTCTAGTACCATGGGCAGGGAACGTTCCACTAGATCAGGTTGCTCATAACCCCATCCACCCTGGCCTTGAACATTTCCAGGGATGGGGCAGCCCCAACTCCAGGCAACATGATCCACTGTCTCACTACACTCACAGTCAAGAATTTCTTCCTAAGATCTAAATCCACACGCTGTCAGTTTAAAGGCATTCCCCTTTGTTCCAACTCCCTCTCCAGCTCTCCTGGAGCCCTTTTAGGCTCTCAGAGGTGCTCTAAGGTCTCCCTGGAGCCTCCTCTGCTCCAGGCTGAACAATTCCAACTCCCTGTCTTCATAGAGAGAGGTGCTCCAGCCACACAATTATCTTTGTGACATTTCTCCAGCCTGTCAAGGTCCCTCTGGATGGCATCTCTTCCCTCCAGCATGTGGACAGCTTCACACAGCTCGGTAACTTGCTGAGGGTGCCCTCAATCCCACTGTCCATGCTGCTGACAGAGATATTAAGCAGCACCATTTCCAACACAGACCCCCGAGGACACTTGTCACTGGTCTCCACTTGGACATCAAACCATTGACCACAACTGTTTAAGTGCAACCATCCAGCCAATTCCTTATCCACTGAGTGGTCCATCCAACAAATCCATGACTCTTCAGTTTAGAGAGAAGGATCTCATGCATAACAGTGTCAGATGCTTTGCACAAGTCTAGGTAGATGACATCAGGTGCTCTTCCGCCATTCCACCAGTGTTGGGACCCTGTTGTCGAAGGCCACAGACTTTGTCAGGCACAACTTGCCCTTAGTGAAGCCAAGCTGGCTCTCATCAATCACCTCCTTAACTTTCCATGTGCCTTAGCACAGTTTCCAGGAGGATCTGCTCCATGACCTTGACAGGCACCAATGTGAGACTGACAGATCTGTAGTTCCCCAAATCTTCTTTTTTTCTCCCTCTTAAAAAGGGGGCTTTAATTCTACTTTTCCAGTCAGTGAAACTTCACCAGACTGTCATGGCTTCTGAAATATGATGGATAGCGTTTTAGCCAGTTCATTTACCAGTTCCTTCAGGACCTGCGGATACATCTCATCAGGTCCCATGGACTTGTGCTTGGGATCCTCTGGTTCTTTAGATGGTCTTAAACAAGGTCCCTTAGGCCGGTGGTTCTTCATTCTCCCGGTCCCAGCCTTTGCCTTCTGCAACTTGGGCAATGTGTCTGGAGCACTTGTCCATGAGAGCAAGGCATTAAAAAGGTATTCAGTACCTCAGTCTTCTCCAGATCCTGGGTATCCAGGCCTCCTGTTTCCTTTCAGAGAGGATTCCCATTTTCCCTTATTGTCTTTTAGTACTGAGGTACCTATAGGAGCTTTTCTTGTTGCCTCTGATGTCCCTGGACAGATTTAGTTCTGTCTTAGGGCTTTAGCTTACCTAACCTGATCCCTGGCTGCTCAGATACTTTTTGTGTATTTCTCACAGGCTATCTGACCTTGCTGCCACCCTCTGTAGGCTTCCTTTATGTGTTCGAATTTTTTCAGGAACATCTTGTTCAGTCCTTATCTTGGACTTGGTTTTTTTGCATAGCATAAAAACCAATACACCTGTAATAAGTTGAGCTCAGTCAAACAAACAGTAGTTGGATTCCATGAGTATATTTTTAACCAGCTAAACTGCAACCTTCTGTAATGAGTCTCAGTTAAAAATTACAGGCTACAGTCACTGTTATCTTGCTTTCCTCCAGCATTTTCAGGATGTCTGCAGTCTCAAATTCTTAAGGCAAAATGCTACACAGAAAGGTCTGGTAAAATTCAGATGTATTCTGCAACATTAAAATGTTGAATTCTCAATGGCATCTTTTATGGGGACTTACTTATTTTAGCTATATGAGAGCTGTACTGGCAGGAATCAGTCTGATTAAGACAAAATTTGGCAATAGATACAGCTACTTATTTTTGTAACATACACATTATGATGAGGGGCACAGAATAAAAGAACACACATGGGACTAGTGACAAGATTTACCAATACTCTAGAGATTAATTAGGGAAACAGTTTTGCTTTTGGAATGTAAGGTAACAGTAAGGAAAAAAAGAATCATAGACTTTTACAATTGTTTAGGTTGGAAAAGACCTTTAAGTTCATTGAATCCAACCTTTAACCCAGCACTGCCAAGTCCACCACTAAACCATATCACAGGCACCACATCTACACATCTTTTAAATTCCTTCAGAGATAGTAACTCCACCGCTTCTTGGAACAGCCTCTGCCAGGGCTGGACAACCTTTTTGGCGAAGAAATTTCCCCTAGGATCAAATCTAAAACTCCCCTGGCATAACTTGAGGCCATTTCCTCTTGTCCTTTCACTTGTTACTTGGCAGAAGAGACCAACCCCCAGCTGGCTGCACCCTCCTTCCAGGGAGTTTTAGAGAACGAGAAGGTCCCCCCTGAGCCTTCTTTTCTCCAGGTTAAGCTCCCCCAGCTCCCTCAGCTGCTCCTCATCAGTCTTGTGCTCCAGACCCTTCCTCAGTTCTGTTGCCCTTCTCTGGACACACTCCAGCCCCTCAATGTCAGTCTTGAAGTGAGGTGCCTAGAACTGGACACAGGATTTGAGGCACAACCTTCTCCCTCAACATAAGGACAAGTGAACTATACAACCCTAGTAAAACTTTATTTAACTCCTGAAAGGAAAAGCAATTTATAATCCATAACACAGTGCTGAATGTGTGTTCTGGACTGCCATGGGCAAAAGCAAACTAAGTGCATTCTTTTCAGAGAAAAAACAAGCAGCAAAAGAGCAACAGAACATGTTGAGCTAATTAGGCTAATTTTGGTTTCAATGATTATACAGTTAGCTGATTCAGACATGAAATCATTTTAATTTTTCTTTAAATTCTGATGATTTAAATGCTGATTCAAATAATACAAAGCTTAACAAGCCAGACATAAAAAGATCTAACAGATATTTTTTTAAATTTTCAAATCATGCACTATCCACTAAGACAGAAGCTAGAAAAAGAATTCAGCTAATGCACACTGCATGAGATGTGTAAAAATGCCTACCTAAAGCAACTCTTGCAGCTGAAGCATCATAATTAATCCAGAAGGAAACCCAGGACAGGATAGTGATCAGAATAGAAGGCATGTAGGTCTGCAGAATGAAGTAACCAATGTTTCTCTTAAGTTTAAAGCTGAGAGACAGCCTTGGGTAGGCACCTAAAAGAGAATATTTGGTATGGCCATAATTTATTTGTATAATGCCTGAAAACATTTTTCTTTTCTGTCATTTTGGTTTTATTGTTTCATTCAACATAGAGTACAATCAGAGCTGAAAGATCCAGGATATTCAGCTGCAGAATTTCTAGCAAGAATTGGGATTAAATAATCTTTTATGCTAAGGGTACAAGGATGCTCTAGGTGCATATCTGCTGGTAATCATAACATTCAACAATCAGCAGCCAAAATACCTGTCAGAGCAACAAAGTGTAGAAATGCCTCTTCCCTGAAAAACTGTCATATGCCAACTTTAGTGTAATCCTTATCCTAAACTTCTCTCCAAGAAATGCAACACTTGTCTTCTGTAGTGGGACACCAGAAATATTGTAGTGTATGAAATACTTGTTGATATGGGTGCCTAGAAATCATTCTTGAAGTCCCATTTCTGCTTGATTTTGAAGAATTTTGGATGTACAATCCTTCTATAGTCCCTCCAAAGATGATTTCTATACATATCTGGAAAGTGAGTTTTGAAGATAAATTTTTTTTACCACACCTGATGGGTTTCTCAGGTAGGTAGAAAACATCTCCTGGAAACAGCCCAATCCAACTCTTGCCTCTCTTGAACAATTTAATGTCATTGAAATATATTAGTTATTTCTTGTTATGTTTTTTATTTCATGAAATCCAATCTGATTTTCTGGTCCTTCTCAGAAAGCATCTTTTCAGCCTTCAGAAAGTCATACACTTGCTAGAATAGGCTAAACTGAAAATCCTGGAACAGGCATTTTAAAGATTTTACATTGAAGACAAAATAATTAGTCTAATACATCTCCAACTTGGCAAAAGGAACATCTAAAAATAAGGAGAAAAAGGTTCCTCAATTTCCTACACGCTGGGTTTTTACTTGTTGGGTTTATGGCAAAGAGGTGTATAAGCGGCTTAATCAGTTTTCATAGGAAAACAGAAAACACAGCTCATTTGATGAGCCTTAACATGACAGATTACCGTGCCCTCTTCATATGTTAATGAATGATGCCTTATACACTACAGAAGCTGTAATAAAAACTTCTGCTTTCCAAATTCAGTTGCTGCTCTATTTTATTCCTGTTTCTAAAATTTTTGCTCCTCAACTGCACACTGAGAATTAATCCAATTTTAAAAGTATTTAAAAGAATTCCCCTATTAACTTCCCCTCCACAAACCTGTAGAGAAAACAACATTCTTGGTGATAAGCTTGTAGTCTACAATAGAGAACTGTGGCAGTTCGATCTTTGTCACTCCTGTGACTGCATTATCACCCCCACGCCAGTAAAATTCAATGTCATCTGTTGTATAGCCATCTATAAAAACAGGAATAAACAAGTGAGATACATATCTCTTCTAACATCATGGGGAAAAGTTCATTAACTCAAAACATATAAAATATATTTCTAAAATTAAACCATTTATAAACATATAGACACAGGTCATTCCAAATATAACTTCAGAAGGCAATCCTAGGTGTATTTTAATATTTGTTGGGTTTGTATTTTTTTTGGATATATTACATGAATGTATCAACAAAACAAACCTTTAAAACCAAGTTAAGACTACACACATCCCATCTCTAGATAGCAACTGTACATTGGCTTAAGGTAACTTCTGATCCCAAGGCTGGATAAAATGGCATGAGTTTGCTGTAAGTTCTGTCCCTGAGCTGAAACATTGGCACTGGCAATGTTTACTTTTTAGTTGTAAAAACCAGCATAATTCTTTTTCTAAAATGACTTGAATGCAGTAAAAGACAGCCACATTCAGTGAGGTTTGTAAGAGGCCTTGTAAAAAGCAACCATAGCAGATGCAACACCACCTATCAGTGGCAAAAAACCACCCACAAGAAATCAACCAAACAAAAAAAAAATCCCACCACCCAAAAACCACCCCAGAACACAGCACATGTTCACACAGTCATAAACCATATGCATGAAAAAGGAATCCGGGCTTCCAAATGGCAGCTGAGCCAAGTTACACGCTCTGGAGTTGTTGTACAGAAATGATCATGAGACATCAGAAATAAATCTGTTGCAAAACCAGGAAATAGGATATTCATTAATGTTTCATTATTCATTAATCTAAAGATTTTTGTTATCAAAAGTTGTAAATAAAATCAACTCAAACACAGCAGAATAATGACTATGACTTTTTTGCAAACGGAGATAATAAATATTATATATAACCTTGATTTTAAGTTCTCATCCACAGACAAAGGACAAAATTGTATACTAAACACCATTTTAGAGTGCTCCAATACCACTGAATTTCAGGGAATAATGCACAGAATCTATAAAACTGTTCCTGTGCATCATTAATTTTTGATAATCCAAGTAGGATCCAAGTGTACAGCCTTAGCAGAAGACAAGCAAGTTTGAAGACATGAACCAAATAATCTGCAAAAAACACTGAAACAACCATAAAAATCTATCTAATACACACAATTTTAAAAAGTATTTTGGTAGATACATTCCTACAGTATGTTGATAGCAATTCCAGAGTTTTGTGTTAAGTGACTCTTTTACTTTCCCAGTCACAAGTCTGTCTTCAGAAAAGAGGCAGACAGCTTACTCATGTTTCCCTGCCTAGCAACACATTATATTTGTCAAGTCTCTCTCTAGGCTTTCAGAGCAACAAATAAAATAAAATCTAAAATAAATTCTAAAATAAAATAAAGATGAATAATTATATTGGCTGATCTTGAGATGTAAAAGCAACTTACTGTACTCCATCTTATGAAAAATACAAAAGAACATCCTTAGAGAGTTTAGGAGGGTTAATATTACTTTGCTGGGAGTATCTACGTGACATTGTCCAATTTTGCTGATATTCTATCTGACATCTGCCTTGCCCTGCAATGGCAAGTTCCAGATTCTAATACCATTTACTGAATTTGGTGGGATTAATCAAGGTAATTTATTTAATTCTGAGGTAACTAAACTGTTAAACCTCACAGCTAATAAATCAATTTTTTATTTTTATTTTGTTTATTTCTGAAAAAAACAAATGCTAAAATAAGTTTCAGCAGGGAAAAACTCCACCTTTCTATGTAAGAGAAAAAAATGTCCATAAAACACCCAAATGGCTTTTTATTTGATTATATTTTTTAGAAAAATCTGTTAGAAGAACTTTTTTGTCCAACTGCCCATGGACAGTTTAGCCTTGAACTGTCTAATCATACCAGGGTTCACACAACAGAACTCCAGGATTTACATTCCAGCAGAATGCCAAATGCTTCAGCATTACCCTCTACCAGGAAGACATGGTTCAGCTTCTCCCTGGATTCTCACAGCCTTAACACTAATATCTGCAAAACATCTGCCAAAAGAAAGAGTAGGCCTACTCATGTCTCTAGTGGATGTTTTACAGTAAAGTCCAATTACCTGTGGCTATAATAAACTCCTTCTGCAGGTACTGGGACTCAAAACAACTTTACTTACAAGTAAAATTATGTAAAGATCAACCTAATTAAAGTAGTAATAAGCGGTCTAGAAAAAACAATCTGTGGCTCTTGACAAGAAAAAGGAAGAATTAATAAAGTCAGTTCAATATTTCTAAATTATCAGACCACATGTTGGTAAAGTAGAAAGGAAAGCATACTAAACCCAAAAGTGTTCCAAGTAATCTTAGCAAGAATATGAGTTTAGCACAGAACACTATTTGATTTAGACTGTAACACAACTGTTGGTTTACTATATATTAAATTGCATGTAGCTCTGCTGCCAGCAGAGAGCATCTGATCGATTGCTTTTCCCTCAATCATTTATATATCATCATCAGCATGATTTAATTCATGTTCAGAAAGTTCAATTTCTCATTTCTGTCATGCATCACACACTGGCAGTCAACCAAATCAATACATTGCCCTGGTAACATGGCACCAATCCTGAGAGAAGCAAAGCATTTTCGACTCCCATTAACAGGGACAGGGAGTTTATCATCGTGTATACATTGAGGAATGACAGATGATGAAGCACTGTAGAGGAAAAACAAACAACTAGTAGAACATAAAATAAAAACCCCTTCACATAGAAACTATAAAAGCACCAGTTTTTTTCCAGCCTATTCAAGAGAAGTCAAAAATAGGAAATTCTTTAAATACAAACAATCTAAAATGAAAGCTGCAGCTTTACTGATTGAAAATGAAAATATTTAGACACAATACAATTATCAGCAACACCATACAATGGAAAAAAAGAAACAGATTTTTCTGAAAAACTCAGGATTTATCAGGATTCACTGCCTCACAATGCTGCAGTTTGTACATGACAGCCAGGAGATATTTTACACCTACACAACTACAGTGTGCACTATGTAGCAACTGAAGTGCTCCACATTACTGACAAAATGGCAGCACCTGGAGACTAAAGATAAGGCATGTATGGATTTTTTTGGGGGGGAAAAATGACATAAACATGCAAAACAGTGAAAATGTGCCTAGAACAAGGGAGGATTCTGAAGCCATGCCCTAACCTCTCTCTGCTCTGAACCAATCATAAGCAATTTGTGCGAGCTTGGGCAATGCATGTGCACATCCTGCATCACCTCTGAGCTAAGGAGAACCACTTCAGCACTGACAAGGAGACCTGTTGGCAACTGTCTAAATCCTACCTCCAGCTTCTAAAGCTTATCCAAATAAGTGTTCCTCTAGTTACATCCTCTATCTGTGATTCTGAGCATTGTCAGCATGGAATTATGATGAAGTTCAGCTACTTCAAAATTTTTGCTGAGTAGGCCTCGAGATTTGGTGAAAACTGGAATCACACCACCCGTCTGATCACCTGAGGTATTTGTCTTTTGCTCACCAATACAAAACATATGAGAACTCAGTTTACACCGATTCGGGACTTAAATACTATTACAAAGCAACCATTTACAAGAAGAACACCATATACCTGGTGGAGAATAACAGAGTTGCATTATACACATGGCATTTTTGGGGAAAGAAAATACCACAAATGTACATTGCTATATACAAAAATCTATGGACTCATAGATAGGGAATGAGTAACAAGCTATTTAATTTCTCCTGCTACTATCAAATGGATTTTCTTTGCCTAGCCGCTCACAATATGGTAGTTTCCCAAACTAAAATGGAGAGAACTCATGTATGATGTTGATACCCAAGTGAATGCTTTGATTACAAATATACAAAATAA
Source organism: Edolisoma coerulescens (assembly GCA_013397115.1). NCBI lineage: Eukaryota > Metazoa > Chordata > Aves > Passeriformes > Campephagidae > Edolisoma > Edolisoma coerulescens. The sequence goes on along the minus strand of VWZW01008197.1, from coordinate 522,128 downwards.
TCTTAGCCAGCAATCGTAAGATATTAATTTATATAAATGCAGGTCATAGACTTTCAGACTAATTGAAGAACTTGACATCTACAGGCCCTGTAAAATGAGATGAATGCTATAAAGAAATTATTAAATTAAGTGATTAATCCTGTTTGTATAACAGACTGTAGAATACCTTTAGTAGCAATATCTATGCATTTCATTTATTTTTAAACATAGAAACACTACTCCCTCCTTTTTCAAGAATTTCTTCAGCAGTTTTGCATTTACACAGAGTAAACAGCAAAATTACTTATAAAATCATAAGTAACATGCAAAGCATATTTTGAAATTCTGAAACCTTTCAGATCACTCAAACTTGTTTCACTGCATCACTTCAGCCTTCACCATCCACTTATTCATTCAAAAACACAGCCAGAAAGAGTAAGTTAGAAGTGTTTCTTTGAATTCACAGGGATGTTTAAAACTGAGGTGCTGAAACTAGTGAGGTGATACAAAGGTGAGTAGGAAAAACAGAGTTTGTGTGCCAGAGCAATTGGAAAAAAGCACATCATACTTGTTCTTGTTCTCATACCCTCCAAATTCTGTCTTTCTTCATAAAACATTAAAATTCTTCTTACATTTCACTTCAAAGGCCTTTTCTCCTAAGGCTCTGAGGATTTGGATGCAAAGAGGATGTACAATTTTCTGACTGCAATGAAATTCAATTGATTTTTAGATTAAATTGGCAACATTCTCAAAAAACCATCAACTTCAAGTTGTACAAATGGCCCCTTAGCGGCGAGAGTAGGGTGGGTCCAAGAAAGAGACAGAAATATGATGCTGTAATTTCTATACACAGCTATTAAAAAAAGAGAAAATGTCTTTTGATGAACAAGATAAAGCTATTTAAAAAAAGAAAATGTCTTTTGAGGAACAAGTATAATAACAAAATTGATTCCAGGCCTTAGAGTAGGATTTTCATGGTGTTAGCAGAACCAAGTTTAATTTTCATATAGGTACTTCAGGCTGATTCTTGCTTACAGGAAGCCTGATAAATTACAGAGTAGGTATCCTGTTGGAACTCATTAAGTTTTTTTTTTTTCCTAATGATCTCAATGAAAATCATTCATACTTTAGAGCTCTTCCTGCAAAATGTTTTCATAAATAGATTTCCACTGCAACAATGTTTCTAGGAAAAGAAAGAGAGATCAGAAACAAATAGGGAGAACTGTATATGTGCAATAATACTTAAAAACCTTTTACCTCCTAGAACACAGCAATTTCTTGCAATCTTTCTGCTTCCACAAGTTCAGTTACTCCCACCAGTATGAATGATCTGAAAAGTTGTTGTATTCAACACTGTGGAGATCCTGCAAGCCTAATAGCTCCTCACCCAGCAGAGACAAGAATATGTGGAGCAAAATGTGCCTGGTGAAAGGAAGGTCACGGTGCCTGCCTGGCACAGAGAGGGTGCCACGGCATCAGAACCAAGTTCCTTCTGGGACTCCAGGGACAACTGGGCACTCTCTGGGTAGGTTGGATCTTTCCCACATCCTGCATGCAAGAGTGCTCTTCATCTTTTTTCTTCTGATTTCCATCATCCTTTTGTCCTGCAGACCAAGTGCTATGTTTATGCATTAAATATATCCCAGAACACAATCAAGTACAACACATCTGGCTCAGTTTTATTTATTTAAATAGCTAAAGTCCAGAGATTTCCATCACTATGGAAATCACATATCTGATTTCTGTAGGCAAACAAATAACATTAGATAACCATGCATGTTTTATACAGCACCCAGAAGCATCCTATCCCCTATTTCTACCACAGTTCATATTCCCTAACCCACTTACTTCATTTAGCAGATGACCTTTCTTGAGGATAAGATCGACAGCATTATGTCAGCACATTGATTAAGTCTGGATCATCTTGAAGATTATTTCAGTGTAGCACAGTTGACATTAAGCAAATAAATGAGGAAAACATGGGTGGCAACAGTTGTCATTATAAAGTTAGAGCTAAACATATTTCTCATTTCCACAACTAATAAAATTATGAAGATAAAAATCCTTAACCTGTAAATTTAAAAAAACAGATTAGTATACATTACACTTCTGCAGTAAAGTTTATTATTTCCCTATTACCACAGAAAAAAAGGAATTCCTGAACAAACAAGTAACTATGTGAGACATGACAAATCTGTCCTAAATATAAAAGACAGGGGGAAGCTTAGTTTCATTTGCAATTAAAAGTAGACTATGGTAGAAAACTTGGAAACTCAAAATTAAGAAGCCCAGGATAATGAACTATTTTCTTAAAGCTCAATTTTATTGTCAGCTACACAGAAGAACCAAGATATTTACTTTCACTTCTCATAATGGTAGATCTTCAAGGATGCAATAGGAAATTGCAATATGTAAATATGAAGATGGTACCAATTATTGCTGAGGAAAGCAACATTTAGGCAGAAATAAAATTCTATTTAAATGTGAACTGCAGCTGATGTAAATAGGATAAAAATGAATACATCAATACTTAAGTGATCTATTTCAATGCCATTAAATAACAAAATGAACAGAACTCAAGTGAACATAACCATTGAGAAAAGACAAGTGCAATCAGGTATAAGCAGGCAATGGGCTTTTTTGTTTCCAGAGAAATCAACAAAGTGAAAATAAAGTATTTCCTATGTTTAAAGGCTTAAGGTTTTACTACATCATTCACAGCTATTTTCTTCCACATTTAAGTCAATGAAAGCAAGTCAAAGTTAAATAAAAAATAAATATCTTCAATATCACACTGGCATCAAAAATTGCTTACAGGAAAACAAATGTTGTTTACCCTCGTTCATGAGATTTAATCTCAATCAGAGACACAGCACGTGTCCCAGAAAGCTGAACTGTGAGATCCACGTGGAAGAGCAAACTCGGAATGCCAAGAGAGTACTCAAGGTCTTGTGGAACCTTCTACCATGCCCAAACCCTCCAGTTTAAAGAGGATGATAGCACACATACTTTAATAAACACAGCTAATAATGTTCCACTGAACAATTCAGTAAATGAATGATGCCTCTCATATATGAACTGGATCATTTTATAAAGTCCATAAATTTGCATGGGTAGTCTTATCAATCCAACAGTCAAATACGAAATCTCTTCTGTGTTTTTAAATGAGGGATATGTATAAGTATTCATTCAAATAAGAAGTACTGTGTTCTTTTGGCATAATATTAAAGAGCCAACCAGGGTGCAAAGGGAACAATTTTCTGTACCTTGATGCATATATATATATATATACACATATATATATATATAAAAATAAATATATATATACACACACACACTGAAAATTTCAACTGTATTCTGAAAGGAAATTTTGAAGATTGATGGAAATGTCTTAACCCTCAACCCTTTGTGTAAAACTGAACATTGCTTCTGATCTTTGAAAATTGTTGTTAGCAACTGTCTTCTGCTTTTGAAAGGCCATATTTCAGGAACAGAACTTTTATAGTAAAATGTACATCCACACTGAGTGGGTGTAAATGACGAATTATTTTCTCCTCTCTCCCTTCAGTAAGGACAAGGCTCATGTAGGGAAAACAAATACTTATATTTGCACCCTACCATGAATTTCATCACTGCAGCCTGTACTCATCTTCATGATTTGAGCTGATTCCTATACTTTTATCTCATTTGACTACATTAACTAATTTATGCATAGGAAAATTGCTGTCCAAAACAATTATATATGATCTGGAAATTACGAAGGCCATTGAATATTGTTCTCTCACAAACAAATCTCACTATTTACTTATTTCAGAGAAGACTTCATGAAAAGACTATGTATGCTGTTTGCTCTTTTATCTGATTTAAGAATTGGTCTTTGTGAAACTGGAAATAGAAATGAGGGGTATATCCAAAAAAATGAATCAGCAAAGCATCACTTCCACAAGCTCAATTTTTAATACCTTAGATGTATAACACCAAATGTTCTAAGTTTCCTGCAACCCACTATCAGCGTACATTTTGAATGATGATGTACATTAAAAAAAGGAGAGGAAAAATGAACATCTGGCAACCTTAACCTTATTTATAAAACTGCATTAATACTCCACTCTGCTTAATTATTCCATAGCTGTATTAAAAATTCAAGGCCACAAGGAAAAAAATGCAATTTGTAGAAGGTAGTCCTTCTGGTTTTGCCTGTGCCATTTTTTCAATTTAGAAAAATATTTATTCATTATGATATGTCAGCTTGCAATGCAGTGTGAGTTAATATTCTGAAATATTATTCCATCTTTGCCTGAAGGACATCACAGTATCTAAAACACTTCTACTTTTAGGTAAAGATCTGGTTATGAAGGTTTAGGAACATTGGTCTCATAGACTGTCCAGCAGGAACATGCTAAAACCTGTTATTACCAAGAGTGAAACATCTTTAGAATGTAAAAACGCCCACAGGTTTTCACACATGTAGAATACAGGTTGGGTTTGGACACTTAACCGAACCTGCAGAAATTAATTTCCTTTTAGTAATGAGCAAGCTATAATGAATGCTCCTTCTAAAGTCACCCACATGTATAGATTTAGGAACTTTTTCTTTCCCATCTGGATAAGCCTTCCATCATCTACAAGTTTTTCAAGGATAATTACATGTACCTTTGATGTGGAGAACTATTTATACAGTACCATCTGAATGAAGTTTACAGGAACTTTAATTATAGACCATGATATTGTTAGAACTATGTCATTATTTTCTAAAAATTGCAATAGTCCTGTAACATTTCTAGATGTCCTTCACACAGCCTGGTTGGTATGAGAAACCACATTGCTGCCTCCTCAAAATATTTTAGTGGGAGCTGTGTGCCTCAAGGCTGAGAGGACTTTCCTGCAGGAAACTCTGTTGTGACACCTCTATCAGAAAAGATAGCACAGGTTTGTTGGCAGTATCCAAACTACTTTCCTAAGATGCTGAAAGAGGCCAGAATAATTTCTTTTGACACCCAGCCCTCCAGCTTTTAGAAATGGTATACAAAGAAAAATTATTTGGTGGTTAACAAGATGCTAATGGTTGTGGATGGTTATGCACAAGGTAGTAGGAATTGGACATGTTTTTACAGGAGATGGGGACAAGGCCAAAGGAGAAGGAAAGCTAATTCAGCTCTCTGCATTTATCTGGCACAGGAGACTAACCCTGAGAGCCTCAAACATAACGTTAAGCGGCTACTTCTGTAAATCTGTGGCAGACACAACCTCATCCTGCATTTTTTTCACTAGAAAAGTTCATTTGCCCTAGTCCAGTTTAAAGTTTTGGCTTTTAAGTACCACAAAGCCTTGTCAAATCCTGCTGTATAGGTAATATCCTGTTTTACTCAGTATCTGGTATTCTCCTCTGATCTGCATTGATGTTTCCAGGTACCATACTAAGTTTCATCACCACATTTCAGAAGTTTATAAGTTCACAAAATTGTCTATAACTTTTCTAACATTCACTTTTCTTCTGAGCTGCAACTCCAGGCATTGCTCAAGGCTATGCCTATTTCATGAAGTAGATGTGACTGAGACAAGATAATGCCAACCCTTAAAGGGACTTCCCCATGCAAGCAGATTTTAACACACTGTTGACTGTTATTCTGTTTTCCTCTAGCTCTAGCATTGTAACTGTGTCAATATGCAAATATGTATTACATAAGGTTGCCTCTTGGGCTGGAAAAGCAGGATATCTGCATATAAATGTCCATTAAAAAGAATCCAATGCAATGTTTTAACATACATAAAAGGAAATCAGCCTCAAATACAAAAATTAAAGAACTACTTTTTGCTGAGAGCCCCATGTGGACTGCATCTCTCTCGTGTCTTTGAAATAAATACCCTTCTCGAAAAAAAACAAAGAGAAACACACATGAATAATACAATAATGTATAATAAACCATGCAGCAATGGAGTAAGTTATAATTAGTACTTCATAATCACTCTACTTTCCTGACACAACTGCACAGAATCATTCTTGAAGGAGTTATGACTCAAATTCACTTTCAAACTACAAAAAAACCTTCTCAAGAACACCAATGTAATTCTTTTCAGATAAACCTACAGTATTCCATACCTGTGTCTGTCTGTTCCTCATTTAATCTGCTTTTTCCCTTATACAGTGACATTCATTCCTAGCTTATGCTTACAACCCAAGGCTTATGTGCATCACGCATGCCATTATCTACATTTATATTCCTATTTTCTAACTTTGTCTTTCCTCTGGAATGGTTATTCTGTATGTGTCTGGGGGCTTTATGAATCAGAAAAGTTGCTATTTGCAGGAAACATGTTGCTTTAGTGCAGAAGCAAGAAACTGAATGTACAGTGAGCTCTGTTACCATAAATATGAAAATTGGATTCCTCCTCTGCTTTGCAGCATCCTCGGTGTGCAGGAGGTTGTCACGGCACAGGAGCACATCCATGAGGCAGGAATCTAACAGCCACCTTGTAAACATGGTTATCAAACCATTGCCCTATCTGTGATGCTCCCAGCTTTGCATCATTAAATTACTGCTGTACTCTGTTTATGTTACAAGTACATGTATGCTGTAGTATTTATAAGGAAATATTTTATTACTATTATTGCATAAAGCAAGTATTTTTCCAAAGCTTAAAATGAAAGGCCTCTTATGTGGCAAAGAATAAATGTGAAACAAAACATCTTTGGAAGGCACTGAGTTGAACATAGTGATCTCTCTCATTAGAGTTTTATCATTCTGACACAAGTTAGAAGTGGGAACACTGAAAAACTGACCTGTCCCTAGTGGTTTTTAACAGCCATTCTGACTTGGAACATCTCACAGAGCTGTTAAACAAATGGAAGGTATGCAAACCCAATGTTTTCCTGGGCACAAGGTCTGTAATAACATCAAATTTGTGTGTAGAGTGGTGAAATAGCTAAGAATACTTTCATTAATACTTTATTAATACTTTCATTACCTTCCCTGTACCAAGCACAGATACAGAAAAACAGACTGAGTCTGATTCATGCTTTGTAAAATATCAAGAGCTATTGAAACAAAAAAATGTTTCCAAGTCAACAGGGAAAACATAGGACACATATTCTTCAAGGAAACCAAAAGCCATCCAGGTCTGCAAACTCCTAACAGTGCAGTGCCATTTAAAAATTGTCAGTACAGATACATGCAAGGACAAACCTGAAAGGGATGAACTGGAGCAGCTATTCCTGGAGGCCCTTTTAGACTCTTCATTTGGACGGAACGGTCTGGCCATTAATAATGGTAGATACTAATGAGTACCACAAACATAAATGCATGTGACCATAAAGAATGGGTCATCCCCAACCACCCGAAAAACAAATGACCCATATTCCTGTGGTCACCAGGGTGAATACCAGAAACCCAGCAACAGGAGGATGGAGAGGAGCAGCTCTCTGAGAGGATGCACCACATTCATTTGTAGTGGTTTAAACAACCTCTACACCTCCTCAGGCATACCCTAAACTATCTGTGTGGTTTACTGTACACATGGCTGAGATCACCAATAAAAAACCTTCCAATATCAGATTAAAAAATACACCAATATCCATAGAACACTTAAAGGACCTCATAATTTTAAATGCTAAATTGACTTCCAAGGTTTTTTGTTCATTTGGTTTGATTTTGGGTGAAATTGAACACATAGAAGGCAGCCTGCCAGCTTAATTACAATAAAAAAAAAAAAAGTGTTGCACTTTTGTCATCTTCACTAACCCAAAGGTATTCATGACCTGTCTGTTATGGCTGTTTGATGCACCATTCAATATAGAAAATAGCTCTATATTGTTAACATTTTCTGTAGGATCACTGCAGTTGGAAGAAGGTTGGTAGCTGAAGATATGGAAATAACATAATACCAACAGTTAAAGAGACTACTGGCAAACTAGCAAGAAATCCATTTAAAACAGCAGAATACATTAAAAAATTTTTTTCTGAAAACATATTTAAATATATGCCATATTTCCTTCTGAACATCCAGATTTTAAAATGTTTAACCACTCTAAGTAGCATAATTACACAGCCTAATACAAAAAGCTGTGAATATAAACAAACAACTAGCTACAGACATTCTCTACATAACTTTAATAACAAGTATATCAAGAAAGATCCCATATAAATAACAACGGATATTAGGAAAAAGGAAAAAGAGGAAGTCATTATCAAATTTATAATTGTTGTACATGATAATGGCAACATACCCATGGATTTATATCAGAGCTGCATGTCCAGCAATGACACCTTCTTTGAAAAAGAATTTTCCCTGACTTTGTTGAGAATAATCTTTTAAGTGAGCAGAAATACCAGAAGCTGCACTTACATTATCTGTGCTCTGCAGAGTTACTGTACGTCAATATTTCAGAATCATTTGTAACTCAGAAAACACAGTGAGAATTTTGGTCTGACGAAAGGCAACGATACAGGGAGAGTTGTTCAGACGGCGTTGATTATCAATAGATTCCTGAGGGTTTACACCTCTTGAGGATCTATCAATAAATGTTTTTCACCCAGAAAGGTGATCAGAAAGAATGTTGGGCTAATCCTGGGCGCTTATTTTCAGCTATTTTTACCATCATTACAGCACTGGGCTGCATTAGAAACTCATTCATATGAAAAACAGTGTGATCAAGGGAAAAATAATTCTAGTTTGGAAAGGTTAGATGTATTTCAGATCTGAAATTACAGGAAAGCAAAAATCAAATAAAATATGGAAAAGAAAAGAAAAAAAGTATTGCAACAAAGAAAGGCCCTTCTTAAAAAGGAAAATTAATTAGAAGCATGTTAGGAAAATGCAACGGAAACAATTTTGCTTTCAACCTGTCTGCCTTTACTTAACCTTGGTAGACTAGAGGTGTTTATGGCTCTATTTTTACCTAAATTCACTTAAAGTATATATTTATTGTATGTGCAAATTAATCCATAGTCTTATGAAGAGCTAACTTGTCTAAAGCAGAGAAAACCAGTTTTTAGTACCAGACTTCTGTCTTACAAGAACAATCTTTCTTTTGCAGCCTTTGTACTGCAGAATTCTTTTTAAATTAGTTCCCAGCATGGATGAAGGCGGCCATTTTTTTTTAAGAAAGAAACACTTTACAATTCTACCTACATTCCCTAGAGACAATTCTCTAACACAGTTTTTAGCCAAATAAAATCACTTGAGAAGACTAATGGAAGCCAAGAATGAGTTTTGTCTGATGAAGATTTCATGGATTTTAGCTACTAACATTAATAAATTTTAAGTTGCTTCCAAAATTATAATTATATGTATTAGGGGTTAAGGAGTATGCCAGCTACCAATTAAATGCAGCCATTTAATAGCACAAAGTAGCTTCATACAACAATTTAAGGCATACAGTGAGGAATACAAAATCCAATTAAAATTACAGGGGGAATTTAGCAGGGCAGAATTTAATTAGCAAAGATAAAAATTTGCCAGGAGACTGTGGCTAACACCTGTTCTGAAATTTAAAGTGACAAGGAATATGTAGTAACAAACATTTGGGTAATAATTTATGTTGCATTTGCTAGACAGTTTCTCCAGTCACATTTAGATCCTTGTTTCCCTTAGACTGGGGAAGTGCTGCTTTCTCAACTACCAGTGCTGCTACAGAAGCCTCTGACTCATTCCAAATCCCTAATCCAATCCAAGCAGTACTGCTGGAGCACTGAAATATGCTGATTTTCGTAATTCTGCACACAGTTTAAATCCCATTTATTTGCATCCTTCACTCCTCTCTGTGAAGCTGTAGAGCTTCCTGTAAGCAGCTGTGAGTGGCCACGGGGACACAATGTTTTGCCCACACCACATGGCAAGTGGGCCAGCAGGGATGTGAGCCATCCTGAGGTCTTGTTTCCTTTGTCAGAGAACAAGGTCAAATAGGCAGGGAGGATGACCAGTGAGTGAAACTGGCTCCCTCATTGTACTGTGGGAATGTCCCATCTGGGAGAATGGTCAAGAGCACCTTCCCCAGCCACAAGGGCAGAACCAAGGAAACTCACTTCTATCATATTTTTCAAGTTAACTTAATTTGAGATTTTCTTAAATTCCACTATTTACCTTTTGCATGCCCAAAGTAGCAACGAGGACACTTACTTACCTAAAGGTATTTGAAAACCTCCTGAAATACAGATGACTAATTCTTTTCGAGTGTTCCGAACAGTAGAAATCTTAAACATTAACTAAAGCCATGTACTGAATCATCACTATTTTTTGTTATATTCTTCTGGTATTTTTTTTTTTTTACTTGCTTAGGAGAAAGTTGGTATTTGGTTTGATACACGTGCAAAACATCCCTGTAAACATACCCTTCATTCACAATTCTAGAAGGGATATATTGTCCAATAAGAGCATTTTCTACATCTGGCAACTTGTTACATTCACTAACATTGTGAGATAAAATCCAAATTCAATTCTACTATCTTTAATGACTGCAGTTAATATTTTTCTCTGGATTCACTAGCAACTTCAATAGCATCCACATCAAGTCACTGGACTACCTCACTGATGAAAGATGAAGCCATTGATTAGGCCATTCATTACATCCATCAGCATTATACTTGTGAGTTAAAAATCCTATCCTATTAGTGATGAAAGGAAAGGAATACATATCAGAAACCCAACACTGATGAGCCCTACTGTTAGTAAATCCACATGTAGCTGCAGTGCAGGACAAATAAAGCATCAAGATTAAAGCTTTGAGCTTTGACAATTACACAAGTAATGAGAGAGAAAATAATTTTTAAAACCTTGAAGCAAAGAGTGTTTCAAAAATGTTCATCTTTGCCTCAAGGCTGCCCTTTGAATAACAAAAATATGGAACACCATTATTGTAATTCTCACATAAGTATTTTAATTCAATTTAGAAAATATAATTTTCATCCTAAAATGAAGGTGTATGCATTGTATTTCTTTCAATTAATTTTACTGAAAGCAAAATAAAGCCTTGTGATTTGGGAAATTGTGAATTAAATCTATATATTACTGGTTCTCCAAGTTAGGTGCTACAGCTTAGGGTGGATGACATAAAAGCAGTCACTGGTAATCCTGAACAGAAAAAAGAATGCTTTAGAAGTTCATCTCACTAAGCAATCCAAAGCAATAGAAATTACTATCTTTTCTGAAGTGGTTTTATTAAATATATTCAGCTTTAAAAAAACTGATTTATTTTGAAAACACGTTTGTTTTTGTAAAGTTGCTTCTACACTGGCAAGAAAGTCTCCAGGGCATGATATGTGCTGTGTGATTACTATTTGTTTGCGCACTGTGGATTTCCTTCCAACCCACTTCTCACCTAGAGCATTTGGTTACCCTAACTCTGCTCTCAGTGAGCAAGTCACACTAATTATCTGCTGAAAAGTGGCTGTGAGCTGTTGATTAAAGAAATGCCTCAATTCCTGTGTGTGCACCTAGCATCAATTATAACCTGCATCTATAAAATCTGGTATTTTAATTCTTCCCACAGCAGCACTGCTTTTAAATCTCTGCAATATGTAGGAATCAACGATTTTAAGAGAATAAAACATTACTTAAGATACCTTAAGAAGGGTTCTAAAAACTTAATTGCTTTAACTCTGTCTGACAAAAGGCACACTGAATAAAGAATTGAAGCATAGGCTTGAATCTCCACTTTCCCTTATTGCCCTGTCTCCAATCAGAGAAGATTTAATTGCTGTTATGCTGATCACTCTTGATTTTTTTTTTCACTGTGCTCTCATTCTGCAGCCACTGGGCTGTGACAGTAAAACAAGACTAAGATTACTGTTGGTAACAGACCTGAGGAAATTTAGGATGTGCAATGCACCACTCTGGGAGTTACTAGGAGGACAGGTAGGTGCCAAGGAAGAAACATCTTTCTGGTGCTTAGGTTGGGACTTACAGAGTCCTTTACTCATTTCACTGTTTAATGGCTGAAGGATTTCTACAGATTGATACAGGCAGAAGCAGAGAAACACTTTTATTTTATTTTATTTTTAAGTGAAAAGTAACTTCAAGGGGAAAGGAACACACTCCAACTTTCCTTTCACTTATATTCAATGAATATGAAATGAAAATTCCTGGAAAATTCTCTCTCATCTACTTCATCTTATTAAAATAAGTAATGTTTCTTACATGCTTTCTGTCTTTGTTGAAGTAGGTTGGTGTTGATACTACCTGACAGTGAACTTTTTATGCTTTTAACTACACGTAGCAACAACAGCAAAATAATAAAACAATCTGTCAGCAGTTTGGCTACTCAATAGTTTAAACAGCAAATAAGTGTTTTTGTGGGAACACAAAGGAACTTTTGAGTCATTGACATGCAGAGATCACTCTTGATTTAGATACAAGGCTCTACTTTACAAGTAAGCTTTTGAAGACAGACATTCCACCTCTTCCATTGATTTTCTGCATATTAACTTGAATAACTAAACCAAAGATTTCTGCATTTGTACATATATCATTCACCTAGTACTTTAAATAGGGAACTGATGCTTTAGAAGAACCAAAAAGGCTACCTCATGTTAGTTTATATACATATATCCGTATTTATATACACTGCATATCTTTAACACAGAACAATTTAAAGGATTTCAATTTACATATAAAGGTTTTTTCCCAATGAGTATTCACAAATTCCTCTTATTTTCTTAAGGATATAGTGAACTATAGGAATATATTGAAGAATTTGCAATCAGTGAAAAATCAGGAGTCCTCCACCCTCAGACTTTTTCCCCGTATCCTAATGACGTACTTGAAAAACAAAATTGCAAATTCAGTTCATAGAAAAGAATAATAATTCCAATGATTTCTTTTCTGTCTAGAAATAATGACTGCTAAGCTGGATTAGCTGTTACTGAAGATTGGAGAAGTCCCACCTCATTGACATTTAGACAGCTTCGATCAATATGGAAGGCTGAGAAGTCACTTTAACATGATATTTTTTTTTCACATAATATTGCTACTTCTTCATCCTAATAATGAATTGCCTTAATAAGAAAAGGCTTAAAGCTAAAATGGGGCAAGGCACCTGTAAGAAAATTGAAAAATGTGCAAGGAATACACTTGAATACATGACTTTACCTTTATTTATCACATATCAAAACCATCAGATTTAACCAATACAAGCTGGGTTGATTCATGATGTAACTGTGCTGACCAGTACCCTATTACTTTAGGCTTTACCTTGGAGACTTAACATATGTGGCTTTCACATAGTGAAGGCAGCTATATCAAATTTAGCCTCCTTCCAAAATCAGATTTAAGTGTCAGTGATCTCAAGCAAATATGCCCCATACATTCCATATCAATTTTAGATTTTACTCTGTAAAAAAGTAGGTAATAGCATAATCTCATCATTTAAATTTGTAACCCCATGTCAAACAGAAAGCCTCTCACATCATATCTCCTCTAGATCTTTAGCCCTCAATTGTTCTGACCTCTTACCTGTGCTGTCAGGATTTACACTAAAGGAGAAGGAAAAAAACCCAAACAAAAACCCCCAAAAAATCCCAACAAACCACTTTCAAACCCATCCTACAAAGCAGATAAAAGCTCTGGCTGATTGAAAAGATGAGAAAATAACTGCAGCATCCAAACCAGCATGACCTTGTTGAGCAAGTTTTGCTAAAAACTCTGACCTGAGGGCTTCTCATTGAAATATTCCAGATCCTCATGTCTCCTTGAGCTCTGTTGCTATTAATAACATGGGCAGCAGGGCTTATTCTGATCTCTGTTTTGGGTTTTTTTGTGGCTTTTTTAGTTCTTCAAAGGAACGTCTGTTTCCTGTGACAAACATTTATTCTCATACTTGATACTCTACAGTTTTATAAGAAAAGACAAAAAATTTTCTGTCCTTGTTGAAGATTGACTGAGACAAAAAAGCAGGAATTTTTTTCCCCATTGCGCTCATATTCTTATGTGTAAATGCCCTCAATATTCAAAGTGTTTAGTCAGTCAACTTCATATACAATAAAAAATAAAAGGCTCTAATTGAACATTTCAGATAAAAGAAGGCTGGCTTAAGTGTTTCTGAAAATTATACTCTCTTAACTAGCTAAATTCCAAGTACTTCTCTGTTTTGTAAGAGAAAAGAAAAAAAAGTCCAAAGTCAAAGAGATAGAGAAAGGGGACCAAATCAGGTATTCATGCATATGTTACATAAATGCAATCAGGTGGAGTGCATTTAATCCCCTGGATTTCAATATACCTGCTCTATTTTTCAAATCTTGTTGGTATTGAAAACCTCTTGATTTCCTGAAATAATTTGCTTTCCTTAAAAATACATAGATAAATAATACTGAATTCCTTATTTAAATGTTATATGTGAATACTGATAGGATAAAAAATATTTTTAAAGTAAATGTAGCAAAAATATAATCTGTTAATTGTGTTCAAGCAGGCCAGACGGTGTACAGCTTGTAATCTTCAGGGATAGACAAATCAGATTAGTGTACTCTCATACACTGCCTAATGCTATCAATTTCTGCTTGGAATCTGTAAGAAAGGCAAAACTAATAATTGGAAAATTAACATTTAACAGTCTATAGTATTATCTTATTATGCAGTTTGCACTAATGGGACCATCCTGTGCACAGTGTGCTTTCTCTTGGGGGACCATTAGGTGCCTGAATCATAAAACATATGGAAGAGGAAAAGCTTTACAAAACCATCTTTAAATAAAGAGGTAATTAGAGGTAAAGGGCATAATGTTGATAGCAATTGTTGCGGCTAACCTGGAAATACAATCAACTTAAGCAGTTGTTCCACAGCAGTACTGTTTCCTATGAGAAGCTACATTATATTTCACTTCTCTTACTATGGGCAGCTTCTTCCTAGTGGTCTATGCTCCTAACAACCCAATCATTCTAGATTACAACAGCTTCAACTCATGCAGTGAGTTTGTTTGCCAGGGAAACATTAATACAGAATAAAAAGAAACTATAGCACAGATAGATGTCACCACAGGTCACAGAAGTGACCAAATTAGTAGTAAATGTAGAATCAGAAATCTGTTTCCCAGTCTGTTGCTTTCCCACACCAGCTGCTCACCCTTACTGGGACACAACTCTCATAAATGAGCTTTCTTTAAGAGATACAAATTTTTGTCAACCTAATAACAACAATCAGTGACCTGACCTATAAAAAGAAATGCACCTTGTTCTACACTTTAGAGCAGCACTCCATAAATGGGAATTTTCATCAGGTAGAGTCTCCAGGGCCTGGTGCCAGTGTGCACCACTTGGAAGTGGGTTACACACCTGAGATATTTAACATTTCCTGCTCCTTTTCCTGGTAACAATTGTACTCACATATCCATTAGCATTTAGTCACCAGTTTTCTCTACAAAACACAAATATAGCCAAAGAAAAACCACTCATATGAGTATGGCATGATGTCACCAGGCTGGTTTTTAATCCATGAACTACACAGGAGCGAGCTGCAAAGGCTCTGCTCAACATGTAGGAAACAGGGTTGAGTGATGGGCTGTGCTGAGATACCCTGGAAATTGAAAAAAAAAAAAAAAACCAAAACAAGGGAAAAGTGCACACAATGTCAGACACTAAGCCTTGCTTCTGATGTTATGGTATTAGCTCCTCTAACCCAGATGACCGATCATTCCAAAGACTACTTTGGAATGAAGAAATTTCTCTGAAAGAATCTAGAGATATAAATTCTTATAACACATAAGAGTTTTTTTTCCTGCGATGAAAGAATATGACTGAAGACACACAGTCCAACAAATCATGATTATACCTAACCTGAAACCATTCTCATTTTGAAGGAACTACCATAATTAAAGCCTCTTAAGATTCAAATATATTTATATAAAGACAGGTACTCATGGGCAAGCATCAAGACCCATATCAATTGTCCAGATTATAGAGTATTATTATTATTGGATATAAAAAGTACATTCCATAGACACAGAATATGAGGATTTGAGGAAATTTCCAGTTTCACCAGCAGAATAAACAAGACAGAATATATATTACATGTTGATGGTGCAAAAAGACAGAATTAACATACTGAGAATTCGAAGGATTTTGACAATGCAATTCAGGCTAGAGAGAGATTTAGCATCCCTAAATTCACAATCCTAATCTTGAGACTCAGACTAGACACCTGAACTCCATATGCAGAAACTGGAAAGAATGGACCTCCAGAAGGGTACATCTCCTTGTAAAACAGGTTTGATGACCTGATTTCGTGGGGATGTACAACTATCCCTTGGCAATACAGGTAGACCCAACAATTTATTTAGCTAGATCATTATCCTTAGGTGATCTAAACACTAACTCATCAGAAAAATACTACTCTAAGGCTGTTTTTTAATTTTTCTCAGCATTTAGAACAGCTCAGCAGAATCACAAAACACACGGACATTCTCCTGAACTGAAGGGTGAAATTGCTTTCAATATTGGTCTTATATTATAGGGAAAAAAATGACAAAAAATCTTATGCAGACACAGCCAAGCCACAGTCATGAAACAATATGTTCAATTTGCCTATGACCTGTGCCATTTTTATATCTGCTATAAGCTGTGGACATTAATAGTCTCAAGAATTGTAAAGCATCACAGATACATGGAGTGTGCTGCTGGCATGTACTCGAACATTAAAATGAATAATATCCTCCAACATCTTTCTTCTCTAAACTATATGAAGAATAAAACATGGGGGCTCTTAAGCCCAGCAGTAGATCCCTCTAGTTGAAATCTGTTCCCTTAATTCACTGTGCTGTATACTTGCATTATGACACAGCCCACAGTAAGGCAATCACATGGCATTTTACCCACACAACTCTCCCTACCACACATAACAAGCCAACAGAGACTTATTGTTCGCTCCGATACAGAAGATATTTCAACAACTAAAAGTAATTGTGTACATGGATATCTTTTGTGGCAACCCTGCGCTTTCCTGTTACAGAATCTACAAAACTGGGCATTGATTTCTCTCCCACAATCATGAGTCTTTAAAAAAAAAAGAGAGAGAGAAAAGGAAGAATACGTGAAAGAGGTATAATATTCAGTTGCATACATCTTTCAGGGTATCCAGAAAATCACTCAGAACAAATGTGATCTGAATACATATTTAGAAATAACTTTCATCCTTATTTAAAAGGACTTCTTCCACAGCAATGTATTAGACAGGATTTCCTCAGTCCTCCCGTAATGTATCTAAAATAATTATTAAATGAAAAACCTAGCTTTTGAAAAGTGGCTGGAATCTATTTAGACAAGTCTAAGCCTAGCCAGAATCCAGGGTGCCTGATCATTTGTGAAGAGCTGAGCCCTTCCAAGCCCTCACCATAACAGCACCAGGAGTGATGGCAACTTCCCCTCTTGGGCACTGACCTTTCCCTGGTGCTGGAGAGCTTGGGGCAGTGACAGGGCTGTCGTGCCTCCCCAGAGAGCACTCAGTTGGCAGGAACATGCCATCCCTCCACAGTACTTTGCACCTGGTCCCCCCAGAACCCTGCCAGGAGATGCCTCTTCCCCTCACATGCAAAGAGCAGCAGCTGCAAAGGGCCCGTCACAGTGTTCAGCACAAGTTTACCTCTTGAGGAAAAAAATGGTAGAGAGACTTCTGCTCTCTGTCACAGCATTTGATTAATGAGTGTAAGTATCACCACTGACATAAAGGATATGAGAAAACATTTCAACTGTATCACATGTGTGATTTTGGCAAAATCAGATGGTTCATTAGTGATATATTACAGCCTGTCACATTAAAAATGATGTCCATCAAAAAATATTTGAACTAAAAACCCTTCAATAACACAAAAAAAATATTTACACCTAGGACCAATACGAATTTTTGGAACCTTGCTGTGACTCAAAATTTCTTTCTGCATTTCTATAAAGCCAAGCAGCACAGTAATCAAACCAGTAGTTTATAAATTGCAGCACATTGAAATAATTCAGGATTTTTCTTCAGCATTATAGACAGAGCTTTTTCAATTCCAGTTCCACTGGAAAAGACCTTCACTTGATTATTCCCATATGAAATTATTTCTGTCAGAGCTTTCTCTGAATGAAGTTTTGTCTTTCACTTGTATTTCTATCAGGTCTTTTTCCTGGGTACACATGCTAATGCCCAGAGCAGAACAGAAGTCAGCAGCAACACAGATTTCCATAGAGCAGGATGCCAGTCTTCAGCATGCTTCAAACTAGATGCATAATTTCTCTTTTCATAAATGTATAGAGAAAAAAAAAGTTTTGATTCTGACACTAAGATTTTTCTGAATAAAACTTGTTCTTTGCATTGTTCTACAAAGATGGCAACTTCCATTATCCTAATAAATTAACAAGAAAAGACATCTCTGTTGCAACCGTGTTACATAAACATCTCACCAATAGAGATATATCATTAGATTATATTTTAAGCTCCCATATGTCACTAGAATTCATGCTGAAACCACCTTACAAAGCAATCTTTATGACAGATTTCTGTGGATTAACCAGCTTCCAGTTTTCTCTGACATTTTGTTAAAACTTTAATACTCTAAGCACCATCGTTTGACATGCCACTACTTTTGCCAAGCACAAGCATATGCTACAACACAGCAAAGGCTGCTTTTTGACTTATTTGTCTTTTAGCAAGAAAAATATTTTGCACTGACACTGCATATTGTTTTAAAAGTACTTAGTTGAATAATACTTTATTTTATACATGTGGGACTTTACTTCCACATGTTTTGTTACTTTCATCACAATCTGTTTGGATAGAGCACGTTAATAGTATGAAACTCACTGACTCTTTAAACGTGCCATCACTACCTTTCCCTATCATAGCAGAAACCTGCTAAGGTTAATCACAAGAAAGAACTTCTTTAACTAAGGAGCAGGACAGAATACAACACACATAAAATGATGATGACTGAAGACAGAAAATGCTCAGGCTCTTTCTGCTTTATGGCACAGAGCACAGATCACACATTTCACAAGCGCACTGTCAGGGGAGCTCCCTGGTATATCCACATTTGAATAAAATGTATTGTTCTCCTGTCTTGCTGAATGCTGAAATTTTTTCTTGAAAATCTTAGGTTAATAAAGATGACTTGCAGATTTTAAACTACAGATAATGAGACATCGCATGGCACGAGGTATCTAAAACTAGATTTCTGTTTCATTCCTGCATGTTCATCTGAAAATTCCTGGAAATACTTGCTGCAATTCGTGATCTTCAAATGATGCAGCATGTCATTCCCTCCCTTGCTGAGTCAGCTCTGTAAAGAAAAGCGGAACCACATCATCACCATTTCTTCTTCACGCTGGTCTCCTTTGAGGTATTAGGACTAGCTAGAACTTATACCTGATACCCAAAAGAAGGATTCCTATTAAGCAGCAATATCAGAGGAAACTTAAAAAAAAAAAGGTGAACATCCCCCCCTAATTTCCAGAACAAAATATTGGAAGCAAAGCAAAGTTAAGAGAAATACATTAGTTCTTATACAGCAACCCAGAATAGTGCCAATTTCATGAATACCTAAGAGCCAGGAATACTGACAAACTGAAATTGCTCAAAACCCAGCAATGCCACTGTTAGGTCCTGAGGACATTTTAAATAATATTGCACATTCTTATGGGCTTTTTCTTTCACTGTCATAAGCAACAGAAACAAAGAAAACACACACAGTACTGATGCAGGGTAGTAATTTCCCTCTCAGAAAAAACCCAAAAAAGCCCAACCACCAAACCCTCTGGTATTCATTCTCTTTTAAACTATTTTCATAGCACAGAAATTACACACACAAGGTAATAGAGAGAGGATAACTACTTCCCCTGGCTATTCCAGAGGAAAACACGAGACAAATTTATGAAGTCACAGTCTTTTATAAAGCTCAACCTGTTCTGTGCCTGCAAGTACTGAAAGATAAACATATCTATGCATACTCAAATACTACTCAATATGCACAGCAATATAATTGTTATTTGCTGATGCTTGTATGCACCTGAAGAGGGAGTGTACACCATCACAAGGAGAAAGTGTAGGCAACCTTCTAGAAAATAAATCAAAACAACCTTTATGATCTTGAATATACTCAGAGACACCCATTCTAGCTCTGCTTTAGACTGGTAGGAAGAAAATGCAAATATAGCTGTTGAGTAAGACATGTTGAATTCTTCATCTGTTTATCAAGCCTTACTTTTGGGTTTTAATTAACTGTTTATACAATGATAATTTCATGCTGGTGAATCTGTCATTCACCAAAATCTATTTATCAGCAAGGCTAGGGGCAACTGTACCTCTACAGTTCCTGTCAAATGGATTTCTGCTTCTCTTGAGAGCCCTCCTGGTGTGGACCACAATGGGTGAAAGTCTATCCCTGCATCTCACTGTGGTTATCTTTGTACTTCCCATTCCTACCATCTCCACTATGAACTTTCACTGCTGCAATTTCAGGTCATCACTTCTTGTCCTAACCAACATGATAGAGAACAGAGTATCCACTTCCTCTACAGTACATTTTGTATATTACAAGACTCACACATCTCTTCCTTAAATTCCCCTTTACCAGAACAACTCTTTCTCCTAAGTCATGTTTCCTAGGACTTGAGTTAACTTTCCTGCTATGCCTTGGATATTCCCTAACTCATACAGATATTCCTTGAGGTGCAGCCCTTGGAAGGACATAGCTGACCACCATGTATTGCCACTACGGGACTGAACAGAAAAATTCAGTTATTTTATGAATAGCACTTCCATTTATAGACCCTGATGTCAGCCTTACTATTGCTGCCAAGGAATCAGTGCCACATCACAATCCATGATATCTCCCCAAGCCTGGGCTTTTTATTTTGTTTTGATTCCCACACCCCTGCCCTGGGCTGCCATTTACATCTAGTTATTTCCCAGGTCTGAGATGCCAGTATTAGATGTAAAATTAGGAATTTGATATTTTTTCAGGCCACCTCTCTAGCGAGAACCATGAAAACCTAACTCTATCCTTTCAATCTGCAGAAATGTTTTGAAAGTTCCATAATCCTCAGATCATTAAATAAAAACAGTGAAGAGGGACTTGATAAAAAATTGTTTCCTTCGTGTAAACTCAATAATCTTGTTCATGTTATTTTCCAAATAATGTGGTTTTCTCTAATCTGTGTTTCCCCACCTTGTTTATAAGAATGTCATTCAATACAACATCAGAAACCTTATTAATGTCAAAATATAGGACATCTACTGCTTCCAGCAAACAACTCTGCTGTTCAGAAATCATCCAGGCACCACCACATGGGATCCACTCATGAACAGGAGTGTTAGGTTCAAAATGGAAAATCAGTCACAAAATAGGAGATATTTACATTGGCAGGGAGGCGATATAGACAGCTGACCATTTTTGCAGACTAGAGGTTTAAAAATAATAATTGGGCAAATAATTCTGTTGCTCATTTAAAATCATTAACATTTCAACTCTTACTGTGACTGCCCAGGGGTGATTTTTCTCTGGAGACTGTGCCTCTAACAGTGCTACTGTACTGGCAGCAGTCCTGGAGGGCTCCTCAGCTGGCACATAGGACACAAGGCCTCACTGTGCTGCCAGCTTTGCAAACACTCTGGTGCATGTTTTATTAAAGAAGGTTTAGAAAGGAGAGCAATCCCTTATTGATGATTCAAATAAAAGAACTCAAAAACCAAATAATAGGTTCAGCATGGAAACGTCAGTAGTGAGATGGAGTTATGGGGACACTCCCCATAACGTGGCAGGACAGACACACAAACTGCATTGACTCTTGACATCTGTGCCACAGCCCAGGACAGACCATTAAAGGCAGCAAGGAAAAATCTAGAAATTACATTTCTGAGCAAGGCATGCTGTACAGAGCATAGAGGGAAAGACATACATGCATTTACTCCTACAAAGGCAAGTAGTGACAAAAAACACGGAAAAAGGCAGTGACAATCAAAAGTCCAAACAGCCCAGAACTGCTTTCATAGCCATGAAGGTTACATGCCAATTTTCTATGGGCTGAAATCCTTTTAGGAAAATACTCGAGAAAAAATTTCTGGTTTGGTCATAGGTATAGACATACTTCACAAGACATTTAATGTGTTTGGAGTCATCACACAAATCACAAGGAATTCAAGTAATCAGTATGTCTGGAAATAACATGGGAACATGAAAGGAGTCAGATTGGTTTATAATAGATGGATAACAGCTGCAAAACTGATGCTGAGCTCTCATCCTGACATTGTGGGATTTATTACCAAATTGTTGGGCTCTGAGTGCACAAGAATGTGGACTTGTGGAACTTTGAAAAAATTCTGATGCTTTAGGAATAGGTGGAATTTTACAGATATGTGCAAGACTTTTCTCATTGCTCAAGAGGCCTGTGGTAACCTCACCCTTCTTTTATATATGAGAAAAACAGTGGTCAAGTCAGTGTTCCCCCTATTTTGTGCACTGAACATTAATAAGCAAGAATAGATATTAGAAATCTTTATATGTCACTCTAACAACCTGAAAACTCAAATCATCAACATCAAGCGCACAGCAGTTGAACTGGCTGGGTGCCTTTTTAGGATGATTAGAGCCCTTCATGTTCAGAAAAGAGAATATTGAGAAAGGCACCAACTCCAATAGACCACCTTTTCTCTCTTAAAATACTCTGGAAGTTACAGAACTTTTTCATTCTTTTCTATCATCATTTTTCAGAGATGTCCTACAGAGCATACTGACAGGTAAAAAATAGATATGGAATGAATAAGCCTGTCCCCTAGACGAAATTAGCAAGCATTAGCAAGATTTATGGAAGCACAAGCATGTGCATTCCATAAGCCAGCATGTCTACTCTTAACAAAACAAATTTCTGAGACATCTATCTAATCATACACTTCCCAAGGCCTTTTTGCACTAGTTTGATCAACTTAAAATGCAAAAATATGTAATTTAGCTGCAGAAAAACAGTAATAACACCCAATAATTTCCTTCATGAAAAACTGTTGAAAATAAAGAGAACTTCTATTTAAATGCTTTTAACTAAATTAGTACATTTATTCTGAAAACCAGACCAATTTTAAAAATGAGTACTTATTTTTGCATTTCTTCCCTTAATTGTAATGCTGTATGGTCAAACACTGTTATATTGATAGCTCAAAAATTGTCAGTCAAGAAGGATTTCATGCTGTGTACACTGAGGCATGATGCCAAATTTAGGAAACAGACAGTCACAGGACACAGGATTCCCTTGAGACAACACACAGCACCAAACCCTTCCTTGTCCAGATGGCAACTGGATCAGACTGACCCCACACCTTTGAGATCTACGAGTCGCCATCAAGAAAAGACTGTGCAAATTTCTGTCTGAACAGTAAAAATCTCATTAACCACTCTGTCACATGGATGACAGCAGAATGCTTCCATGGGTAAAACTCCATACACTGATGATATGTTCCCAAGAATCTGGAATACAAACCCCTTTATTAAAGACTCTGGGTATCACCACACATCAACAGTAATAGGTATTATGGGAGACCAGCAACACTCAGCTCAAAAGAGGTACAAAACACTTAAGACCGTGTGTTCCAGTTGCAACAATGATGACTTGAGATGGGAACATCTCTTATACAAACCTCTTTAAAAGGTGATAGCTTTTGGTTAACATTTATTTGATCAGATTTTAGTGAGAGATAAGGACTCTCAATCTCTTTTACCCATATTGACTAGAAAACTACACTGACATCAGCTGTTCCCATCACAAACAAAACCAGAACTTCAAAGTTCCACACACGCTATAGGAAATAACACTGACTTATTGATAGATCTGCCTTCTGCAGACAGCTGCAATGCAGTGGACAAAATCTAAGACAACCAAGGGGCTGAAAATAGTCCAGGTTAAAGTACACAGAGCTCCACATCAGCTCATCTGCCCTTCTTTGATTCTGTAAGAACAGATGTACACTATCTGCTAATTATCTTCCTCTATGCAACTGACTCTGATATTTTGCTCAGATATTTTTACAGCATACTTTGATATTTTTATCATGATTGGAAAAACAATTTAGATAAGGAAAGATCTAACTAAAAGGCTTGCCTAGTCATCATTCTCATAATTATTTAGGGCTTACATTTATCCTTCCTATGGAAGCAGTTTGCAATCTGTTCTGAACAACTCACTAGAGATGATAGCACTTGAGCTGAGAGCTGAGCTTACTTCTTCGAAGGTCAGACACTCATGGAATAGCCATTATGCATAAGCAAATTAAGAAATTTAGATATATATTTGTAATAACAGAATTATAAGCCCTTAATTCAATGTATTGCCTCCTTTTTTACAGACTGAGTTCATTTTTGGTGGGTCAAGAGGCCTCATGCATTGACTTCTGAACATGTGGAACCAACACTGCTGTATTTTCGGTCCCAGCTGGAGTCTCCCTAGTGAGCTGTGTCCTACGTTCTGGGTAAAATACTTGCCACAATCATCCAAATCCCTGAAGGTAAAAAGGACTTAAAGAACCCCAAAAAACCCAAAAAAATTAAAAACCAAAACCACATAGAACAAACAGGTGCTCTAGGTTGCCTTGTGTTTAAGGAAAACTTGCTGTATTCCACACCACAGTATTTTCCCTGTAAGAGAAAGAAATATCACAAAATGACATTGTTTCTACATAACCTGACACCTAGTCACCTCTAGAGCAGCCATATTAACATCTCAGTATTTGTTCACAATAACATTTTCCTAGTCCAAGAAGAAACAAACTCACAGTAGTAGTCAGAGGCGCTTGACTTGCTGGGAGGTGCTGGCTAATGCTCAAGCAGGAAAGACATGCACCAGCCCTTTCAAAAAAAGCTCATCTTCCAACAGCAGGTTTCATACCCAGAAAAAAGTGCAGTTTTAATCAGCCTAGAGAGCTCCCTGTAAAAGCAAGTCATTCTGAGATATAAAGTATGAAAACATGTTACAATGCCTGTTCATTGGCACTGTTCACAGTGGCCATTAAAACTATGAAAATCATCCTTAAATGATAATTTACTGTCTGGCAAAATTACGGCCATACCATTTGTAACAGGCATATTGACCTAATTTATCAAATATCTTTTTTTTTTTTTAATTCCTTAAAATCAAAAGCAATTTGGCATTCAGCCATAGAACAAAATGTCCCTGAGTACAGTTTCAAGGCCAAATAAGAGCTAGCACATATGTAAATATGTGCAAATAGGAATTCACTGCTCAGTTCCAGACCAAACCTATCTCAAACCTATCTTCAAAAAAAAAAAAGACTAAAAGTCTATTCATGGATCACTCAGCAGCACAAATTGACAGAAATGTGCACAATACAAATGCTACTTATATTCGTATCACTTTCAAGAATCCCTATCCAAGATAAAGATTTTTTTTTAAAGTATAATTTATTTTAATATATAATTTTTTTAATGTAAAAATAGAAAAATTAGCTGACAGGCATTCAGATCTCACAGTCCTCTTTTCTCAGCAGATTTCAAAAATTTCCCATGTTCTCAGTCATCTTCTCTCAGCAGATTTCAAAAATTTCCCATGTTTTGCTGTGCTCATAATTCTATTACACCCATAATGAATCACACAGATACAAAAGTTAAAAACACCATTTTATTTTTAAAAGAAATTTAACATACTTAGCAAGCACCTTGTACTTTTATAATGCAAGCAATTTTCCCACACCTATACCATCAATTCTACAGTAGTATAAGCAGTACATAAGGGTCATTGAAAGGGGAAAAGGGGAAAAAATGAGAAAAGGGGAAAGAAAATGAGAAAAAGAGAAAAGAGAAAAAGAGGAAAAGAGAGGAAAAGATAAAAAGAGGAAAAGAGAGGAAAAGAGAAAAAGAGGAAGAGAGGAAAAGAGAAGAAAAGAGAAAAAGAGGAAGAGAGGAAAAGAGAAAGAGATAAAGAAAGAGTAGGAGAAAGAGGGAAAAAGATCAAAAGAGCTAAGGAGAAAAAAGAGATGGCTATGCTGTACATAGCACACTATAGGGTAAAATGCCAATTTTGAATGTAGTGAGATGCCAGCTTTTCTTCCATCACAGCAAAATGTAAAACCCAGTTCTTTAATACCATCTTCCCCAAAATGAGTAAAAAATAGGGTTGAGTAAAAGATTGTTCTTCTTGGACAGCAAGACAACAACTTTGATAGAAAGTTAGGTTGATTTTGCAGGAGAAGAGCTATAACACTGTGGAACTTGCAGGACTTGAAAGTTGTTCTTGAAACCTGAAAGGAAAGCAATACTCTAACTAGTGCATGTGCACAGTACCATCACTACCTACAGTGCTACAGCAACATACACAACTTACAGCATAAAGGCATTGCACTTGCAACACTTTGATGCACATCTGCTCCCCTGCACATTCCTGTTAGATGTATGTGGAGAATGAGAAGTTCCTTGGCATGGATATCATCCCTAGGACAATAATGACAGAATAGAGTCACTAATGTTACTCTTTGTATTACTCACTTTTGGTCTGCAAATAAAAGAAGATAGAGAGGGACCATAGGTAAAATGAAAAAAAGGTACTGTTGTGCTCTTTGCTCCTTTACAGAATTTTCCCCAGACTGTGTGTCAGGAACAAGTTACAAGCATCCAGACACAAAAAAATCCCCAAAGGAGTAAAATCATAATTCACAAGCAAAAATGCAACTTACCAGCATTTCAGTATCACTCAGGTTGTCTGTGTCACATTTTGGTGCAGATCATTCTTCCAGAAGTCAGCTATTGAAGGGCTGATTGTTCCAGGCTGTGCTCAGCAGAAACAAACTCTTGGTTCCTTGGAGTTCCCTGATTTTCACTGATGGGCTCCCACACAGTCAGATTCAGGTGCCTGCTGTGCTTTTATGAAACTTGTTCCCTTAGCAGCCCACAATAGGTATGTTTGCCTTGAACAAAGCTGTGTCTGATATTGGACAAATAATCACTTCTAATGCGTGTTGACTGTCAATTAACTGTTTAAGAAAACCAGCTAAAAAGTGGTGATTTTACCAGGAAACTGATGTGTAAGTTTATGCAAAATCCATCAAATATTTAAATAATCAACTTTCACACATCAGTAAAGTGCCTGGATTCAGCACTTGACTCCATCCATGCAATTGCACACACATACTGTTACAAGGCGTTATTTCCAATGTTGCACAGTACCAGCTGACATCATGACAGAGTGGAAAGGTGTGTTCTTACACATAGAGCCAAATACTGACTCCCACATTGTTTTTTCTGTTATGTTACCCTGTTTTTATGTGAGATTATTGGCTGGGCTAAGGTAACATCTCGAATTCTGGCTGCAATGTCACATCAATCACAAGATGAGACAGGCTGTATAAGAGCAAATGCACATAGCGGATTGCTCTACAGCTGA
Source organism: Edolisoma coerulescens (assembly GCA_013397115.1). Taxonomy (NCBI): domain Eukaryota; kingdom Metazoa; phylum Chordata; class Aves; order Passeriformes; family Campephagidae; genus Edolisoma; species Edolisoma coerulescens. The sequence goes on along the minus strand of VWZW01008197.1, from coordinate 494,817 downwards.
GGAGTAGAAGTATGACATACCACAAGTTCCAAATCTTTGCATTTCCAATACATTCGTGCAAAACTGACTAATTATATCTGTGCTCCATACCCAATAAAGACAACTTGTATGTTGTACAGTCATAGAATATAGAGAACTGCCTTTTAAATGCATATAACAATGAAGATGTTACTGAGCCAAACGTCATAATGAAAATTCTAGATCATTATCCAGGGGAAAAGAACCCTTATTTTGAGTGTTTTTAAACCATAACAAGCAGTGACAGAGACACTTCAGTCTGTATAATGGGAATAGAACCTGTGTAACTGAACAAAGAGATATGGAACAGATTATACCACACCAGATCCTACACCGAAGAATAACTGTACACTTAACTCTTTGTTAAATTACAGGGCTACTTGTACAACATACTGATTTATTCAGAGCATTGTCATGGTATTGTTGTTCTGTTACATGACTTATAACTTTTTCACAATTCAGGTCATGCAGCACTTAGGTTCTATTTCAGATCAGTAATGGTAAATACTTATTCCTGATTCCATAAGGCAGATGTAGCATTCCAGGACAGAATAAATCAGATAGAAAACTTCAATTAAACTTCTCCACTGTTATGGTCAGGCACTGGAACAGGTTGTCTGGGGAGGTTTTGCAATCTCCATCGTTGAAGGTTTTCTAGACCAGACTGGATAAAGCTCTGAGTAACTTGGTCTGACCACAGAGCTGACCATTTTTTTAATAGATTAGACTAAGGACCTCCTGAGGACCCTTCCATCCTGAATTATTCCTGAAGTATACCTTGAAATATAAGTACATATTAATCTACTTAGTGACCTCTCTTTCCTCATGTAAAAAGCAACAGTGAAAAAACCAGACCTAAATAATCACATAAGAAAAAAGGGGCAAAATAAACCCCAGCTCTTTTATAAATAAAACATAAATGATAAAGACTATAATCTTTATTTCTCTCAGCCACTTAGACATCCTTTCCTTTATAAATGTTCACTCACAAAACATGTTTGAGGCTACTTAGAGTAATAACAGTATTATTCATGTTTCATTTTTACTCAGAACAAATGCATATCATGAGAAAGTTTATCTAAGAGTTAGAATTTTTCATACATAAAAGAAATTTTGAATTTCCATCCAAATAATTTTGGAGAGTGTGTCAAAAACACAGTGGATACTCTGAGTGGCATAGGTATCACATATTCCTAAAACTAGAGTAGTTTCCCTGTGTAGACCTGCACAGCAATGCAACATCTTAGCAAACTTGCAGTAGCACTTTCCCACATCAAGTACAGTGGTGTCAGACTGATGGAAGATAGAAGAATTAGCCAGAGGATAATTCCCCTAGCACTGCCAAAAGTTGGATAATATAAGGCTGAATTCTTTTAAAATGAATGACTTCTGTCATAAGCAATACTAACTTTGACTTCAATATATAAACTTAAGACACAGGAAAATGGGACTGCATCCAGTAAGAGAAAGTATCTTGTATTTGCTAAATATGTGTGGAATTTGATCAGCCTGACTACCCATACCAAATAACATGAGCAACTGAAAACAAAATTAACTTGTTTCACAAAGATCTCCTCATTAGCAAGGTGTGATCAAGGGATGAAAAGATCATAATTTTTAACTTTGCCAATGCTGCTTCTAATTAAATTTCTTCTCTGTTATTCCACCAAACTAAAATAATGTTTCCTAGGCTTGTCTACTTGAAAGGTCAACCCTTCCTCAACCAAATCTAATGTCATAATCAAAACTAAAGATGATCTTATTATTCATTCTGGCTTCTACTTGCTGAAACAAAACCAATGAAATTCTTTTCCTGCTCAGTGACCAATGATGCAATATTTTGCATTTGAGCATCAGTAAGAAAAAGTAAAGAAAACTTGGAGTTTGGAAAAAAACAACAAAAAAATCACCCAAACAAAAAAATTCCAACCCTGCTGGAGAACGCAGATCTTTCTTTTCTTTAACAAGAGCCACTGAGGAGGGGTAAGACCATATTTGAGAGATGAATCTCCAATTCCTATTATAGAAACTTAGGCCAAATGGACCAGTATCAGTGACCCAAAAACAGAGCACACTCACCAGTCTGGTGATTGGGCTTGCTCCTCAAGCAGCAAAATGAATTCTTTTTAGAGATGGAACATAATGAGCATTGCTACATCTTGCCCCAGTCCAACTGCTGTCTGTGGGGAAAGAAGGGACACTTTGCCAGGGTAGGGTAAGAGTAGATCCCATTTTGTTTGTTGCTGTTGTTTTGTAAACAGGCCAAAACAGCTTGTCAAATTTCATCTGAATCCACAGTTTTGCAGTGACTCAAATATTCATTTTCTCATCCTTCCCCCACTTAAGTAATTCAGCATTAGCTGAACAGCATTAGCAAGAGCATTGGCATTAACTGTTTGAGTTGCTGTTATCAGTGACCAAGGGCAAATACTGATCAGACTGACAACAGTCTCAAACAAGTGCCCTCCTGCCCCTAGATGTTTCAAAAACTCATCTAAAAAAAATGAAATTCATTCTTTAATGTAATTGACGAACAAAAGACAGTTGTAGTTATATGTAGGGAAAAAATCTCTATCTTAGGAAATCAAATTACTGTAGAAACATATTTTCACTTCTTTTCACAGGTATGTAATCACGGTGTGATAGTCACAGTTTGCATTGTCTTCTAAAGCAAAATACCTGAGGTCAAGGGATTCCAGCACCTGATAAATATTACTATTTCATAAAAGCTGTAGCATGTTGAAGAAACTATTTCATTTTGAAAAAGATTAAATAGACTGCTTAAGTAACCTGATACCATGGAGAATAAGCCATTATTAGCTTTCAGTACCACTTCCATCCCTTACAATGAAGAACCTAACCACATGTTTCTATTATTTTCCTTCTCCAAGGAAAATAATAAAAACAAAGTATAATCTGAGATCGTACACTACACCCTGCTAAGGTATGTAATAATATCACATGACTTTTCCAATAGCACTTTTAAATACTTATTTTTCTTGAAGAAGTCATCAGTTACAAGGCATTTGAAAAGAATACCAGACCTACAGAAAAAAAATTTGCCTAAAGTATAACATTTTATAACTGAGATCCTAAAAATTAAAACAGAAAAAGGTAAATAATTACCTTATAAAATTTGTACCTTCTCAAAACAGGACTGTAAAGTGCTAACCCATCAGCTTTCCATACTTCTACATAATTTATTGGATATAAGATTATCAGAGCTTTTGTTAGAAATATTTTCTTCTCTTTCGGAAAATATCTTTCTGCACCATCAGAGATGCCTTCCTGGACATGTAATCTTTTCCCCCAAACCTTAGCAAATATATTCGATACTTTCTGAATATGGACTTTTTGAAAAGGGCCCTTTTTGTTTCTAATAATCTCTTGATAAAACACAGGATTATTTATAAGAAAGAAAAATTTATTCTTGTTCAAACTAAACATAAAAGGCAAAATGCATTAGAAGTTTTAAAACCATTCGCATTTTGTTTCTGTGTCTTTATGATTATATATGTTTTCCATATTCAACTGTAGAATGATAAAAAAGAAAAAAAAGCACTTAAAATAATTAATTTCTCTGTGCAAGTGTTGCTGGTAGGGTCTGGGGCTGATAGGCACACATTAGATATTTGTACTCTGCATTCCCTTTTAGATTTAACTCCAGGTAGCTTGAAAGCATTAAGAGTCTGTTGCAGAACTCCTGCACAATTCTTTCTTCATTTGCAAACAGTACATCACCTTGTTTGTGCTATAAGAGCTCCCAGGATGCAGAGACTGCTGCAAAGATGTACTGAGATATAATGAAAAAAGGAAAATACTTCTCTCTTGCTACCCGTAGGGTAATATATCTCAGGTGTTATTTGAACTCCAGTCTGAAAGCCCAACCGAAGCCCCCAGCTGGGTGTGGGGGTGTGTGTTATCAAAACCTTACAAACACTGGTTCACTAGTACACAGCCCATCCTGGTCATATGCACTGGTGGTGAGTCTAAATTTCCTTCCCCTCTTCAGACTACCCACAGAATCATCTACTGCTGGGGATTACTTTAGCTCTTCCTGAATCATCCTATCTCCACCGAAGAGGAGTCAAGGATTTCCTGTTCATTTTCAGTGTGCATTATGCCACTGAAATTATACCTTTTCTCTTAATATACTTGAGATGAAATTACTGAGGACAAATAAAGAACAAAGTGCCTGTTCCAAGTAAGCCACACTAAAAGCTAATGGTGCCAAAATGGCAATGGACATATGTGGAATTCATCACTGTTTGCTAAGCAACCCATGTTTCTTGTCCAAATACAGTGCTGTACAGGTTGAATTGGCACAGAATCCAGATTAGGAGATCTGGACATGGAGATGATGAACAAGATGAAAATGGTGTGCTTTGATAGATCACCTTCTGCTGACAGAGGAATATCCTCTCTGCAAGGGCCATGATGCAAAAGAGACTCAGCTGAAGAGACAAAGGGGATGAAATACACATTAAGTTTGATAAAAGGAAGAAAAAAAAATTAACAGCGTTTAAAATTCTAGCTGTCAGTGGCCCCAGAGTCATGTGTTTAGCTTCCCACTTACTGTGCAATTGTTGGAAGTGACATGTTCCCATGGTATCCTCCTATGCCGAACACCCCACCCCTGCAGATCGGCAGAGTTTCTTGCCTGGCATCAAACACATTCGCCTCTAAGCCAGAAAAGCCTTGCCTGGTCAGCTCCTGGAGTACTACCATTTGTCCCGTGTGACCTGATTACAGCTTTGATCGATGGCCAGAGCAGCCATCTGCAAGGTACTCAAAGCTTCAGCAAAAGGCTGCTTTGATTTCTTTTCAGCGCCTTAAAAGTACTCGTAAAGTCACCTTGAGCACACATAGCTGACTTCTCTTTCTCTTGTTGATGAGCTTTCAAAGATGATCTGATTAGAAAGTGTTTGGTACTGGGCTAACGGGGAGGAATGATGCTCTTTTGACTCGGTTTCTGGCTTTTTCCAGATTCTCTTACTGAATGGAAGTTTTTAACCTTCCTTAGTGTGCTTCTCTGGTGGTTTTGTCATGAAGTAGAAAAAAAAAATAATCTGACGATTTCTGCTCCAAACACCCCAGGCTTTTACATTTATGAAATGTCCTGAAAACAATTATTCCTCATTCATCAGCAAAGCAGTCCCCCTGCCTGTCTGTGAGTGCTTTTCACTGGTCAGTATAGCTGCACGGGGAGTTCCCTCTCTGCTAAGGCTTCTGACAGCAGGGCTTTGATGTGCTTCTTTAATGCCACATCCTTAATACACCATGGAAAGTGTTTCTGAGGATATGCTTCTGAGGAGAACCTCAGTGCATTCTTGTTTGTTCCACAGCAACAAAGAAATGGTAAAAAAAACCAAACCCCCAAAAAACCATTGTTACAAGGCAGATTCTGAATTTTACCTCACTATAACATAAATACAGCTAGGCCAAACACATTATGAAACAAGAGAAGAAGGAATTGAAGTAAATTTTTGTCTTTATGTGGCACTGCGTAATTGAAATGGACAAAGGTCCAGATGTACCAGATAAATCTTGAATAACTGCGTTTAAAAATGTTCAAAAGAATCACAATAATTTCTGTTATGCTAGAGGATGTGCAATATGGTATTTTATTAGTTTATAGGAATATGAAGCATTCGTCAAACTCCCTTGTACTTCTTATTGTCTTTGAGCTCTCACTAGTCTTATGGTTGATCAGCTGAGACATTCCTTTCAACAGTTACAATCCAGAGAGGCAGGAAACAGCAGAGAAATAAAATTATTCACAAGAATCATCAGAAACTCAGCAATACAAACTGCAGTGGCAGAAAAGAGAGGTATTTACTGATTCAAGTCAATATTCAACTAAAAAGGAAAAAGCTCTCTGTTGCCTGCAAGTTCGGAAACTAAAAAATGAATATATAGGAAAATTGATTTCCCTCTGGTATTACAACCCTGCTGTTCACTATGTTGGAGAACAACAAAAGAAAGGGAGAAGTAGAATAGCTCAGAGTAGACCCCTTTGGACATGATAGCCCACAGGTTTTAAAGCATCTTAGCAAAACTGAACATTTAACAAGCTTCTGCCCTTAAAGGACCTCAGAGTGTAACTAGCTATACATGGAAAAAAACAGGGTTTCATTTCTCAAAACGATACTTTTTGAACTAATGGGGAATAGTCCTCTCTCACACTTTCAGCATCTCACTAGGACTGCCCCAGACTGAAATAGGAAAGATGCTCTCTCGTATCTTAATAGATGATATCACCACCTCTACGTCATGTTTTATATTTTATATACAACCCTTTTCCACGAGAATTTCTACTTCTCAAGTTCATCTAGATTTATGCAAATCTAGGTTAACAAAAACTTTATATTGGCCACAAATTTCAGTAAACACTATGATGAGAAAAAAAAGTAGCTCAGGCATTAAAGAAGGCATTCAACTCTGGCATCAGTAAGAGGATGAGGGGAAGAAAGGAAGGAGGAAGCAGAGAAAGAATGGAAGGACTTTAGAGACATTAACATGTATTGAAATGGGATAAAAGTCTCTCATTACAACTCAAATGACCTGACTTGACAATAACTCCTTTTTTAAACAAAGTATATCTGAACTGGGCTTCACAGAAGTATTTGGTATAAGACTAACTAAGAAAAGACAATTAGATATGTAAAAGGTGTGTAGGAAATTGTACTGCACTGAAAGGTCATGCTCAATATGGAGAATGACTATAAGAAAAGCTCTTTCTTCTTGACATTAATATTCTTTAGTATTCGTGTGTTAATGAAATTTCTAATGAAACAAAACCTGCAGGCATTGTTAGGACCAAGGATGATCAGAAGAAATATAACAAGAACTGGATAACCTTGAGGACTGTAGCAATATTAAAAACATTGATTTATGTAAACAGTGTTATGAAATGCCAAGTCATGTGTTCTTAGCGCTATGCAAAAGAATTCTTTGAAAAGCTAGAAAGAACCCACTGCTGGAAAATGAGTGAGGAGGGAAAGACCTCACTGTACTGTTCCAGAAAAGACTCTCACCTGTAATATGCAGTTGTGAAGAAAGACAGAGCTGGCTCTTTGAAGAAGGGCAGGATTAACGCCATAACGTAATACAGATTTCATCTGGGACACTGTTTATGGTACTAGTTATTCCTAATGAAGAACTAACGCCCGTTCTGCATTTCTCTTAACATAGTCCTGCATGAGAAAGCTAAAAAAGACTGGAATATTCAGTTTCATGAAATGAAGTCTATGAGAAACTAGGAGTGTTTTAATTAAATTTGTTATGAAGGTCCCAAGAGGGCCAGGGAAGACACTGAATTAAAAAAAAATTGTAGGCCCAGGCAGTGAGTATTAATTTCACACCTTCATAGGCATGAAAACACTTGGGGCAGAATTTATAGAATATCTAATCACTACAAGAAAGCAGTAGTGAAACAGGCATCCAACAGGATCAGTAGGGCACGAAACCAACCTTACTCAGGCATACAGATTAACCACTTTTTAGAAGTGGTTATGACTTCAGCACCTGCACTGAATGACTTGGAAAGTCATTTTCAATCTTATTCACCCTGCCCATCTGCCTACCAGCATTTTTGCCTGAAGTGATTCATGAAGAGTAGACAGACAGGTTTTCATCAGGACAGAATGAAGTTTATGAAGACCAAACATCTTCTAAAGCAGCGTGACAGTGCTTCAAAACATAGTTCAAATGTTACTTTATCCACACTCTTTAGTGGACTATATTATCACAATGAAAGATAGTCTTGCTACACACGGTATCCTGATTTAAATCCATTTTACCTTTGTGATGCTGCAACAGAGCTCACAAATCCACAAATGACCTCTGCTCCAGGCATCCCGACTTCTATGCTAAATTCAACTCCCACACTTTCTATGATATAATGAGCATTAAGTTTTCATACCAGGTGGAACAACAACTCTGAGAGCTCAATACCTCGGTTTTTAGGATTGTTTCTTGAAAGATAAGTGATCTGCATCAAACCTCTACTCCAAATCAGATGAAAGGGAAATTTCAATTTACAAGTCCCACATTCTAAGTCTGAATGAGAACAAGTGCTCTCCCTGAAAAGCAGAGACATAACTTAATTTTCTGCTCTGCGTAAGAACTGACCGGACAGTCATTTCAGGTCTTTCTGGGAATTTCCTGGGAATACCTTCCAGAGTGGGTTGTGAAAGGATGAAAGACGGGATGTCTAGTTTGTGAATCCCAGTAAGACTTAGTCATTTTAGCAATGCAGAGAGATGGCAAGACCTTGTTGGCCATTTAAACAATGCTGTAAACAGAGAGAAAGGATTTCCTCTGACTCTCCAGCTTCCCACCTTACACACACAATTGGAAAACAGAAAAATACGAGGTCCTTGCTACAAGAACCATTAAAAGACACTGTTATAGCAAAAACTTTCTCAATAAAAATCTCTTCAAGCCTGAATTATGCCAATAGTTTTCTCACACATTATAATCAGCCTAATATACATACTACCTATATACTGGTTGTATAATAGCTGGCTGCAGGTATGAGATTCTGAATCAAACCGTATCAATGGAAATTCTATACTGAACTACAAAAAATCCCCAAACAAACTAGATTTTATCCACGCTCAGAGCAAAGTCCATCACTACATTTGCTGCTTGTGAATATCAGTACACAGAATTTTAATGATAGTCTCACTCTGCCTACTTATGCATGGAAATTATTTCAGGCAACAGTGTCACAAGAATTTTAGCATATCTGTAAACTCCAGTAAAATGAATGAAATTTGGACACAAATGTAAAGCATATCCTTAAATGTTTTCTCAAACAGAAGTTAAGCTGTACCAAGTTCTTACCAGACTGGAGCACAAATTAAACACAGAAATCCCACATATTTCATGATACAGAAGTTATTTTAAAAATACACATACTTGTGTACTGTATATTAAAATGTGACATTAATCCTGAAAGTTCTGATATAATCTTAATTAGAGTGTCAAATAACATGCTTGCAATACTGTCATTATAAAAGTGATCATGAATCTTTTTCAGAGAAAAGAGACGTTTTACTTCACAAGTTTTATTTACACAAAAAGTTCAATAGAGATACCAGCCATTAAATCAGTATATATAAACAGACTGTTTATGCACACAGACTGTGCATTGAAAGTTTAACTACAGCACAGTGGTTAGGAAAAACCCCACCTATTTCAAGGACAATTCTAACCTCTTGCCTTCAATTATAAATGGAAACAAGCTGCCACACAGTTCAGCAGTAAAGGAGGATAAAGAACTGATAATAATCCTTGTGCTCCTCACATGAACTCCAACAAGGCATTTGAATGAGGCTTTTAAAGCTGTAAATTGTCCATCAAAACACAGAATAACTTTTGCTAATCCTTGTGCCACAAATTACTAATCCATCTGGGAAGCTATTTTTCGCGCATGTCTTTACAAGGATCTAAACATCATCAGACAGAAAGACAACTGGGTTAGTAGCATGTAAAAAAACCCAAAACCCAAACAAAACCTGAAAAAACCAGAACCTGACAAAAATAAAACCTCTGAAGCAGTTGACCACAGAATAAGCAGGATTTGCAGAAGTACTTACAGCTTTCAATCTCCAGTGTGCAGTTCTGCTCATCCAGCGGATATCTCCGCAGGTCCATCATACAAGCAGCTGTTGTCGTAATTCTGGGAAGGAAAGGGAAGAGTTTGTTAACGTTCCTTGTTCCAATCTTTCCTTGATCACACTTTAGTGAAAGAAGAAACTGTATTTCCACATAACTGATGCTCTGCCTGGTTTTGCTTGAATACCATGTCTGCTGCTTGCTTGCAACTAATGCTGTCTCAAGGAGGTTATCCCAGCCTCCCCTCGACACAAGTAATTTCTACGGTGCGTTAAGCACAGCTGACTGGCCAAAGCACCTGGGGAACCTTCCACACCGTTATAAAAATGAGAACATTGGACACCAGCCCTTTGTACAAGCTTTCTTCAAGGTGAAAGGCTGACCAAATGAATTAGCTCAAACTGTAAAATCCAAGATGATGATCTCCACAATGGGACCCAAGATGGACTAGATGGAGTGCCTACGGCATATGCAAACACTAAGACATCAAAGGATCAATGTCTTTCCAAGGCATTAATGAGAGATTGGGTGACCAACAGTTTCCTTCTCAAAATCCTGTCTCATGTATGAGGTTTACTACTAGCCTTTCATAGTAGATATTTAGAATATTCAAGAACAGTTTAAAAACTTGTACATTCCTTGTTCTGACAAAAAGACTTCAGAGAACTCTTTTTTTTGATAGATCTTATTCTTTCTCCCTGAATATCTAAGAAGTGTTCATTAGCAGCAGAAAATTACAGTTGCCTGGTCAAAATTCACGCAAAATTCACTAGCAACTATTTCTGCAAGGCACTTAAGAATCTTCATAAGTATCATTACTGTCCTACCCCTATTGGTCTCTTGGAGAAAAGGAACATTTTTTGGCACCAAGCTCTTTCTTCGTTCCATACAGGGGTACTCATAGAATTGCTTTGGAAAATACAATGTTTTTAATCAGTGTGTGTTACCAGAGATGCTTCACAAGAAACCTTTTTGGAGTGGGACAAAAGCAGGGAGAAAAGACTCCTTTGGCTCTTCTTAGTGAAAGCCTTCCAGCTTTTAACAAAATCAGATTGCTGTGGAATATATGTGTGTTTCTATAAAATGCAAATGGAGCAAGCAGCAGCACATATTGGTAAAAAAACCTCTTGGCAGTTCATACTTGGTTCCTTATTTTTAAATTTAAAGAAAAATCAAAGAAATTGCCCTGTTCCAATATCAATGTAAGACTGATTATTTTGGGGCAAACTTCAAGAAAGGTATAGTGAGATCAGAAAAAAATTACAGGTCATGTTTTTTTGTTGGGTTATGTTTGGTTTTTTTGTGTGGAGGTTTGTTGTTTTGATTTCCATAGTATTTCCATAGCTACCTGTATATTATAGTCAGGAGTTTTACAAGAGTTTCAGTAGTTCACAAAGGAAAAGGCAGAGCACAGCCAAGGTTTAAATGCACTAAAGAATTGTGGTAAAAGCTAACCTGGCTGACTACTAAGTTTTCTCCTAGCTTTCTCTGCATTAAATACTTCCTACCAGAGTCTACCAGATCCAGGGGTTCCACACAGAGACAACCCCCAGCCTGTGCTACCCTCAGCAAAGGGTCTGTTCACACTGATGGAGTGGAGAACTCAGAATTTTCACACATTTCTGTAGGATTTTTGGGTGCAACAAAGACAAATAGAGGGGCCAAAGACTGCAGGCAGCTGGGATAAAAGCTCTGTAGAGAACATTACCAAATCATTAAAAGACACAATGCCCTACCTCACCAGAAAGTAAAGAAAAAAACAAGTGGCACGGTAAGGAAAATGATTGGTAGAGCAGAGATTTAATCAAGCCAAAACAGAAGTTTTTAAAAATGTATTTAATTCAACTTGCTTGTTCCTTCTTATTCATAATGCAAATCCATTGAAATAAAATTAGAAGTCTGTCCTTTCCTCTCCTCATACCTCCCTCATATTTTTAGCCTGACTTCTCACATTTATAATAAAGTAGAAAAAGTTCTTTCATCTTCATAATTACTTCAACAGCAAAACTACCTTTGGATAACTCTTAGTAGTTTGCAATTCATGGTGATTAGGTAAATCAAATTACCAAAGCAAGAGAGTGCATGAATTACTACCTTGGAATACTTTTAAAGGCAAGACACGACTCATACCTTTTCAGACAGAGGAAGACACAGCAGTTCATTTTAGAAGTTGGGAACACTTGAAACAGGCCCAAAGCCTTTCCCCTAGAGCAGAGCTGTTTCAATTTTCACAGAAGGATTAAAAATACTTTTTATACAGCCTGTACTAGTGCAAAAAACATAACATTGTATTTTGTATAATGTAACCTTGAGAACAAAAAATGAAAAAGTGAAAGCTTTTAAAAAACAACACTGTGACTCAAGTCATTGTAGTCATTAGGGATGATACACAATAACAGGACTCAGAGAAGCACCACATGAAATGAAACGCATCACAGAACTCTCTCATACACTAATCTTTTCATCTGTTGCTAAAGGAAGAGAAACCTTGTGATATTTTATGATTCCTAACAATGAAAATGAGTTTTCATCTTCCTCTTTTATGACCTATATTTTGAGTGTAGACTGATTATGAAGCACCAAAAAAGCAAACCCTAAAGCACCACTAAACTGACTAACTAAAGTATTATGAAGTAGACCTAGAAAGAACTTCATGTGTTAAAACAAGCACAGCTACACTGTAAAAAATCTGCACCACAACTGACTTGCAGGGAAAGTTTGCCATCAATAATTCAAAATAATTCAGATAAACTGTTATTTCTGAGAAAGTTGAAAATCTGCTCACCTCCAAATCCTTGGGGAGGTTTTGCGATTCAGATAAGAGCTGGAAATTGCCACTACTTTCACAGGCCAAATGTGAAGGCCATAAAGAACCTTTTTTAAACACTTCCAAACTTTTAAGTGAGGCAGAAAATAATAACTGTATGATAATACTATCCCAGTAGTTCTTATTTTTGAGTTCTGTGCAGGGAACAGTTTTTCAAAATCCTATAGATTTTGCTTTTCTCACAAGTTCAAGTGGGATTTGAAATTCAAAATAGCAACTTAAACAGTTCTGACATCACCAGTGAAGAAAAAACAGCGCTGGAAGACAGGGGAGCAATGCTAATGACATGTGGAGATGGATAGAATCCAATTCCCTCTTGGAGCTGCAATGGTTTTGCCAAGCTGTGGAGAATAAGCAGTAAGAGAAACTTATCTCTGCCCTGGAAGGAAGCAGCCCTGACCTGTAATTACAGGTTTACAGACACACAGAAATGATGAGCAAGAGGGTGACAATTTCAGATAGCTCTCCTGAGTAGAGTGGTAGTACAAGAACTCTCTGACACCCTCCTCTCCTGTTCTAGCTCTAACAGATCATGATTCTATGGAGTCAAAGACAGAGCTGAAGCCCAGGAAAATACAGACTAATTCTTTCTCTAAAGGTATGCACATATATCCTGTTGAAAGCAGTGTAAAATTCTGCTTCAGAAAGCTGACTCTCCATTAACACCAGCAGGAGCAATCCAAAGAGCTCACAAGGACAACAGACTGAATGTCTTTATCAAGGACTTTATAAGAATTCTCTGTGTGCAGTGACTGGGAGTCAGGAACTCTCTAAATTAGTTACTGAAATAATGTACTGCAGCTAAACCCACTGTTCACCTTTGCTTCTTGGAAAAAGTCCTCCTGCGTGACAGTTGGAAATACCTGTGACAGCAGCAGCCTGCAGAACCAATTTCAAATACCTGGAAATTCTGGGAACAAAATATCAGTAGGATAAATCTCTGTCCTGGATGATAATATTGGATTTAAACATATGTCAGGGTTGTTAGACATACTAACAGATCTACTTTTAAATAAAATTAATTTATTGCTAATTAGAGAGTTCACAGAATTTTTCCTCCTTCTGCTTATTCACAGAAAAGAAAAGCTTCCCTTGTGTGATCATAGGTTAAGAGCTGGCTGTAGCAAACTCCAAACAATAGTGACATTTCTAAAAATTCAACAGTAAATCTAAACATTCAGCTACTGAATCTTTCATCAGCTATAATCTTCCAACTGTAAACTATAAAAGCATATAGTTTCTCAGTGTAGTTTTATAGGAAGAAAAGAACAGCTGTTTTATTGATGTTGACGTCTCTATTTGAGATGAAATGATATGCACATGCTACCCAGAATCTGTAATATGCTCTCTTCTAACACTACTCCTCAACATTTCCTGAGTATTCCAACTTAAGTGCCGACAGCTCACTTTTCTTACTCCATTTGGAACTTGTTATCTTGTTATCTGCTTGTTATTAACATGTAGATATTTTCCCCTTGTTTCTGAAGTGTGCAATCCTTAGACAGTAAGGTTTTCTCTGAAAGTACTAAGTACATTTGTCAAAGCTGGAAGGCATAACCATAATACAAGTCAAGAATATGAAGGATATGATACAAAACCATTATTTAAACATAATACAAGAGAAGAAAAAACTTCTGTAGCTGATAAAACACAGGGAGTCAGAACGCACACAGAAACTCAGACCTCACTAAGTTTTGTTGTTGCTGAGATTGCTGGTCAAAGAAGCATACCAGATTTTTAAGAGGAAACTGAAATCTATACACCTCTGATATTTCTTGGGAAGATGTTCTGAATTTCTCTGTGGAAGTACAGCCTATTGTACATCTGCATGCCAGCAGGGAATAGTAATGGCAAACCAGAGAATTTGGCTCTTATTTCATGGTTAAAAAATTCTGTCACAGAAGAATCAGAATTTTGCTGCAGAGTTCCACTCCATTTTCTGCTATACTGCTATATATGTAGCTCTATAAATTGTTCTTTAAGTGAGATAGCATTTCCTACTATCCTGTCACTGTGTCCAAAATGCAGCCATAACGTCATGTTCATAATTTAAATCCTTGCAAAAAGCATACATCACTCTGCAGTAAAATCTTCTGCTACAATAACCTCAGCTTTAGACTGAATTTATTCAAACCTTTCTCTGAAGTAATATGTTCTTCTCTAGAAAATAACACCTATATAACATGGCAGAAGAGCTCAGAGGAGCACTTCATCATTTTAATATTTTATCACTGAGAAATGTATCCTTGTCTATCAGCATTGACTTCACTTCTCCCTTTCAAAAGAAATAAATAAAAGGGAGAATGCTAAAACACTGCAGGACTTAGAGAAAATGGAACAATATGAGCATGATGAGTAGTTTAAAACAAGCAAGGCTGGAATAAAGAGTTAGTACATCTCCTCCACTTATCCAGAGTTCATAGTCCTTTTGCTTTACTAACCATCACTGAAAATGTGGAAGTCTTACTTTGAAATATTTTGCAAAACATGTTTCTAATTCTGGTTGGGAAAATTACATTTCTACTTCACCCAAATAATATCAGCATTGAAATAAAAAGTGCATTATTTCACTTTCTTTCTCTTAAAAATTTATATTGTTACCATCCAAGTCACACTGCATAAAATAAATCATATATACAAAACATCTTTAAACCAGTTGTTCTGCTATTACATCACATTAAATACAGACTCCTGGAAGAGAGCTAGAACTTTCCAAGGAGACACATGAATTTGGTGGGTTTTTAATCAATTCTCACTGTCTAAAATAATGTGCTTAGCTCTAACGAGTACATTGGACTGTAAACGTACCCTACATTAACAATTTTTACTCCAGGAAGATAAAGATACAGTTCCTAATTAACTGAAGACCTAGAGAAAAAAAGGGAATATTTTCTCCACAAAATATGCACTGCTTCAATGTATTAATTGTGCAGGTAATATTGCCTCTAAAAACAGAAATAGTGAAGTACAAATTATCACAGGTAAAATAATACGAACGTTGCCCACAGGCTACTTTTACATGCCTTAAAAGAGTGACAACTACAGTAGCCCAATGTCCATCTTTGGAAAAACAGTGTCTTGTTTCACCCCAGGACCTGTGTCTGAATGTTCTGTTGTGTGGGTCTTAGAAGATAGTAACCATCTCCTCCAAAACATCTGCAGGAGCCAACCTCCAGCAACTGCTGGCTCCTGGAAACCGACTTCCATAGAGATGCTGGTGTTGCTGACACAACCTGCACCTCCCTCTGTTGGTGAGGAGCTTGTGTTCTGGATAATGAACTCACACAGAAACTGCAGTCACTTCATTATGTTCTTAATCCATGGTTTCTGTGTATTTGATTTCTGCAAAATCCTCCCTTCTCACAAAACACCACCAACCGAGAATATTACCCATTAGTTGTATATTCCAGGAAACTGAGTGGAAGGTATTTTCACTGTTCCGGAGGAAAAAAGTTCTACTTGGGTTAAAAATTAATGTGAAAGTCAAAACAATCTTCAGTAAGAAGTTTTATGATTGCAGCTTATGTAGTAATTCTTACAGAAGTAGTAAGATAAGAGCCCAAAGCTCTCATTCCTCTGGCTTTTGTGAGTCAGTCAGCTCATTTCCCACAGGAAAATGTCAATAGAAATAATAAATGTAAGTGGAATAAGCAGAATTACTCTCAGATCCAGAAAGGTGGGAAAAGGTCAGTAAAAAACCCTATAGCATAGAACTGAAATTACTAAGTTTCTTTCAACAACCTTTACACTAAAGCAGTAACCCACAAAATTCTTACAAAACACTGAGATAAAAATAAAATGAACTCTCCCTGTCCTACAACAGGAGTCACACTTTAGAAACAATCAAACAGGGAGACAGTTAAGAGTCAGCATGCAGGTGAGCTGTAAGAAGCATAGTAGAATACCAGACACAGGTTATTCCTTCCTAACTCAATTTTTATTAGGAAGACTGGAATGCAAAGACAGTTGCACTGCCTCTGTGTAGGATTTCTATTAGACCATTTACTTTCTATGCCTTTTCCCCTATTAGACAATCTACTATATACCTTTGCAATTCTAGCAAAAAAGAAAAGCTCACAAACATGCAATTGCTTTCCTCTTCACTCTGCTCGGACAGAACTTCACCAGAGCTAGTAATGAAGTGTTTACTCACCTTTTCTTAATTTCTTCTTCTATTTTCTGTCTATAGACAACCTAACCTTCCCTAAAATGCATCAGAAACTATTTAAGTAGCGTGTCAAAGTGATGTGGTACACACAACCATGGGTGATTTGCTCACCATGACAGAGAATGAGTAAGGGAAAAATCCTCCTCCAAGTAGATCCACAACTACATCATTACGTGCTAACACTGGTGCTTTGGAGTTACCACCATTGCCCAGGATGTCTTGAATGCCCCACTTACTGAAACTTTCTAGAGAACATCGCACCAGGCCACCTCTATCCATGACCAAGTCCTATACAAATGTAGATTTTTTTTTTTTTCTGGTTCTGCTTTTCCTGATGTCAAAGAGGATGATATTCTCCAATTCCTTACTACCTGAATAGGTCTCAAAACAAACTGTCATTCTCCAGATACTCAGTTTAAGAAAACAGAGCATGCCAAGTAACCTCCCAAAGTAAGAGCCACAGATCTGTGTCCCAGGAAGCACATCCTGAGCAACTTGATCCATTGCAGCACAGCCACCCCACCCACTGCAGATGTAATGTGCTCTCCACTTGCCACAAAATGCTCTTGCAAAATGCATCTCCTTACCTCTGGTAACACATCCTCTTTCATTCTCTACCTGAGAGGTGAGCCACTATCAAACAGCTGTAGAAAATAATTCTATTTTTTAAAACATTTCCCATGAGAGCTGGAAGCACATGCAGTTGCTAGGCTCATAAGAAGGAGAATGATGTAGCTAAAACCTCCTCTGTCCCCACCTGCCCTCTCCCTTCATGCATCTTGTAGGCTTAAAACAGTGCCACAAGCAAAAAAGGAAATGAGAAACTTTCTGGTTTCGTCCTGCTATTGCACAAGCTGATTAAATCTCCCGTAATCATTCTGTGAAATAACCCAAATATCCTTTTAATTGACTATTGTCATAAGATAAATATCTCTGGCTTTGCAAATAAATATTTCAGCTTAGTTCTGACATCTAGGGCGGAGTAAGAGACACGTACTCAAATACATAATTTTACCCTACTGACATCCTTTCAAATATCACTGTAATATCAACTGTCACTAAAGGCAGAACACAAACAAATAACACACATGATCTTAAAGCTCCAAAGCATCTGAAGTACAGCCCTCAGACTTTATGTCTACTATGTTAATGTATTACGCTACCATTGGCTAGATTAGCACGCTGACACTGTTGTCTCAGTTTGCTTTTAATTTTATTGAATGACCATTATTTGTAGTTAGTAGGTCATAATGCTTCATCCCCCTGTGGCAATAAGGGGATGGGCATGGTGAAGTCCATGGGGAGGTTGTGATTTTTAAAGCAAAAAATTCTACAGTGTGAAAAAAAGTGTGTGTGTGTGTGTACATATATATATATGTATGTATGTATGTATCTCATTGCTACGGGTAAAACAGAAAGTAACATAAGGGACATTATATTTCAGTGAGAATGAGACTGTCCATACTACATTCATCTTGCATTTACAAAGCCAATGCACATAATACCAGTTGCAAGCATGTTTGCATATCCTCACCTGATCAGTATCTCCAGGGGCAGTGTAAAGGCTTTTAAAAGGAAACAATAAGAAATCGGCTTCCCCCCTCTCCTGCCCCTTTCTTTTGACTGCACGATTCATAACTTGATACTTTAAAAACCACATCTTTCAGGACTCAGCTCAAAGAAAAATGGGAACCCTGTTTTGAAATACTTAGAAGTATCTGTCTTCCTATATACAGTGGGTCTCAAAGTATATGAAAGCATGGTTTAAAAAGAAGAAAACAAAAATAGCTTTGAAACACACAGAACAATTCAATCAACTGTGCAGCCATACCAGCAAACACTACTAATTCCATTTTGTGTTCATATTCATCATGAGTGACAAGCAACAGAAATACATTAATATATTGTGAATATATATATTAACATATATTCACAATATATGAATGTATATATGTGTTATGAATATATATATATATCTATAGTCATACTATACACACACATATATATACATATCAACATAAATAACATACGCTCCTTAATCATACTTGTTGAATGCTCTTTCTGACTTTTAGGGCTTATCCCTGCTTCTGTATTTTCGGGGTTTTTTTGCAGCCAAATACCATTTTCAATCCCTGCCAAACAGGCTAACAAGGATTGGGTGTCAGTGACTGGGAAGTATGACATCTCACCAAGTTTTTTATCCTTGATCTTACACAAATCTTTATTACTAATAATTCCTGAACTGTACTTCACTACTCCTCACCCAAGTCAATTTCTAGATTTAACACAGAGAATAGAAGCTGACCACAATATTAATGTCACGAGACCCCAATTAATACCTAGCACTGATCTATGGTTTCATTCCTAAGAATCTTTTTACCATTGTTTTTAACTAATTTTTTTACATCATTTGATTTACTGATTCCCGTAGCTTCTAAAATAAGCAATAAAATTGCTGTCAACAAACCTATAATCTTATCCTAAGTAGTTTTAGGTTTTACTTTTTATTCCAAAAAGTTACCATCATATGATTGCAAAAAAGTAAAAAGTATAATTGGACTGAATTATTCTTTTTTTTTTCCACAGCTCTGATGTCAGCAGATCACACACACTGCACACAAAGACATAATTGGCCAGTTTTTAAAGCTGTGTTTAATTCATGCCCTTAGGAGTGTCTACACAGCAGCACCAAGGGCCTATTTCCAGATATTAGTGCTACAGCTGACATAATACATAACAACCTAGAACATCTCACAGAATTAAAAGAGTCACTGTAAAATTACAGACAAGTCCTTGGGGGAAGGTTTTAGCAGTTCTTTTGCAGCAACTGTTATGTCCATAGAGTAGTGATTACTGAACAGCGTCGAGTTTTATCACTTAGGAATGAAAGCATTTTTCCCTAAAACAGGGAGAAATTTAATGGGTCAACAGCACTCCAAGTAGTTAGATATCAAGAATATGGACAAAAAACCCAAGCAAAAAGCCAAAAAATATACCTACAATAAAATTTAGTTTTGATACTGGTGTTAAGGCTGCACCATATCAGTAGTACTTCACACGTCCCCTTGCACAAGTACAGAACTGTAAGACCTGTAGATTCAAGTATCTAAGTGCATTACAAGCATCCGATATTGACACTTCACAAAACTGCAGAGGGGTAGGATAAAGATATTTTTAAGACAGAATGAATACTTTCAGTGTCACAACCTCAATTAAGATTCAAATCTTTTAGTCCAGTGTGGCTAATTACAGACTACTTTCAACTACTTCTCTCACTTTTTTACTTTTTGTTAGAACTGAACCACTCCTCCTCACCTGCTTGCCATGATCTACAGAAAGGCTGACACTGCACTGGTGAGTGGGCAGGAGGCAGTATTAGCAAACAAAAAAGGACAAGCAACTCTGCTGCTAATTGCTTTTGAATTGCCTAATTTTGTTTCAGTGATGTTTTTATTTCCAGAAGATTTGTTTTGGTCATATCAAGGAGATCACATCATTTATTCTCTAGCATATACTGTTAATTAATATTTTTCAAAATATGTATTATTTATCAATTAAAGTTCCAGTGTTTATATTTAATCCTACACATTACCTAAGCAGATGCCCATGTAGACCAACCAGGACACCAAAACCTGCCCAGAATAAATAAGACCTGACAAAGATGGACAGTACAAATACAGATAGTGGGTATTTCAGAATAATATTTTGAATTTATAGAAGAGAAATCACTCACTTAAAATGACTACCAGAATTCTTAAAAATGGCTGCAATTTATTCAGTGATTTGTATTAAATTATTATCTATAAAGCACAGATGAAAGAGATATGTATGTGAATCATCCTGTATGTGCACACTAAGAATTAACCCCTAGGGATATAAAGCTACAGATCTTCACCCTTCACTTGAGCCCTGTGTGTCCAGAGTGTCAGGGGGACTGGTCCTGCCCAATTATCAGCTGGATCTGAGGCTGTTTAAGCTGTCTTGAACAAATCATCCGTTTGCATTGTAGTTACATATCCCAGCTCAACAAGGATTCCCATGTGAACAGTATTTAATTGAGGAAATGAATAAAGATTTAGGAGATATTTTTAGGCCTAATTCACAGCAAATAGGTTTCAAATGACAATTTTCTATTAACATCAAATGACTTTAGGTAAGGCTTCTGCAGAGAGGGAAAAAAAAAAAGACAAGAAAAACACCTACAGATGATTTTTTCTACAAAATGCTGTAATGGGGACTCAGGAAAAGAAGATTCTTCTTATTCATATAAATGCTTTAGGATAGGTCTGACGTGGGAAAAATATGAACAAGCTTATTCTGCACATTTTATTCTTAAACACTGCTATTTTTCCTGCTCAGGCTAATCTGCAAGTGGAGATCTGTGGGGAAAACCCATTTTGCAGCTATTTCTGATCCTACTTGCTCTTTTCTCTCTCCTGACAGATAGGTCTACTGACATGCCCAAGCCAGTAGAATTCAATTTTTTTTTGACAATGAAAAATGAAATTACTTAGAATTGCCTCCTACCACATTCCAGACGTCATGTTTGGCCTCAGTGCTCTCCTCATCTATTTTGTTAGGGTTGTATTGCCTGTTTCATATCTGATCCATTTGGGACACCAAAGACTCTTATTGCTTTAATATATTATTAAAGCAGCAGGAATATTATTTGGAAAATGTGAAGCCATGTTCTCCTTGAGCATTTCAAAATCAGTACCTACATTATTTCAACTCAGCTTTAGCTAAGAGTTTATTGGATGTGTGAGAGAAGCATAACAATGAGTCAAACCTAATGACTAAAATTAACAGGCATCTAAGTTAACTCCAGCCATCCTTCTGGAATCCATTTCCCAAGGGTACATCTCTTGTGCCAAAATTAGGATGCTCAGTCATGATCTTTCTCTTCCTCATCTTCATTTCAGAACATTCAGAACTTTGTTCCAAACAGAAACAGGAAAACCACCCAAAAGACTTCTGACATATCAGCTGCATCGTACTGGCAACAACTGAAAACTTGATGAGCTATATAACACACTGAATGCTGGAAATAGAAACTCTGGACAGGGAATATTCAGTTGGTCGTGTCCTGTTTATGAAATAAAACCTTTGAAAATTCTCAGTAAGTAGATCTCAGTGGCCAGAACTCTAATCCATGCACTGCAAAAACAAACAACAAAATAAGGAGTTTCCTCTTAATTACCTTATTTTCCTGCAAAATATGCTTTTTAAAATTAAATCTGTCTTCCCTTTAAAATTAAATCTATATTCCCTTAAGACAAGCTTAAAAAATCTTACCAAGGTCCCTTCTTTTCCATTCTGGAGCTAGTAAGATCCATCAGTTTTTGCAGTCAAAATTATTTGCATTTATGATCAATAAAGCCATTAGATTTGGAAGATATGTGACTCTGATCTGCCAAAGAGCCTGGGATGACTCTGTACACAATCCCATTAGCAGATGGGGTATGACCTGAGTCTCAAAGAGAGTCTGAGTTCAACTGATTCTAATCAGAGTTTAATCGGGTCTCTGCTTCCCATAGACTTATGCAGACAGTGGGGATCACTTTTAACATTGCACAAATGCAGTTCAGCCAGAACTGCATTTTAATGCTTCACACTGCACTGAAAGTTGAATCAATACATGGGCTACATATGAAGGATCTCTTTGTATTGTGTACTTTTATAATTTAATTTAGAAAACATGTCCCCAATTGCTTTTTCTGCTACCTTGTCTATACATGAACCTTCTTTTCTCCAAGAAACAAGTTAAAACTAGTCCACATTTGAGGTAGATGAAAAGTCAGCTGGAAAATGTCACTCCTACCCAACACAGCAAACACTCATCTGATGAGAAATTAAATGTTTATCTCAGATATGTCAGACCTGTCCTGGACCCATTCCTCCAATTCAGGGAATTTTTAAAGTGATCATTTTGCTGTCGAAAGTGCACATTTTATTTTCTTTTTTTTTTTTTCAACCAATCTCTAAAATTACTGCTATGCCTTACTTAAAAGTCTTTTATACAT
Organism: Edolisoma coerulescens; assembly: GCA_013397115.1. Taxonomy (NCBI): domain Eukaryota; kingdom Metazoa; phylum Chordata; class Aves; order Passeriformes; family Campephagidae; genus Edolisoma; species Edolisoma coerulescens. Next base: position 472,157 of record VWZW01008197.1, on the reverse strand, counting down.
AAACAATAGGACAACACATGATGCAACTTAGTAAATCAAATTCTGAGCCTTGGGAAGCATTTACTTGATTAAATGCACAGGTGCTTTGAGGTGACTGCAAACACTGGCATAAAGCAAAAGCACCACTGGCACAGCAGGTTCAGCACAGAGCCATCCCTGAGGCACAGCACGGAGCTTGGTTGCTGCCATGTCCCCTCCTACACATCCTCACCCACTCTCGAGCCCAGGCATGTGAACAACGGCCATTAAGCCACAGCCCTTCAGCAAAATCTACAGACTCACAGAATCGTGTCTATGTCAACACTGCTGTCACTTACCATGGTAAAAAGTCACGGTAGTTTCCTATGTCCACCTGGCAAGAAGACCTCTTCATTTTTTTAATGTACAAGGATAACACTAGCACAGTAACAAAACCGCCACTCCCTCCACAAGGCAGAGTGCTCATGGGAAATATGCTGGAAGAGCTTTTGAGAAATGAATACTCAACAGCAAAGTCTTAGCAGGGATGGGGACTTCAAGTCAGCAATGCCTGCAGTATGAGGTGAGAAGGAGAGGATGCTGTACAACAAAATGGCCACACTTTTATGGGCAAGCAGGTTTCCCAGGAGAGAAGTATGGAATGATACATGAAAATTATCTCTGCCATATTTTAAATGAGTAAAATAATTCTCTATAAGCCAGTCCAGCATTTTTCTCATTTCCCAGTACATGTTCTCAAGCATGTAGTTAAATGCTGCGTTAGGAGAAATATCCGTCTGTTTGGGTTTAATTTGGTTCATTCAGGGTTTTTTAATTGTCACAACATTTCAGTATTTTTGACACAAATTTACTTTCGGATATTTCAAGCACTGACCAGAATACATCACTACTGTCATGCATTACCTATGTTCATTTAACCTAATGCAGAGTGACTCTGCAAAATCTCTCTCAGGTGGTAAATCTAATTTCTAACCATAGACCAGAAATTTAGTGAATAATGTCAGCAGTTTAATAACTCTCTTGTTAAGGTTAAATGTTTTTCTCCTGCTGCCCCTCCAAGCTGACAAAAGAGAAGAGTAATCACATGAACATCAGTACTGCATTACAGAAACCATTCTTCAGAATTTAGATGGGAGTCTGTTTATATTGTAATCCACATTTCACAGAGACACAGAAACTTGGGCAATAACCATCTTTCTCAAAATGGCTCCACTTTTCAGAATTTTCAACAGTAACAATCTCAAATTTTTGATGCTGAAATCATTGTGGGTATGTTCATGGTGCAGTAGATCGGTCTCAGCTTTCCATTTACTCTAAGTCTTCTATCAACAGATTCAAATAAAACTGCAGTGCCTTAAAAGAGTATTAATAATTTCTCTGTTCTTGGACTAGCAGAGACACTCCTAAATTCAGAATATCAGCACTTCACTCAGAAAGCAAACTGCATATTACGCAAAGCCTTTGCATTTTCTGCGTTAGATAACAGAAACCATGCTCTGGGTCAAGCCTACAACTCTGTATGGAGGAAAATCAGGTTCCCTTCAGGTTTTTTCTACTTCTTTTCAGGTCACTTCTTCATTCACATTTCTGACAGTTTATATCTTGGAAACCTTGACACATGCCAGACAGCCCTGAGAGTCCCTCTCTCTCTCAGCATCACTCCTTTGTGCCACTCCCAAAGGATCACCATCCCCTGGCCCCTGGTCCCTGCAAGCAGCTTCAAGTAGAGGGGTATTCATCCCTGTATGGCCAGAAACAATAAATATGTACTTGCTAAGGACACACCTGTGGTAGAACTCTCATTGCTAGGAAAAGAACTGTAGTTTTAAAAAAGTAACCATGAACTACCTTTGATTGTACCTGCAGCACACAACCTTTCCTAAACAAGCAAAAAGCAAAACAGAACAAACCAAATTGCCCTAGTATTTGCAAATAATTATCAGGAACACAGCAGTGATGTTTAAAAGAAAACAAGCCTTTAAATTACAAGTACAATATATAAAATCTTTGACTTCTTTGGAGAACAAACCCAGAAAATGTTTGAACACAGAAATGTCAATACTATTGTGTGAAAGAAGCAATAACAGAAAATCTGGGGAGCAGAATGGCCATGACAGACAGATGAAATCAAAGAAGAAACAAAATTTTAAGGAATTGTCTTCATTAGTTGTGCCTAAATGACTCCTGTTGTTTCTTGCAAACCATAAAAACAAACAGATGCATGAGTAGGAAAGAAAAGCAAAACAATAAAGCTGTAAAAGTATTTACTTTCTACCTGTCACAAATTACACTTGAATTCTAGTAATTAAAAAAAAATGCTTTTAGTGAAACTTCAATACCTGTAAAACCTGGCTTAAGTTCCGGCAAGTTTACAGACTGAAAAGTCTGAGAATCTCTTGAACACATAAGGAATGACTTGCAGTTACCCACATAAACTTGGTACTGCAAGTTTCACATGTTGTCAGTAGGAATGAAAATGAAAATTCAGTGCTCCTGGCTGTGATTTGCTTGAAGGCTTCAGGCAAAGCTTGGCACAGGTGTACTTAAAAGAAGAAAGTGCACGTGCAAATTCTGCCTCTTAGCAACAAGGTGGGATCATAGTATTGGATTTAAAAGGCAGGTGATGAATCACAAACCCTCATAAATAACGAGATGGCAATACACCCTCTTTGCACAGTGTAAATGCCACGAGAGGAGGAGATGGAAAGGGAACTATCACACAGCTAAGCCATTACCATCTGCACAATTAATATATGCTCTAAGCAATAGGGAGTAGGAGGAAAAGCATCATCGCTTATGACTATGTAGTCATTAGCCAAGATCCTCGTCTTCATTAGACAAATAAATTAAAATTCACATTTACTAAAGCTGTCACAGTTGCTCCAAAACAATACTCTAAAAAATGGTCCCTCTGGATTTGGATGAAAACAATGCCTTTTGAAGGAGTAGTTGGTAAGCAGAAGCATGACATCAGATACACTGAAAATCCAGTGCTATTAATATAATCTAAATTAATCTCCTCCCGCCCCCCCTCTTCTACAATAAGGAGAAAAAAATTAGAGCACATGCTAAATTTTAGTGAAAAACAATGACTCAGGATAATAAAGGTCTGTAATTCAATGAAAAACTTGACTACAAAACCACCCTGCTTTTCCAAAAGTTTTAGAGCTTGGACAGACTTTACATTAGAAAATTGCTAAAGAGAAAGCATGGATGAGCACAGTGATGAGGTAGAATAGTAAAACTAAGCAAAGCCAGAAGGGGAGAGGATAATGCATTTTCAAAGCAATCATAAGGAGGCAGGAGAACTTGGTCTGTGCTAAGAATATTTTTGATGAATTAAAAATTCGGGAGGGGGGCAGGGGTGGGGGCGCTATTTTCATTACTAGTCAATACTGAAAATAACACAAAAGCTATGCTCAAGCAGAGAAGGGAAATGTTTTTGCTAACACTGACCCTTTGTGCCAACATTGAGAGGGACTTGTTTACCTAAATGGAAACTCTCCCATGTTCCTGGGCATAAAATATCTTCACTAAAACTTTTTTAGTGGATAAATCCCCTGATGTAGAGCTGACACCCTGTTCTCTTAATTGGCATCACACTTTCATTATGGAAGACAAAAGATTGTCACACTAGGCCTGAATTGTCGATGTCTTTCAAAAAGCACTTTGAACATCATGTTTTCCAGGGCTGGTAAGGGGTGCTAAACAACAAATAACTGCAAGGAATAAAACTTTTCACTTGCTCATCCCTGTCAAAACTAATGAGCAAAATGAATCCTGATATCCTGCTCATTTCTCTCAACTGAAATAGAATTTTAAAAGTCCCAAAGTATAAGGATACTTTATTTCTATAAGTAGTTCAGGGGTTGTGCCATGGGCATAATATTAAATTTGCCACATTCCCACCCTATTTTGCAGGAGTGGGAAGTTCGGGATTCTAGTAGTGATATTCAGCCGAGCAGTCTCTCCAGGTTTATCAGCTTGGCTGTCATACATCCAACATAACACAGTCTACTGGTCCAATACTTTACAAAGCAAAACTAAAACCTGTTTTTGCTACTTATTGCACCAACAAATGCAAGTTAATAAAAAAGTTATCCAAGTGAAAAAACCTGCTTTACCAATGCTTTTTTTCTTTCATATGGGTAAGTAATAATTATCTTTGCCTATCTGGAGTTTGAGCATTGCATCCATTAGTCATGTATTTTCTAATTGCTTTATATTGATGCAATATCCATTCCTTCCTCTGAACAAATTACTAATAAGGTTCTGTAATATCTATAATAAATAGGAGGTAACATTTAATATTTACTTTCATTCATGACATTAAACAATAACTACTCTCCATGCTCTTTTACTTGTCTTCAGTTCTGTGGGGTAGTGTTCCCACTGCTAACAATTTCAGTGCCTTTGTTCAGTCTTACCCCTATTTCTAAAACAAGGACACACCCAATTTTCTTAGCTATCCTATAAATCATAGATATAGATTGTACTAAAATTAAAGCCATATTGAGGTAACATGGAAAGATGAACCCTAAAGAAAATTAAATTAGGTGAAGCAGAGAAGATGTGGCCAGATAAGACAGCTGGAATGGGAGTCTATCTCCTTCAATACATGAAAAATACCTTCAGTACTTATGGAAACAAAATATTAACACAGAAAAAAAAAACCCCAAAAAAGTGCAAATAAGCAAAACTAAAGAAACCACCAAAACATTTACCATAACACCAGAGAATCAGATTCTGGGATATCCCTACACATAACCTTTTCTAGATGGTTTTGGAACTAGTGTTAAGTATTTAATTATAACAAAAGAAAGAGGGCCATGATATAAGCTTTGGATCTGTCCAGTTAAATCAAAGGAGGAGTAGAAAAGAGGCAATGACTGGATGCCTGACTTAAATGGCAAAATGCAGCTGCTGTTGATTGACATGAGTGGGACCCCACCTGCAGCATCAGTGGTAACCTATGCAGGGGAAAGGTTTCCTCCTAATCCTTATCTACAAAGATCTTTATAGTCTCAAACAATCAGATTTTCATTTCTTCTAGAATTCTAATTTGCCTCCTCAGATTTTCCAGGATTTTTCCTGTTTTTCAAGCTAACTAATTTTTTTAAAAACATCATAATTCTGAATACTGAAGTATTTGCATCTGGAAATTACTCCAGAACCCTTCAAAGCCAGGCTAAGTATTTTGTATTTGTATTATTACAGACATATATAACTGCAAAATAACAACACCTTCCTGAACACCAGCATGCAACATTTTATCCATATCCTTCAGTTTTAATAATGTGCAAATAAATTTACTTGAAATTATACTGCAGCTTCTCTAACATAAAAGCACCTTGCATTAGAAGATGAAGACAGAAGGCTATGAAAAAGTAATAATCTTGAGTATATCTTCAGTATCTCTTTCTTCAAAAAGAAATAAACTACTCTGTTTGGCTGGGAGAAGGGGTGAATGCTTCTTTAACACACAGCAGTGTCCTTAGAAAATTCTTTTTCATATAAATATTGCAGCTCTTGAATGTATTTCTGGAAGGCATAGCAAAGTTACATGAAAATGACTAATGGCATATCTTTCTTATGGCTACCCTACCACCTCTTTAAAAATCCAACAGCAACAAAAGTCATCTCCTCTCTGTTGTACGTGCCATTTCTCCAGCAACACTAATGCTGTGAAACAGTATTCAAAGGCATTTCAGGATAACCATAATGTAATATTTGTACATTCCAACTGTATGTGCTTTGGAGACCCCCTCATAGAAGCAGCCCACAGACTGGTGTTTAAAGATGCACAGTGCTTTACTCTCAGTTGTTTGCCAAGAATAAGATATACCCTGGGATGGAATGATGGAACAAGCTCCTGTTGTGTGTAATGAAAAATAGAAGGAGAGAAGGATGAATATTCAGTATTTGCCTCCTTGCCTTTGTCTTGTTTTCCGTCTTGTGCAATGATGGTCATCTCTGCTTTTTACAAAGAGAACCAAATGAAGAACATGAGCCATCTTCCAGAGGGTAAATGATAAGATGAAAACACAGGTGATGAAAGCTCCCTGAAAGGGTACAGCTTATCAGCAAGGTCTAACAATAATTTACCTCCTCAGCTGACCACAAACAAATGTCTTGTAGTCATCCGAGTTCAAGGGATTTCTAAGTTCTTTCCAAGTAGTTTTCATTGCCCGACATTTGTAATATTTTGGTAAAAATATCTATGAGGTCGATTGTAACAAGCTTTATGATTACAGTAAATTAATGTTTTCTTGGTTTCCCACATCAGCAGAAGCATTCCAAATTTTGTTGTGAGTGCTTCTTCCTATGTAGTATCAGCCATATTGCCTTGTTAAGGTACAAGACTATTATTCTAAAGCACACATCTTGTTATTAAGTTAAAAAACCCCAAAATTATACAAAGATCTATTGCTGGTAGCTAATTTTTGCTATTATTTCTACCAATATGAACTGCTGTAAAAACTTGCACAACAAAGAAAGAATAGCAAAGGACAAAAAGAGAGGACAGAATTTGTGGATGTCAACATTGTGATAAAGAAGTTTTTCCTTCTAGCTCCAACATTTCTGATGCTTACCCAGATATCTCCAAATGGGGATAGGTTCTGGATTGACAGAAACAACACACTGAAGTGGGTTAGAAAAGTTATGGTCCCTAAGAGAGAAGCCAGCCAAATGGTTGGACCATTGGCCAGCCAATGCTGAACCACTTGGTCCTAACCCTACTGTACCAGTTTCCATTAATGCAAATTAAACTGAGATCTCAAAGTGTTTCCCCAGCAGTTACACATCACTTGTTTTTCTCCATTCTGACACTGAAGAGAATGCACCATAATATTTTTCAATATATACTGAATAAATATTACATTACCACTTTAAATAGGAAGAAAGCTGGCATGCAACACCTTCTACAGTAAAGATATCTTAGTCTTGCAGGGATTGTTAAGGTCTATCACTACATTTTCTAGTGGAAACAAATGTTAGCTTTATAATCCCCAATGGCTTTACAACCCTGCAAAGGGCTTTGGGAAAAGGAAATTTTTTCCACATTAAAAGGTCATATCTTGTCATATGCCTTTCACTTTTCAAGATAAATTTTTGGAGCAAATATTTTTAAAATGTCAGCGTTTTAAAAAATAGTCCTGAGACAGGTCCCTGTCAGTAAACGAAAACATACCCATAAGCTGTAAGTATATTTTTGGGCAACACACAGGAGGAGCAGGGGGCCATTGTGCAGCAGGAAAACTATGATATAGTTGCCCTTGTGGAAAGACAATGGGATGACTGGCAGAACTGCAGGGCTCAGTTCAGGGCCCCTCCCTGCAAGGAAGACATTCAGGTATTGGAGCAAGTCCAGAGAAGGGCAATGGAGCTGGGACAGGGTTTGGAGCCTGTGTCTTATGTGCAGCAGCTGAGGGACCTGGAGGGGGGAGCTCTGCCTGGAGAAAAGGAGTCTCAGTGGAGACCTTCTTGCTCTCTACAACTCCCTGGCAGGAGTTTGTAGCCAGGGGAGGGTCATTCTCTTCTATCAAGTAACAAGCAAAGGACAAGAGTAAACCAGCCTCAGGTTGAACTAGGAGAGGTGTAGATTGCATATTAGGAAAAATTTTTCACTGTAAGGGCTGTTAATCATTGTAACAAGCTGCCCTGAAGAGGTGGAGTCACCATCCCTGGAGGGATTTCAAGGATGTGCAGATGTGTCAGCAGCAGCCACCATAAAAAAAAGATATGGTAAGCCGTTGAAGGATGTCATGCATATTTGACATTCTGCAATTACTGCAGCTTTTTTAAAAAAATGTTCTCAAAAATAACACACTGTACCACATGAAGATGGAGAAAGAATGACTTCTCAATTCAGAAGCCAAGCAGGATAAGGCACTCTTGCAAACCCCACCTGCGAAATGCTGAATGTGGACTTACAGCTCATATGTGAGAATAATTTAGGGTCCTGAAGATTTGTTTGTTTCTACACAAGTACCAGAAAAGATCATGTCCACAGAATACAAGTGCTGGGGATCCTTACTGCATTGATTACACCACCTTGAAACACCTTCTGCTACTGCAACAGCAATTTCTGAGGGAACAGTCTCCAGGTCACGTCAGTGAGGTGATTGCTGAGGTCCTTTTTGTTCTGACATGAGGAACATGCCTCATGTAGCTCTTTCCTTGTGATTTGATCTCACAGTCTCCTCCTGGCCCTGAGACATTCTTGCCATCTGCTCGTACAGATGGCATATTCATGTAAATTTTAAAAAAGGGTTTTCCAAACATTTTCTATTCTCTCTCTTTTCAGATGGTTCTAGACCAGCAGAAGCAGCAAATGTTCTAGGAATGACTATTCAGAAAGAAAAAAAAGCAGCAAAAAAAAAAAAATTATGATCTTACACAAGTGATTCAGAGGAGAAAAAAAATCTAGTCACTGAACAGAAAGTAGAAATATCTGGATTATAGTCTGAAAATCAGTGACAGGTATAGCTTCAAAGTGCTCTTCTGCAGAGGCTTACACACATTCTGAGTCTGGAGAATTACCTGGAAGCATAAAGCCCCGGAATTTCTTATAACTTATCCTAGTTTCTCTCCTTCTAAGCAGGACTGAATACTGTTCCAAGAAAAGCTCTCTTCAGTTACTTTGCACATTGAAGACCACAAGAAATTTCAATTTTCAGAGAAATAAAGAAATAGACCCAGGAGATGCAAGGGAAAAAAAACCCCAACAAACCTCTTACACTTGAGGAGTTTAGGCAATTCTTATTTCTCAGAAACCATTTTACCATTCTGTAAAGTTCAATAACAAAGTAGGATAAAACAGTGGGTGAACAAATCAGCAATTATCTTCCCAGAAAATGCATTAAAACATAAAGGAAATGTTTTCTGGGGGGAAAAAAAAAATCACTCGAACTAGATATTTAACTAGAATAAAAACTAAATCCAAGTACTTGCACCTTCAGATAAGACACTTGGTAGGGAAAAAACCATATTCTTTCATTCAATAAATAGTATTCTACAATGTCTTACATTAAATGTGTAAAAGACAAGCTTCATCTGTACAATCACAAGCACAACTAGAAAGTAATTATGCATGAACCACAAGAGGTATTATTAGTTCTACAGACAGTGGCCTAACTCTTATTTTTCTTACACATGCAAGGCCCCCAACCCTGCTCCTACTTCTTAGATCCATCTCAGATTTTACCAATTTTAGTAAAAAAACCCCAATATGTGCAAGTGGAATTTATACAGATACAAATACACTGGTTTTATTTATCAAATAGATATCATATATTTAAGCATGTGTTTGTATACACACATTTAGCATCTATTCCATTAGCTGAGTCTTGATCAGAGAATTCTGAGATTTTATGTATGTCCTTCCAATGGGAAAGTCTCCCTTCTCGGGATCACCAACTACCAGCTCAAATGATATGATCAAAGACATTGCGGAAGAAGAATGATAGATTGCTGTAATTCTAAATTATATAAATTATTAAAATTTAATTTAAGATTAACTGTTTGATGACTTCTATTTGTTTTTGGAATATGCAATACCCTTGGAGCAACTTAAACTATTTTGTGGTTCTGTAGCTGATGGGAGTTTTTCTTATAACACAGACTAAATGCCACAGTCTGTCTGTTAGGCAATAGAACTCAGAATTTTTTTCACTTCATTGCAATATAATAATTTTGGATAATAGGGCTTTTAATGGAAAGGATTCCTGTAATAAAAGGACTGACTTAAAGCTTTTTTTTAAATTAAGCTTAATTGAATTAATTATTCACATACTAATGACTTAACAGCCACTTAATAAAAAAATAAAAGCAAAAGACTCTTCTGAATACTTACCCTATACTTAAAATCTAATAAAGGGACAGAAATAGAAAGATATCTTTGTTTTCTTTCAGATAGAGGAGATATTTAAAACACAACTACCCTCCCTCCTGCTGAGGATGAATGGTGTAAAGATGCCATTCCAAATCCTACAGAAAAATGCATATTTAATTTATGAGTCCTTAATTGAAAAGAGATATTTATGAGAGTCAATGATCTCCTCTTTTTTTCCAGAAATTGCATCTTTCCTAAAATTGACTCATTTTGTGAATGGGCTGCTATGCAGGAAAAGTGGAACAATGTGATTCTGAGAAAATGAAGCAGATTTGCATCAATAACCCGGCCATCCCAAGGTGCACATGAGGGCTGGCATTTTATAATTCTTCATAATAATGCTTGGCACTTATGTAGGGTTTTATGGGATCAAAGCACTTTACAAACTAATTAATTAATCTTCACAACACCCCTGTGAGAAGGTAGGTTTTAGCATTCCAATTTACCAAGTGGAATGACTGAGCAGAGAAGCTGGATGATTTGTTTCGTGTCCAAATCTTCAGTTCATAGAAACAGTGCTATTAGAAATAACAGTTGTTGTATTTCTCTGCTTTTTTCCTTGGAACCTACAAAAGAACTATTTGCATGAGAAAGGAAAATAGCATCTGGCCCATACCTTGGGCCAGAGCTGACACCTTGTTTATTTAAAACAACAATTAATTCATTTAAGCAACACACTGGGATTCAAATTCCTTTCCTTATGCTGGATCTATATTGACTGTGCAAGAAAAGAGCTGTGATCAGACTTGTCCTGCCCCAGGATTTCCAAATAATGAGATTGGGGTGGTAATGCTTCCTTGTTAATGCAGAAATTCTTTGTACTTGAAATTCTACGTAATTGTACAGTATTGAGTTTTTTTCAAGTCTTTGCAACAGCTACATGACTTCAGTTTGAAATGATGTTTTACTATGTTTGCATTTATTTCTGTAAGTTTTCAAAAAGTTCTTGCTTTGACCACCTGCATACAAGATTTAAGGGTTCTTACACGTCTATGTATACTAACAGCCTTGAAAATCTGGACACAGAAATCGAATTCACCTCATTTCTTGTGCAAGAGTAAACAACTGCATGTCAGACTGTGAATTAGCTTTGGCAAGTGTTGGCAAAGGAAAAGTCAGTAATTGCATCTATAGGTGTGAGCACCAGCACAAAAAATTACCCACTTAACACAACGGAAACGCTTCTTCCCAGATTGATATTCTCTTGTTCAAACAAGTTTTATAAAACTTACTTTTTACTTCCTCTTTGCAATGCCTATATATGCCCTATTGTCATACAAAGAAATTTAGTGTTATATGACAAGAAGTGATAACCACAATTAAGAAAACTTCTATTTTTAATTGGAGCAACAGAAAGCAACTGACACTTCAGACATCCTACTAAAATATGCGTAATATTTACTTATTTATTTTAACAAATGGCAACACAACTTTGAGATGCTATTGGTGCTTTTTATGCTACAAGGTACCCCCATTATGTTTATTTTCTCTTCTTCCCTGAGGCTGGACAAGGCCCCAGTTGGAATGAAGGGCTGCATGGCCAAGAGAGGCACGAATGTGATGGAACCAGAAAAACCTGCTCCCTTAACAGGTATCATGACCAAGAACAGCATCCAAAATAATATCTTCTCCCCAGAAAAGAAGTCCAGGTTCTTTTTATCTCTTCTGAAATCCCCAAAGTGAGAAAGATTCTGAGAAAATTTTTTGCTTACCATGAATAGGCATTAAAAGTCCTTAAACACCTTCAGTCCAGCTTCTGGAAATATAATTTTGTAGCAAAAAGATAGGACAGATCTTCTGCTTTCTTGCAGAAGATATTTTGGAGTAACAAGGATATTTGAAATATTGTAGGCAGTCCAAAGACATAATTTTAATTCACAGAATCACTAAATTTTAAGGGGTTGGAATGGATCTTAAAGCCCATCCAGTCCCAAACTCCCTGCCATGGGCAGAGACACCTCCCACCAGGTTGCTCAAGCCCCCATCCAACCTGGCCTTGAACACTTCCAGAGTTCCAGCTAGTACAAATGATTGTTCGATTTTAAAACTGAAAAATGGAGCCTTACCTCCAAATTATGCTTAGGATTTAATTAAAATTAAACCCTATCAGAAAAAAACTCAGAAAAAAAAAAAAACTTCAAACAAAAAAACCCAAAAAACCAAACCCAAACCCAAACAAAAACAAACCCCTCCCATAACCCCAAACCAAAACAAACAAAAAATCCCAACAAAAAAACCCCAGAAAAAAGCAAAGAGTAGCAAATTAAAGATCAAGTGCTTTACTGAAGGGTAGCTGGTGTGAGCAACTCACCTCTCAAGGAATATTGTCTGAGAAATAAAGATATTTGCAAAGCAATTGCTTTTAAAATTGTCCATTGGATTTCATAGACAATAAGCTTCCTATGAGGAGTTAAACTGCTGAACAAGTCTTAATAATACAACAAAAATGCCCAGTGCTGTTTTACCAGAGCAAAATGTGGGAGAATCTATTTTACTTGCAGAAGTGAAAATTTCCAAGCAGCTGAAACTGAGTGAGCAGACAGCAGAAGGCACAGCTGAGACAACACAAAATACAGGCATCCAGGACTGTTTAAGATTCATGTGGCTCAATGCTGGTAGCATTGAGTAAAGAACAAAGCAAGGCCATCATACACATAATTCTCTCATTTGTGGGAGATTACTGTGTTCCATGAGTCAAACAGGAATTACTGCTGGCTGAGTTGGAGACTCATAGTTGGTAATGCATTAGATGAATCTTGGCAAGTGAAACTGCTGGGCTTTCAAATGGGAAACGTCTTTAATTTCTGAAAAAAACTCCTCTGTTCTACTTCCTTTGGTTTTCCTTTTGGCTAAAAAGGATGACAAGGTCATTACCGCACAGAACACGGTTCCTATCAGCAGTTCTGTGTATATTCTATTTTTCTGTAAAAAACACCCACAAACTTCATTTACAAAAAGCAAAAAACCGTCCTACTGAAGAGATACAAAAGTATACAATGCTCTTGGGCCTGTAATTATCAGTTCTCTACCCACTGTCACAGAGCTCTCTTGTGAGGAACGTTGGGAAAAATGTAGGCAAGAGTCTATATCTCTGTAATCAGCATGGTAATGGTGCAAAACCACACAAAATGTCTCCGTCTTCAGCCACTTCTTCAACTATATTTAATCCTTGTATTCTAAACTAAATTTCCCATTGCTCTGACACCTGGCATCCCAAGACTCTCTCCCAGCAAAGAGGCGAGTTCCAGAAAGACACCATAATGTAGCTACACAAAAAGCAGCAATTCAAAACTGGCAAATAGAAGGATCTTACTTGTCACCATCCTCAAATCTCACATTCCTTGGAAAAAAATTCAAAAAACTTGGTGCTTTCAGAGGCCACAAAAATCAGAGAAACGGTTCTTCCCCAGGCTTACACAGAAGAAGGCAGAGGACAGCTGAACTTTCCATCCGCATTTTAGAACAGATTTGATGTCAAAAGTCAGGAGAAATTTTTTATATATATATTTATAGATATAAAAATAAATCTAAGAAATAACAAATCTTATCTACTGTAGCACCCATTTCTGCTAAGTGTATTTTATAAACCAGATATTTTAACACAGAGAAATTTAGTTAAAGCCATATCTTTTCCTCAGTTCTGACTGCATATCTTATTCAAGCTTTCCTCAACCTACTGTAAACTGTTTGCTATCCTGGATTTGAATGTCTAAATTTACTGTTCTAAATATGTTGTCAAATCACTAACATCCTCTTGGAAGTCATCTTAACTTCCAACATAGTAATTTTCCCTGTAATAACTCTTCATTTAAGACTATATGTTTACAATTTTCTACTATTCAGGTGATTTAAGTATATAATCTATTGAATGTCCTGGTCTTGGCAGCAATGAATAATTTTCTTGCCAGATGGAATATGAAAAAATACGAAACAAAACATTTTCCCAAAACATAAATAGCTGGCAGCTATCCCTCAGAAATAAAAGTCCTTCTTAACTTAAAAACAACCACCATGTCGCGTTCTCTGTATAAAAAAGGTCAAGAATTTAATTATGCCCTTAACTAATGCCCTGTAGCAGTGAAGAAGGCAGGCTATGAGGACAGCATACCAACCATTTAGATGGCTCCTTTCATTATTAGCGATTTTTCTTTTTTTCCCTTCCCTCTCTCCCCTCTTTCAGTGACAGCATCATCCAGGTGCTCGCAAAACTGCCTCCTAGTCCTTCCTGAAATGTAACTTCCCAATGTCAAATCTAATCAGATGTGACATACACACTCTATATGGCTTCTGCTCACAAAAACAAAAAGAACAATGCTAAGGGATAACTGCTTGCTGCATGAAACAGAAATTCAACTATAGGGACGCAAAAGAAATGGATGGTTACATTTATACTGATAAGATCACTTGCAGTTCAATGAATTTGATTACAGCAATCAAGGTAAATGCAACCAAATTCACAGCAACATTTATATGTGTGTGCATGTGATAATGTTTATAAATAGATGTATGGGGAGGTGAAAAAAATTCAGACTGACACTTAAAGGAATCTCACTTTAGAAAAATGCATTCCAAAGTAAGAATATGTGACTGCAAGTATAAGCTAAAGTAAATTAATGCAGCAAGAACTGTAGTAATTTTCAGAATAATAGTGTACAGGGGGTTTTAGATATGTGAGAAATACAACTAAGCAGGCATTTTTAAGATATGTGGAAATTACTAATAAGCAGGCATATCACTATAAATATATCACTATTGTGGACACTTACATTATGGAAATAACATAACTCTGAGTTAAATTTAGATTAAATAGATAGATAAAGCAACTTCAAGCTATGAAACTAAAACCTTAATATTAGAATGAGATCATTGATATTACTTGGTCCAGTGAAGGCAAAAGCAGACTATGGCCACTCACATAACCCTGTTGTGTTACCACTGGTGCATCTTCCCCATCCAGCCCAGGGTTTGAAAGATATTTTAGCCAGAAAGCCTTTCTGAGACCTACTGAGCTGAGTCTGAGGAGGAGGAATTGATTCTACATTTCACAAGGCTTGTCCATGGTTCATTAAGAATTAGGACATGTAAGAAGGGGTTTTCTTGCCATGTCCTCTATGAGGTATCTGTTATGTTCCATAGTCTCTACCACAAAACACACAAGAACCAGAGGTGTCCTTCCCCTCTGTGCTGTTCAAGTACACAGTTGCCATAGGAGAGAAGGCAATTGCAGTCCCCAGTCTTAGTGCTGGCTAGGGCAGTACAGGGTGACAATCATCTGGCCCCTGCCCTCAATCACAATTCATTCCAGCACAGCAACAGAACAATGGCAGAATTCACATCCATCATTCATCTTGTGCCAGCTCACAGGGCAAAGAGAACCCTTGAAATGCACCAAGCAGAGTCTTAGAAGAGATGTAAGAATTGATAATCTCAAATGTGAGATCACTAGGTATACCAGAATACTAGAAAATTCTTTCCTAAAGTGAAATTTTTTACCTAGGAAAAAAAGCTGTCAAAATGCCTTTAACTCTGGGCTGTGCACAAGTCCTACAATAGAAAAATATCCCATTTTAGAAATATTCTAAAACCATTTTGGATAACACATTGTGATTGCAAGTATTGAAGAAAAGAACTCCAGGAAATAAAGGTTCAAAGCAATAATAATGACTCCTCTAATTACATTAAACAGCTTTATGTAAAAAATAGACACCATTTCACTTTATTGCATCTTATAAAAGACATTAAAACTGATTTGCTATTTATGCCAAATGAAAAGGAGGAAAGGCTTCACCCAAAACAATGAAGCAGTACCAACACTGGTTCATCTCAAAAAAAAAAAAAAGAAACAAACAAAACCCTCAAAACCTTAAACAAAGTATATTTCATGAAAGGTTTTAAGTTTTTGAAAAACAAATGAACAACAAGAGGAAACTCCCAGAAAACAAAACTTTCTTTTACTTGCTTCTTCTATGGACAATTTTTTGTGACCTCTACTTACTGCTTATCAACCTTTTGAAAAATAGAAATTATTACAGATGGTTAAGTAGTCAGAATAAAAAATGCCACAAATAGCAAAAAAAAGTTAGCATTATTGAAGATATTAAACCTGATATTTATTTCTAATTTATTCTTGAAGATCATAATAAAGATTATGATTTCAGAATCTTAAATTGAAAACTACACCAAAACCATTGTTATGCTTGCTCTCACTCCATTAATATAAATGTGTGTTGTGTAGTTGGTTTATATTTCACTTTAAACTACAACTGCATTTCAAGGAACCAAGTATCTCTTGCTTCATTGAACAATCACAAAAACTCCAGACTTGCTCCCAGCCGTAGTGCCAGAGCGTGAACTGCTCCCACAGAAAACATCATTGGACACAACAAACATTGGTAAATACAATACCCAGCTCTGCAGCATTTTCTATTGTTAACTCAGACAATGCTTTCCTGCTATTTTGTTACCTACCCACACTGCATTGTCAGTCACCTTTTGCAGCTACATTTCAAAATCAATTTCTCAGCAATTATTTATCCTGTTAACATCACTAAACAGACAATTTCCCCAGTTTTCAGAACTTCTCAAGAGTGAAGACCCTTTTTTTATTTTTCCAGTCACCCCTCTAAACACAGTCATACACAACAACAACAACAGGCTGAAAAGCATTTCAAGTCATACCTCATCTTAGTGAAAATCAGAAAGCTGATTCATCTGGGTAGCATACAAACCAATCTAATATTCAATCAAAAATATTTTTAAAACGTATCAGTTAAACTATCAATTCGGCTGCCATATACATTTTCTGTTTTTTCCTCTAATCCTCATTTTGTATTTCATATTTCAATTCCTTTGAAGAAGAAGGTCTAAACCAGGCTTTTAATCCAGAATGAGTATTTCAAATAATATTTACAGTCTTATCTGTTCTTAATCCAAGTCTCCAAACTGTACTAAAAATGGCACTTTATCTCCAAAATTTGTATTAAAAAAAAATCTTTATCCAACCTTAGAATACTTATTTTTTTTCCTGGAATACCATCAGTTATATAGAATACAGCAATAAAAGAAAAAGCATAAAAAAAAAAAACAAGTAATGGTTTTTATTTTTAGCTTTTTAATCATGGTTTTAAAGTAAGAGACAGAAGAGTTAGAAATGGTTCATACTGACCTGAGTCCATAAAGGACTGTTCCATCTGGATGCAAACGAATCATTCTGTTCTTCACAGTGACACCATGAACAAATGACTTCTTGTCATTCAGGAAATAGGTATCGGGCACCCAGAGCTGATCAGCTACCCTGTTGTCCAGAGTAAGGTTTAGGGGTATTACATTATAGGACAGCCTCTTATCCCTCCATGCTTGCTGGAAGTACATTGTCAAGGTATAGTCCTATGATGAGAAAAAACGAACAAAGTTTGCATTGAAACAGATGGCATACATATGCAAAAAAATGACAATGCAAATACACATGTATTCATTGTGACTGTTCCTAAAGGCAAACATTTCTGTTCAGAATTTCCATAAGTAGATTTATGTATTTTTACAGTACTGAACATCTTGTATACACTTAATAACAGCAGTGAGAACACAAAGAAGATGGGGCATTTACATTTTATGAATGACTTGGAAGTTGTCATTTCAGTATTTAAAAATAAAATTTTAAAAATTGTAGACACTTAACAGCCTGCAATTTCTGCAGCACTTTACAAGCCTGGGAGTTCTAGGAAACAGGAAGATTCACAGATCCAAATTTCATTTAAAGGTCTCCACTGTATTCAATAGAGCTCTGGATCAAGCCTTCTGTCACAGAAGTTGCAGTCACCACCCAAACACTTCCTTAAATTAAAATCTCTTCAAAGTCTGTTAACTTTCCCCTGGGCACTGAAAACAATGGGGAGTCTCTGAGGTTCCTATGCTATACACTCTAAGTCTTAATTTTACAGATGAAGTAAAATTATTCTTCAGGGGACAATTCAGAGAGCACAATTACCATCACAGTAAATATTCACAGTATTATAAGACTTGCATTGTCTTGATGCAGGGTGCCACCGTACAGTGCTTCAGAGATGTTTTGACCTTTTGGTGCTTTAAAGAATAATATATTTTAAAGAATAATATATTTATAAAGGCTATATCTTTGTAAAAACTGTTATACAGATGCAAAACAATCATTATGTTTAGCTAATGCTAAAAAACCCGCTAGAAATAACACACAATGTATATTGAAAGCATCCCTGTGGAGAAAGACTTGCATAAATGGCAACATTAGTTCTCATTCGCTGTTTTATATTTTAAAGGAGAGTCCACTATTTAAAGTATTTTTTATTACAGTTGGAAAAGAAAAATTAATCTTCCTGCTGAACTACTTTAAAAACATATGCCACAAGTGTATTTTACAAGCATTTTCACTTAAAAGGATATTTGACATATGAACACTATATAGAACTTCTCAGAAAATAAAAAAATAAATTTTTCTTGATCTGCAGTTTCACAGACTGAACACCCCAGTAAGAATCACTGAAATTGGGTCACTGTAATTATTCTCTTTACAGTGTACACAGTCCACCCTTGAAGTAAGGAGGGTCTGTGAGAACTATGGCTATTTCAGCAGAGTTCTGTAAGCAATGACACAGCACCTTGAAACTAATTAACCCTACCTCTTCTGCAGAACAGTGTGCACTCAGATGAATCATTATAAAACTTTTTTTACAGAAATGTGCATTTAAGTGGTGGTAACACTCTTATTTTTTGCCTCATCCTTCCCTAGAAGAGCCCATGTACATGGGCTTCAAAACGCCTCTTCAATTTTCAGTGAAGTAGGGGGAAATACATGTTCTGTTGTGAATAGTTACTGCATTTCTTCCTTATCAACACAAACCACAAATGGTATTGCTGTCCCTTCCACGTTCCTGTCTGCACTGGTAAAAGGTCAATCCCCTTCCCTTGCTGCGCCCCCAGCTGTGCCTGGAACCCCGGCACCTTTGGCTGGGTGTCACAACAGTGACTCTGCAGGGACTCAAGTAGGTAAACACCAATTATTTTACTACCAAATATATTCACCTGGTAGCTGTTCTACAGTCTGATCAGTTTTAATGATCTGAAACCTCTTCCCCATGCCACCTCCCCATGGTCAGGATGCGATTCTGCTTGCAAGAACATTCCACCTACATCCAAAGAACTTCACTGTTATGCTTCATCACTGCTCTGCAGGACTTGATTCATAACCAGCTTTCAGAAAATCTTCAGTAGGAAAACGTATTAGTATTCATTATACTAATATATCACATCATCAAGTAATGATCTGTAGCAATTGTTTCTCTATTATCCTTGGAATGCTGCATTTTATTCCTGTTACAAGGAATAACCTACATGTAGGTAGATACATAAATACATAGAACATGCTTTCCTTTTTACACCTCAGTAAAAGAGGAAAAGAAGAGGAGGAAAAACCCTAAACATACATGGTTCATTGCATAGAAGTGAATTACATAAAACTGTAAATTTGGAGCACTGGCATTGCTGAAAGAAAAGCCAAGTCACCAGGCTGTAGTTTAAAATCAAACACACTGTGTTCCAGAAAGAGCTGGTGTTCCAACTAAAAACTATTTGTCATCTGTTGGCCCTAGTTTTCAGACGTGACTGGAGTTTTTGATGGTCAAAACAGAACTCCTTAGAAATCGTTATAAAACTCTCACAACCTTTTGAATTTAGGTTTTTATTTTTAATGATAATTTTAAAAAACCCCAAAGATGTTCCAAGCTACACAATTCAAAGTGAAATTGATAAGATAGGAAAAAAGCAAAACCTGTCACAAAACTGCAATTCATTCCTTAGAAAGGAGAGAGGCATCTGTTTTCAAAAACCCAAATGAAAGAATAATTCAAAAAAGATGCGCACGTACAAAATGTCCATAAGTATTCTAAGACCCTTTACACTTTGAGATTAAGAATATTCTCATTAATAGGAATACTACAAGAAAAAAGACTGTTAAACTCACATTAAATATGGGCATTCCCCTCCATTCTAAGGATAAATATCAAAACAAACATGTAAATATCTTGTCTCTAGGAAGAGAGGCACACAAAAGAAATAGAGGAATAGAAGTAGAGGATTCCTTTAATTTCTTAAGGTTTAGCATACTTTTAAATTGACAGGATGCGATTCTTAGAAAGAGTGTAAGTTTGAAGAGGAAACAGGAGCAAATTCATTTTAAAAGCCTTGCACAAGGGACTAATTATAATGAGCTGAGAGAAATCCAAACCCAAAGCTCCTGATGACGGTGGTGTAAACCATTACACAGACAGAAACTACAAAGGTACAGACTCTTTGCAACACAGGCACACAGACATATTTTATCCATAGAAATAAAGAGGTTCCTCGGTTGCCCTGGGCATGTGAAGCTTGAAATGCTGTATAAAATTGCATTAGTATTGACAAAATTGCAAGAAAACCCAAAAATATATATAAGCAAACATATTTTCTCTAAATAATATCAAATTTTTAGCTTTCATTATTGTTCCATTGTTTGCCTAGATTTAAATTCAAGAAAGCATTTTGTTCTGTCCAGAGCAAAAACTTAGGCATTAGAAAATGGATCATTACCCCTATTCTATTGTGACCAAAGAAAAGATGCCTCCTCTTTTCCTCACTTCATCTTTCCACTTTTCCTCTTCTTTATTTCATACATTGAACACAAGAACAGCAAATATAAGACAAAGTTAATATTTATGAATAATTTTCCATATGAATAAAAAAGTATCAAACAGTTTCATTAGTACTAGCATATTCATGAGTAACTTTAACTCTCTGCAGTGGTTGCCTGCAAACATTTTAGCTGCTGGAAGTGTAAATACACTGAGAGATTTAAACTTGCATTTAGATAAATAGAATTATTACAGACAGACATGGTGTCAGTGAATAACCATCAATTTCAGTGACATAACAGAAGACACTGGACAGGAAAGCATCAAATCTGAATACTGGCATTCTTATTTATATTCTCACTCTCTTCATTCATGTTCTCAAATAAATGTTTAAGCCAAAAAAAAGAAAAATCAGTTTGGGCCTATTATTAGTTTAAAAAGATTAGATCACAGGCCTTAGCTAAACCTACCCATGGGCCTATAACTGACATATTGCTGGTCCTCTTCTTATACTGGAAAAAGGATCAAGGCAAAAAAAGGAAATAGAGGTCATGAATATTCACAATGACAGTGGGTGTCTAATGCTAAAGACTCTACCAGATGTAAATGTTTTCAAAGCATGATAATATGGTCCAATGTGAGAAAACACATTTAAAATATAGCTCTTTCTTCTGCATTACACAAATTAGGACTGATTCACACTGCAGCTTAAAACTGTAACCAACACTTGTATTAACAGGGATAGAAAACAGCTCCTGAAACACTGGAAGCAATAAAGGCAGGAAACTTCAGAGGAGAAAAAAATAAGCAGAAGGAATATATCATATCTAAAGTATATAATATACATTCTGTATATTGTAAATATAGTATAAGCATGAAGTTGAAGAAGCTATTTATCATTGCTCCGCAGTAATGAATGGAGAACTCATTTGTGGTTTGGCTTAAGTCCACTCCTCATCACATTCCTGGTTACTACTAACTTGTAAAAATGCTTTACTACATTTCCATGTATGGCTATTTTAAAATGAAATAATTTCCTTCTGAAAATGCTTGAAGATGAAGATTTTGCTGGAACACTATATTTATTTAACATGTACACTTAAAAAACTGTTTGTTGATAACATTTAAAAGTGCTGATTGACAACCCTTTCAATCTTTTTTTTTGTTTAAAACCAACCACTACAACATGTTACATTAAAAACAACCTATCTCAGTCTCTCATTGAGAAAAAAATATGCAAAAGTCTGCTTAATGCTGGAGACACTGCAAAGTGACTTATATAAAAGTAAAAAGAATTTGAAAAGTTGAAAGAATGGGTGATGCCAAATAAATGCCAAAATTGTCATATGCACGTTCAAAAAAAGTATTTTTCACATTCTGTAAATCTTTACTTCAAAATAAACACCCCCCCCCCAAACAAATAAAAAACCCACAAACAATGACATCAAGAACCTTACACAGAATTCAAGTTGAACTCTCTCAATCTATCAAATCCCACTTCCCAAGCTGGCCTTAAATCTGTGAGACACATGTAATTTATTGCATCTCCTAAAACTTACTAGGGGAGTTTTCCTTGATGGCAATTAATCTTCTCAAGTTTATGATCTTTCCAAAAAGAAGATCCCAACGAGCTTACCATTTATTTTGCTGCAACTCTCCCACAATTATTCATCAGCAAGTCTCATTTGTCAGGTGAAGAAAGCAGCAAAGATGAGCTTTTCATCTCCCACCACAGTTCTCAGAAAAACATGATGTTATTGAATCAAGCAAGAGACTTGGGTATGAAAGCCAAATGACTGTCAGCAGAGCTTGACTCCTTAGCATGAAACTTTTGGTCCTGATTATATGAAATCCGTAATACGAGACTGTAAGACTTCAGCAACAAGATCATGAATTTGTGTCTCCGTAGCACTACTGAGAGTAGCCAATATTTATATTGTTTCTCCATGGTGATTTAGATAATGACATGGCCTCACAGTACAATGGATTTCATGCACTGAAGTGAAATGAAGCAGGTCTGGCTGATAAATTTCCTGTAACCTTAATTAGTTTAGCAAGATGCTGTGACATTTGATTTTCATTTCTGACAAGTCATCCAGACTGAACCATGATACTGCACTTTTCCTGAACCAGCAATCTGCATGTCACACCAATCAACAAGCATCTGCCACAGGTCTTTTAGCTCTGTCTGATTTGCTGTCTCCTGATAATAAGAGGAAGATTGATTAAAGTGAATCTGGATTGAAAACTGCAATCTAACTGCTACTTGGTTAAGAGAGTCACGTCTCTTGAGATTGTCAGATTGTTCTCTTTTGAAGGGATCTCATCATCCTCATCCAGCACTGCAGGATTCTCAGATGAACAAAGAAAATGCAGAGTATGATAAATAAAAGCAACTATACTCGCTTAAAAGAAGTTATGAAAACAGTAGTTTTCTGCCTCTGACAAAATTAGTATTTAGTCGTGTCATTGAAGTAAAATAAAATATTTTAGGCCACAAGAAACATCAAAAAGTTTATTTATATTTGAATTTTTTTTACTCATGTATCTCAAGTTATTTCCCAGAGTTCACAGATCATTCGGTATGTAATTGTACAGTTCCACAGATCTTCAGAAAGATAAATACCTTCAACAGAAATCATATCTATATTGCTTTTTATTATAGCCTATCATAGAATTGCTTTGCAAAAGAGTAGAGAATTTATTGAAAATACTAAAGAACAAAAAAATCATAATAATTCTTAAGTAGAGTGGAAATAAACCTGTGATTAAGCAGAACTGGAGATCCAGCTGAAAGGTTTGATGAGAGCAGATGGTGGCCTAAGATATTGTTTTGCAGAAGAGACTCGAGACTAAATAACCAGAAACAGCAACAAGAACCCTGAGTGTCCAACACTTTTTTTTTTTGGGGGGGGGGGGGGGGGCAGAGGGAGGAATTCCAGTTTAAGAATATAGTTATTGATAGATTAAATCTGGCTTAAAACTGAGAATTCAAGTTATGCCTAAATGCAGAACTAAACTGGCATAACATTTGAATAAATGCTCTTTTTCCTGATGCTTTAAAGATTCTTAAGTTCCTTCACAAACAAACAAAGCCTTAAGAATTCATTCAGAGACTGAAAGGATTGGCAAGTTAATGCTGCTCCGGACCATTGCAATTAACTTCTGAAAAACAAAAAAAATCAATACTAAAACAAATAGGTGTTAGTCTAAAGCACATAATACTTTTTTTTTAAGATAAGTATTTTGTAATATTTTTCAAGGAGACTTATGGAAATGAATAAATATTCCCAGAACTTATTTATTTGTAAGGGTAGCCTTGCTTCCTTCAGTCAAGGAGCTGTCACTGCATAAAGGCTTGGAGACTCCAATGACAAAAGTGCCATTAATATTCCTGTTATTAGCTTACATAGCTCCGTGTGTCTTTCCACATCCAAAAGGATGTGTAACAATCTCTAAATTTTGAACCAGAGGCTTAATACTGAAACAAGCCACAAAGTTATCTCAATTAAAAAGTGTAAATTTAGTTTCAGTATTAAAAAGTTATGAGAAATAGCTGACAAAAATTTGAATATCTGAGCTTCAGACTGAATTTTTATGCTTAGTGGTGTTGAGAAACACAGTGTTCTAACAAAAATATTTACCTTCTGTGCTTCCATTTAATTGGGCTGCCTGAGGTTGCACTTCTTGAAAAGGAAAATTATATTAATATTTTATTGGATCATTTTTTAGGCAAAAGAACTTACTTTGCTATGTTTAGTTTGCTTTATAAACAGATTAATGTGCTAGTATTTCCTTTCAGGTAAAAAGGCAGCTGTCTCCTCAGCTAGCAATGGAGAAGTCTCTACAAGAAACAGACACGCTCAAGAAAGCATATATGTATATTCTTCATTTTCCTAGATACGTTCAAGAATTTTTCTATTCTAGTAATACTGTTACCCTTGGTTTGTCCAATCTACATCATATTCCCTCTGTATCACAGGGTATCTGAACATTTTCAATGGCTTTCAGCTAAGTTTTCTGGCCTTTGATATTTTCCTCTTTCACAGGTGAGAACACTATGAATTTTTGCTTTTCTTGTCATGTAATATTGGTGAGATCTAGATACATAAAATCTTATTAATCTATGTGAAAATTCCCTTTTGATTAAGAGGGCCAAAGAAAAACAATTCTGTAGAAAAGAAGGAGTACATATGAATATTAATCAATGCTGAGCCAATACTAGCAGTGTTGGCACTATGCAGTTACAAGACATCACCTTCATTTTAATGGTAAAAATTAAAGAGAGAGCAGAGAAGCTCAGATGAAAGTATCGAGTCAGATTTTAAGGAGACATCAGAGAGAAATTCCTAATTGGGCAGGACAGTCCTATAACTTGCACAATTTAACTGAAATTGTGGGTAACCAACAGTTAAGAAACCTCTGTTATACTAGCATTGGGAAAGTGGACAAAATCAGGGTGCTTTTCTCAATGTCACCCTAAACAAAGTGCTGGATATATAATCCAGATAAATTATTAATTAATGAACTGATTGCTTTCCTCAGTGCTTCTTGACACTGAACACAGTCACATTTTCTGTTCTGACTTGGAGTATCCTTTAGCAAGATACAGACTCAGCTATTACACAGTTTTGTCAAAGTAGTTATGATTATCTTATATTTGGAACACTTCTAAAACTAGATCAAGGATATATTTCATAAAAAATAATATTTTAAAGCCAATTTTAAGGTCACCTCACAAAGCAATGTTTACACAGATTAAACAACAATCACACAGAGAATACTGATGTAAGAGAGAGGCAGTGAGAGAGAGAGCACGAGCTGAAGGAAAAGATTTATAAAATAATCCCAAACATTTCCTTTAGTATTTAGTTCATCACAGAATCATAAAAACAATGGGATACATAGTATTTCCTTTAATAATGTACTGTATAACTGAAACACAACTAGACTAATTGATTTCTTTAGCTTATTATGGTCTCTGAGAGCTGCTGATACTTCACACAAATTTATAGGAGAAAACCAGCCAGGTCTGTGCATGACATGCCCTGAGTTTATTTTTGCTTTATTTTTCTTCTAAATGAGCTCAGAGTCCTTTTCCTGTTGTCTGTATGCATACATTTTCTCACATACTACTACTACTAACCATGGTAGATTCTTATGCCGATTTCTTTGGCATTTTTTTGTTGTTTTATTTATTTTTTATTTTTCTTCTAAATCTTTGTCAAACACATGCACTTTGGAAACAGAAACAGAGATGGTTCTAGGCAAGGGTGATCTGGCAGTTTTCTCATGCCACTCCCCAGTCCCATGAGGAGCACCAGCAGCAGTTCTCTCCTGTTAAACACTGTCACATTCCACAACACTTCATCTCTCTGCCGTGCTGATTCCCAGCTCTCTAAAATGGTTCATTAATCTGGCAGTAATAAACCAACACCTTGAAAGAAGCAATGTGCTCTGGAGAGCACAAATCTCCCCCAGAAACATCCCTAGAAGTGTTTCTGTATCTTGGTGCAATATGCCAGAGGCTGCACTGCAAACTGATGTGTTTCCTCCGTTTACATATAAATCTTGTGGGAATAGACAAACCACCCTGATTTAGCCCTTCCTCAGAAAATAATCTCTTGAATACTGCAACCTTATGCACAGATTTCATGGAATTTGAACAGTGAAGAGCGTGACGATGAAAAAAAAAGCAATACTGTCATGTCATCTAGATCTTTTCCTGTATTTTAAATGCTCTCCTCCCTGAAGCCCAAGATGTGACAGGCTGTTTCCTCTCAAAAATGTCAGGCCCTGCAAAGAACTGCCAGCACTGAAGTAAAAAGGACAATTTAAAAAAAAATCATATCATTTCTTTCAGAGATGACAAGCTTGTGGAAGCTGGTAGAAGGTCCAATTTGCATGACAGCCCAACACTTCAGCAAAGAGAATACACTTAGTTGAGACACTGCAAGAGAATAAGTGATGTATTCAGATGAAAGAAAAATTAATATTATTATGTTCTAGGAAAAATAAAAATCTGAAAAAAGAAAAAAAAAAAACCCAGGTGGAAAAATATTGCATCTCTAATAGTTATTAATTATAGTTTAAATTGTTCACAGTTCAGCAAAGCCAAAATCTATTGGAATATCTCACAGTGAAAATTTCATTACAAGTGCCTCTGTTACAAAGGTGTATTTTCCTCTAGTCCAACCTCACACTCAAAGCAAGATCAACTGTGAGGTCAGATCAAGTTGCTCAGTGCTTTATCCAACCTGGTCTTGAAGACCTTGAAAAGCGGATTAGAACAAGACTTTAATAACAATGAAATTGCTACTTGCATTTAGAAAGAAACTCCCTATGCTTCAAAAAGGAAAAATCAGGATGGCCACCCTAATCTAGCAGTGACTGCATCTTAATTTCAGTTTGATTCAAAATCACCATTGTCTGATTTTTAGCGCCATTGCACGCTACCGCTTTTATCTGTTCTGTTTAGTGTATTATTATTCCAGTCGTTTTGTGTCATTTTCTCAGCAATTGCCTCCATTCTTTAATCTCACAACTATTTGAGACACTTAGAAATCAACAGGATTCAGTTACCACTGAGGTTTTGAATGCATCTGTTCACTATTTCCTATATGCTTCAATTGGCACCAACAACTTCTCATGAAAATATTCCATTCCTATACAGTAGATTTTTTTTCTCTCTACCTCTTAACCTCCAAGGTTTCCATCTGTGCCAGAGAACGTTCTATGCAATTAAATAATTTACTTCCACTTTCCACACTGTTAATAGATACTTTGTAAACAACCTTGACTGTAATTGATCAGACTGAAGCTATCCTCTCATCAAGAACTAATAATGTCTCGACACTTGTACTATCAGTTCAGAAATATACTCCAAGAATCAAAAGGAAAAAATTGATTTGGCATCTTTTACTACCAAAGGGGTTTATTTATTTGTCATTGACTGGATTAAATACCTCATCTCAACCTTCAAAATTTGTCCCCTTCTTTGTGGTTCACTATTTCTTCCAGACTTGTACTTCAGTGACCAAGTGGAAGTAACTGTTTTGACAGCTGGAAACACCAAGAACGAGACCCAAGAGAACCTTTTTTCAAGGAATGAAAGGCAAATGGTTTATGGAAATGGCATGGAAAGTATTTCTTACTTGGCACTAATGCAAATCCAGCCTATTTTAACAAAATAAGGATAAATAAGGATACCATACTTTTTTTTTTTTTTTTTCCCAATTGGACAGCTTGTGGGGCAAATGGCAATAAAAGTATTACTGGTTTCATGCTTTTTAGCCCTTCTAGCAAATACAGATGTAAGTGCATCAGGAAATTATTCAGGAAACATGGATCACATTTTTAACTAAGCTGCTTCATTATAATCATACTTTAAATATATTTGACTTTGCAGACACTATTCTGAAAACATGGATGGGTTTTAAGCAATTTTAAGATGTTGCACAGAGCAAACTTTCAACTTACACGGCAGTTCCCTCCAGCTACTCTTACTGGAAGGCATTTACACAACCTGCTGGGACTCTGTTTGACATCATTCCTTCCATCTGGACATCCAAACCAGCACTCTGGATACAATCTTTCCTGCCTTCTCTCTACTTCACACACTTGACATTCACTAAAATTTCTGGAAAATGAAATGCCTGAGAATCAAAACTCTATGAATACTTCAGAAATAACTGAGAAAGGGTTTTGCTTTTTCTTCACAGCTGAAGGAAAACTAAACCAGTGTCTCCAAAAGCAGTAGTCATTTTTGCACAGGTAAAAGAATGCAATGCATTTGGTTCGTTTTTTGACATGTGGTACTGGATTATTATTCTCACATCTTTATATATTTGGAAGCAAATCAAAATTAACCAAGTCAATGTGCTCTGTTAGAAAGAAGTCTAAGGACATATTCCCGTTTAAAACCTGTCAATTCTTACATTAAAAACTCTCAGAAATTTGATAAAGATATGGAAACCAACTAATCCATGGATCAGAAACAAACAATAAATTTGCTGGAGAAACTATCACCAAACGTTCCTTAAAACTTACACAAAACATGTTTTCATTCATAAGATGACCTGGCAAAAGAGTTTCAATCCCTAAGTTTATGACAGAGCCATTATTTCCCTTTCCCTCCAATGGTCAGTAGATATAGAACATATTTATGTAGTCCTACTATTGGAATTTTGGAGAGAAATCAAAATAAAAAACAAATCAAACACACATATAAAGACACAAAAATAATGAAAAAGCTCTGTGATAACTCCACTGGACTCGTCCTGAAAACAATGACCCCTCTCCTGGCATCTTCATCAGTCTTGATGAATTTGTAACACTGGATTTCTGAGTTCACTTTCTACCTTCACAATAAAAATTTTGTTATATATTTTAGGCATAATAGGTTCAAAAAGACATTAGCTGAAGTGCTTTGCTTTTTCTCTCAAATTATTAGACCATAGAAAATGAGTGCAAAGCTACAGCAATAAGTGCACGGCTTCAGCAGGTGTTAGACAAGCAAAACCTCCAGTAGCTCATATATTTCTAGCCATGACCTTATGTGGTGGATACAGTATTTCTGCTTGAGCACATTGCATGTTAGCTGGGAAGCAGCACACATCGATTTGATATCTACTAGCTAGGAGCTGGTTAATTCATGCATGAAATGCACCTATATAGCAGTTCACTGGTTTGATTGATGACACACCTATTCTTTTAAAATAACAGCATACTTCCTGTCTCAAGAGTCATGAAAGTGCTTTACAACATATTCTTATGTTGCTACACACTACTTGAAATGTAGGATTTTTTTTAAAGAAACTCTTCTTTGAGATGCATTCTCCATCATGTCCAAATGAAGTAGAAGCTCTATAAAATTTTCCCTTTAAGAATGATTTTGTTTAATTTGAAAAAGTGAAATCCTAAGTAACGCACTCGTCAGAAAGGGTGTTACACCAGTGTCAGTGATCTCTTTCTCGTCCTCATTTTCCTTGCTCCCATTAAGTAAGCAAGAAAGAAAGTACAAACATCTCAGCATCACACACTACAATTTTTACCTACTGGGCTTTGCTTATCAACACTCTATTCTTGAATTCTGATCATCATCTTTCCCAGAAAGTCACAAGGAAAACGAGGAAGCATTCAGATCTGTATTTATAAGCAAACACAACAGAACCAGAATTTGATACCAGCACCACAGATAAGAAGCCCTTCTTTGTTTTTACAGACAGGGCTTGGGGCTTTTAAATGTTATTGTTTCCAGCGAATCCATAACCAACCACTAAGAAGCTTGAAACCTTCTTTGCTGTGAAATAATTATAAAAGAAATCAAACACAGCTGAGAATAGTACAAAAAAAGTAAATTGATAAGTACTACCCCATATGCTCTGCCCTGTTCTTGAGGAGATAGTAGCTGTACAATTATTTTGGGACAAGAGTGCCATACCTAAGGGTACTGAAATTACAAGTATAAATTTATCAGAAAATCTGTTTGGCATATGAGATTGGTATATGGGGATTCTACCCACACTTCTCTCTCT
Organism: Edolisoma coerulescens; assembly: GCA_013397115.1. NCBI lineage: Eukaryota > Metazoa > Chordata > Aves > Passeriformes > Campephagidae > Edolisoma > Edolisoma coerulescens. The sequence continues at coordinate 442,107 of VWZW01008197.1, read as the reverse complement.
TGCTTGTAGCACTTTCCTGAGGTGACTCTGAGGTGAATCTCAGTTCATTATAATAAGTAACATACATAGTAGATTAGGTAAAGGTTGTAGATCTTAAAAAAAGGAATCATGCTAGTGAAAAGTACTGGTGTTATAGTCTCATAACAATATTCTTTCTTCCCAAATGTCTAAAAACCAATTTAAGTACAAAGAGAGGATATATACACGTGTCTTAAATCAACACAATGACTAAAAATTGTTAGTAAGGATGAAACTTTTTTTTTTGTTTTGACTTGAAATATAAAAAACATAATGAGAATATACCATGTTTTCAAACACCAATTTAGAATCATAAACATGCAGAGGATTTTGAAAATCCTATTTAATAGATCTACCTGTTACAAACAAGTATTGATATTTTCTCATGGCACTATTATCCCAGTACCTAAGCCAGTCCTAACGTTAAGCAAAACCCTTCAAAAAGCCGGTAACTGTGGCTGGCTTCAAAAAGCCGGTAACTGTAACTGGCGCCAGATAAGGCGCCGTATTTCGGTCTCTGAGTGAACTCCCCCTGGTCTCCCGCCCTCCCCCGCCCCTAGCCCTAACCGCTCCCTCGGGTTTCCCTCATTGCTCCCATTGCCCCAGCCCCGCCGTGTGCCGCCCCCACACCCTGAGACCATTTGTCCGTGTGCCCTCCCCGCCCCGGTACCCGCACAGCCTGGAGCCCCAGGCCCTGTGGCTCTCTCCGCCTCTGGGAGCAGCCTGCCGGCAGCTCCTCTCCTCTGCCTCTGGGAGCCCGCACATGTGCTGGCTCCAGGCTCAGGAGAGACAGCACGGAATAAAGACCTCTGCAGCCCATGCAGAGAGCCTGCTCACCTCCTTTGCTATCGCTGAGTTGCAAGCTGACATCCAGCCGGGGCAAATGTGAGGCCGTCCAGGACAGACCGCGGGAGGGCAGAGAATCTCTGCCCTGCCCTAAGAAGCCTCCGCTGCGCTCCCAAGGTTGCAGCTGCCAAGCAAGACCAGCATGCAACAAGTAACAATTCATTCCAAACAGCATTTCAGAACCAGCACTTACACACTCCTCCTGAAAATGTCTTTATTGATTCTACTCAAAGTAGCTTAATTATGGTCACCATTCGCATACAACTTGGTTTGAAGTTCTGATTTATATCAATGGAAATTGTTTATTGTTTGCTTTTTGCTGTGTTACTTGATGCAACATTTCTTCATTACCTGTACCAGAGGGCTCCTCCTGAACACTACAGAATGTTACAGATGTTTGGAGTAAGTTGTGTTAGCACTGATTTCTCTAATGAAGACACTGCCCAGACACAGATATTCAAATTTTAACTCATGGTCTTATTTAGAAAACTGCTGCACAATTTGGCAGGCTTTTTGTTTGTTTGGTGGTGGGGTTTTTTTTTGTTTTGGTGGTTGTTGTTGTTTGTTGTTTTTTTCTCTGTGGGTGTGAAGAGGGAAGAACAGGGAATATAAGCAAGTACATATGATCTTTCAAGGTCCTTCCCAACCTGGGCTGTTCCATGAACATTTTGAGACGAGCACACCCTAAATTAATTGCTTCATTTCTTGTATTAGACAACTTGTTATTAATGTCACCAAATTTTACAATTAAGTACTCCTCTTAAATTATCTCCTCATCTCTGCAGTGTTCAAAAAGTCAAGCTAGACCTCAACTGGCCTACAGCATAACATGATTATCTATAGCAGCTCACAATTAATGAATTACACTTACACTGCATGCGCTCTCACACACACTTATTTAGGAACTCACTGAAACATGAATTTAGTATCTGCTTTTTGGAGCTATTCAGCAAGGAATATGTGCAACTGGAGATGCTCTCTGAGCCTGAGAGAATTAAAGACTCTTTAGATTAAATAGGAAAAAATATGTAAAATTAATTATAGCAAAGTTTGCATAAACAGGAAGAAAATACAGTCAATGCTTCATGAAAGTACCTTTCCTGAGGAAAATATTAAGTGGTTAAAACTAAGCATGTAATTTGAAGTTTTACAAAAGAGCACTTTACCAAATCAATACTGTGAAGGGTCTTAAAAAAAGCAAACAAAACCCCCCAAAAATCCCCAAACCAAACAAGACAAACCAGGTAAATTCACAGGAAAAACCAGATCTCTCTTTCTCTTTCATGCAGAATCAGAGATTTTAGGCACAAAGCTTCACGCGTGTCTGCTAATCCTGCACCTAGTGAAATCATGGATACACTTCAGTATAAGGCTTTGAAAAAAAAAAACCAAACAAAACTTCTATGGAAGTTTTCGTGCAGACAGGGACAATTCTAAGCTTCCCAGAAATGGAGATACATGTGAGCCACTTTAAAATGGATTTTTCATTAGATTCTATTTGATTGTTAGGTTTTATCTGGATCCTTATTTCTCTAGATCTATGTGCAAGAAAAGCCTTTTTGTACTTTATTACATTTCCAGTAACTTTATTTCACTTGCTTTTTATTTACATTGCTATCATACTTCGTAAAAAATTTATCCATTAATCAGTTAAATAACCAGCAAATATCTTTCTTATTCCCTAGTCTAAGTTTATTCAAAATCCTTATGTGAGTGTGATTCCTTTAAAATGAGTCAAAGATACACAATAGAATTAAAAAGAAAAGAACTACACAGCCCTGAACTTCTCTGTACATTTTTTCTGAGCAAGAAAAAAAAAAAATTATCTCTGCACTCTGCTATATCAAGATGTGTAATTGTAAATAACTCTTGGGATGATTTAATCAAAAATGTACCACTCCATATTACAGACCTCAACTTCTATGACCTCACATTGATTTAATTAGAATTTAACCTCCTCTTCTACCCAAATGAAGTTACAATGAAACAGACAGGAGTACCAAATTACTAAGTATCATTCATACGGCTATCATGGCACTTTAGTACCACAACATACGGGTTTTCATGACTTTAGAATGTGACAATGCAACAACTGCAGCGAGTGAGCTGGGAAAAGTTGGTATTTAGATGTTATTTTTTAATTTCTATGTTCAAGAACAGCACAATCTCACAGGAAATTCCTTGTTAATAGGGAAACCCCCATCTATTCATTACTTCATGCTTATTTGTAGCACAATAGCAATTTTTAACATTCATCTTAGTTCAGTATAATTAACCATTCTGCTTAGAATTGAACAGACAACAAAAATGAAGAGGTAAAAGAGGATTCATATTCCAACCACTGGATAATTTACACAATATTCACATATATTATCTATTATTGACACTAAAAGTCACACTTTTAAAAACTGAATGTTGAAATCTAATATTCCTGCCTGCTAGGCAAGCATAGAAAACAGACAGGCTAATGCTAAAGAAAACAAATTTTTATTCATTTATCTTCTGTGGGAAATGAACTGTGTAGTGAATTTTTTAGAAGACGAAAATTGTAATTGCATGTGTAATAAAGCTGAAAATTAAGGAGAAACAGATGGAAGACTAAAAGTTCTTTTTTGTAAGTGGTAAGAGGATGATTCACAAGTATTTGACATTAGTTAAAATTATTTATGGAACAAATGTTTATGAAAAAATGTTCTGCTTAGGACAATGTGCCATCACACAATCAGCAGTGAATTATTCCAATTGCGATCCCTAAACAAAAAGAGAAAAGGAAATAAACTAAGAAAGAAGAAGAAAGTCAAAACTTGTTGACTTCTTCTAAACTTCAGTGACTTGTGTCTTAAAGTTCTACCTCAAGAATTGAGGGGACTATCAGAAGCATTGTAGATCACAGTAATTCTATTAATTTGCAGTTTTAAGATCACTTTATATTGTCACTAAATAGTAATTACCTTCCTAAGGTCAGCTCAATAGAATGTGGGAAAAGATAGGTGGCATGTAAGTACATGAGACTCGTGGTGAAGTTATCACACTTTGTTGTAACAACTCCAAGGAAACATTATTTTTAAGTCTCCATCTACTATTTCTAAACAAAAATTGACAGGAAAGCAAATGATCTTATCCACATTTACATTGTTGCATATGACTTGAAATACATTAAGTGAACATTTTCACATACACCTAAATACTTAAAGTATCAGGAATAATTAAAAATACACAGATTAATTTCTTTTCATTGTTTTCCTAATACTATTTCATGAAAAATGCAGCTACCTTACAGATGATGGTTTTGTTTGGAGTAAATAGGCCAGTACTTTGATTATGCAGTCAAGAGTTCTCTTTGACATTAACAGATTATTTCCAGGCAGTGCAGCACCAGCCTTGCTGTAGGAATGGGCAGTGCAGAACAAGACACAGGCGGGTTGCTGTGGTCTTTAGCAGCAGACAGTAGGTGCCTGTCCATTCTAGTGTCAGCAGTAATCATGCTGTAACCCAGATCCAAATCTGCAGGCAAAATCCAAATTATATCTGGAGCCAATAATGGAGTAAAGCACATCTTAGTTCATCTCTGAATCTTTTGCTTTAAAATATACAGCTGAGTGCTGTTGTCTCTTTGTAGCATGTCCTCTTCCAAGTCACCTTCTCAATCACTCACAGATATATTGCTGTGCATAGGTATTTATAAAATAAGTTAATCATGTCACATGTGGAAGGGTTCATTGAAAATTTCAATAAATTAGTCCCTAACGTATATTAACTGTTAATAAAGTACTTAAAAATATCTACATATTTGGCTTCCTCTTCCACACTGGCCCTTTAAATTGATTACTTATAATACCATAGGACCAATTTGCTCTTCAGTGTTGTTTGAAGACGGAATATAAATGACAAAATGAAAATTTCTGTCACCATTTTACTTCAACCAGCCACTCAAGTTTTTCTTTGGTTTAAAAACTAGAAGGGAGTGTCACATGAATAATTACTAATTTTTTTATATGGTCATCAGAAACACTGCATTGCTAGTTTGACCACAGATATTTTCAGATCTCTTACAGGAGTGTACAACCCCAATACAAGTTTGCAAGATTCTGCAGCCATACAGGCAGGTCTATTTGAGCAGGGGAGCTTTGATCTGGTTTTGTTCCCCATTATTGCACACTTGGTCCAATACACCAATTACAGCAGTTAGGGTCACCTGTCAGCTGCTTCCAATTTTTTCCCATTTTTTACTCTGCCAATATGTTGCATATAGTCACCTCATCAATATAGAAACTCTGAGAGGTTAAGTTACTCTAATAGTAACAACACTAAGGGAGAAAAAAAAGTCTTGCCCTCTTTTCTGTGGCAGTCTGGGTTAGTGCACAATAACTCTTCAGTCTATTTTGTTTAATGGAGGCAATGGGTCTTTGGTATTAAAGAGAACAGCAACAGCAGAACCTACACACCACAATGCACCACAGTTACACAACAGGCAGACTCAAGCTCCCAGGAAGTTCAAAAAAAAATGCAATATTAAGTGCACAACTTGTGATCTACTTATAGAGCCAGAAAGTCTTTTCAAGTGCGTGAAAGAAACCTATAGATACACGTCTTACAGCAAATTACTTGTTGGTAAAAGCATCCAAATTTTAGGAATTTCTGGTTCTGCAAGACAGCATTTTCTATCTACAGTTACAGATCAAGAGTAACATCATTATGCATTGAAAGTATCTAAGTGAAGCACATGCCAAATAAAAGCTGAACTTTTCTTGTGACAAAGCAACTGAAATGGATACTTATTAATACCTAGGGAAATTGACCATGAGTCAGTTTATTTTTTTGCCTAGAGGGGTTCAAGGATATTAAGCAATTTCTCCACACATACTGATGTTTGGATGTTTCTGTGCATTCATTTTAATTAGTTGTTCACATTTTGATTTTTATTTGTTCTTGCAATGATCCATTTGCCTACATAATCTCTTGTTCCTTTTTCTCTCTTCCCATAAAATGGGATTTCAATGACTATATCTAACTGAACAGGTTATTGAAACCTAGATCACAATATCCCACATTACATATGCAAAATCAGTATGAGAAAATTGAGGAAATCTCCAGACTACAGCACAGAATACGAAGTCTGGAGTCTAGCAACAATCCAAAGCATTTTAAACAGCAAGTTTAAAAATTTCAGGTAAAACACCTAAACACCCCCACCCTGTTATGTGTCTGATGAAGAAGAACCAAACATCACACCTAAAAGCAAGAGGTGCCATTGGTACACACGAATAACAAACTTAAACACGGACATAATAAAGCTTTCAGAAATCACTTTAGTGCCTCCAACTGACAGACTGCGTCCAATCTTGCACTTATGGATTTTACTGCATGTATTGCAGACTTCCCATCTCATGTTCTGCATGGCTATTTTTTAAAGATGTAACTTTATTATGCCAAACAAAGTTATCTGCAACTAGCTAAGGGTACCCCACATGTGGGAAAAACCCGATAGTGACAGGACATTAATGATATTAGTTCCACAAAAATAAACCACATATTTGCACATTCAAGGAAGAAAAACTGCAACAAGGAATAGATGGAATAGATGAGCACAAATTGTGGGGTTTGAGAATATAGGTCATGCTACAGAGATCTCCAGATACAAATGTAATTTGAGCCATAGAACAGGCTGAGCAGTTTATTCTCTTTTTCTTTTTAATTTCCAAATCTAGTAGATGATTTTGCACCAATCACTTCAAGTTTGGTGAAGGAGAGAAATAAATAGGCAATAAACTTACTCCAGAAAGTGGAAGGTTGGTGTCATAACACATGGCATAATTCAGGACCTGACGCAGTGAGAAATGACATCTCTGCCAGAAGCCTGGCTGTTACCACAGCTGAAGTCCAAAAAAAAAACCCAAAACAAAAAAGGACCAACAGAACCAGACAACCACATATCATAATCCATCTTTCAAAAAAGTAGAAGGTTAGTTGTGTGGATTTCTAATTAAAGCTTTAAGATCCCACACACATTCCTCTAATAGCATCATAAAAAAAAATTTTCCTTCTTCATTTGTTCATACCTTAAGTCTTAAATATTTCCTCAATGAAACACCAAGAACTGTCCTTGTTCACAAACCTATCTCAATGAAAGGAAAAAGCAGATCAACAGAAATTAACTGCACAAACTACCATAAACTATCATGTATAGAAGGAGACACACCCGGAAAACTTTCTGCAATATGTGTTACTTAAGAGATAATGTCAATGAAATAGTGCATTGTTAGAGGATAATGGTCTCCTCCTGCTATTAAATGCCAAGGGACGGCTAAGCCATTTGCAAAGCAAGGGACATTAATTCTATGATAATACTGTACTACAAATGGCATTTCTACTATACTGAATAGGGTATGTAAATTCAGTCATTTGATCTGATACCTGCTATTGTGATAGAGCAACAGTTGCCCAAAAGTGCTGCTCTGAACTTGCAGTATTTGAACTGACCCCCCTATAGAACCTGCAGCATTTGCAACCTTTACTCCAAGCACATAAACCTCAGCCAAGTCTTAAATAACATTAGATTTATATTTTTATGCCCATTTGGCACACAGAGAAACTAAGCATTGCCCTACCTTATAGTACAGCTTAGCAGAATGACCAGAAGCAAAATGGAGAAATATTTAACCTCACAAGAGAGGTACACTCTCCTACTGGGGTTTGCAACCATGTGCTAGCACATAAAAACTTGGATGTGTTTTATACCAGCAGCATGAAGGGTTTGCATCCTTTCAGCCTTCCAAATGAGGTATTCTGGATGCCAAAAAGAGGGCATGGAGGGCATGTGGGCATCATATTGCCAATATTTCACATATCTAAAGAAAGGAGATTGCTCTTGCCTTCACATCGTTGTTCATGCCTCACTCCTGCACAGGTGGGGCCTCAAAGCAGCCACAATTCAGATTTGTTCAGTCTCAGAAGCATGACTCTATCACTACTTTAAAAGTGTTTGTTTTCTGAATTTCTACACTGAGATGAACAAGCAACTCCTTGAAAAGGTCCTTGGGATGGCCTGTGGGGAAGTCTAGTGCAAAAGAAGAGAGAAGTGTGATGGCAGGGCTTGTTGGTGATTGCCTTGGTGCCTGCCCATGGATCTTACTAAGACTATACCACAGCAGTGGTAGAAAGAACAACTGCAGACCGTGTCAGCTCATCAAGAGCCATCCTGAAACACAGAGCATGGGCAAACAGGGAGAGCAACAGCTGGATCATGCTGCTGAAGAAAGAAGCACTTATTCCATATTTAAAGACAGTTCAAAAGACTCTTCGTATGAAAATGGAAACTCATCAGGAATTCCAGAGCCACACGGACAAGACCTCAGTGACAGCAGCGGCACCCTGACTCTCCTTGCACAAATGACTATTAGTGAAGGAGGTCTGCCCAGTGCTGCTGCTGGCTCCTGGCTCACAAATGAGGGGGCAACAGCATCTCTTCTGACACACACGATAGCCTGTGGGCTGGTAGGGCAGCTGGGGCCAAGAGGCTTAGCAGTGTCACACAATCAGGAGCTGTGAGCTGAAGAACTCACAGCCTGAGTCTTTCTGTGCACCAGTTCATAGCCTGGTATTTCAGTTCTGAATAAGCACCTCCAGATTTCAGAAGGAACTGCCAACTGGCTGCTTCTCTTCCCTCATAGCTGGTGAGCTGGTTTCCTAACACGAACTTGACAGAGTGGATAAGCACAGCAGTGCAGTGCAAACTCAACCATGACTGGTTGTGTAAAAACATAAGTGAAAAGCAATTTACTAATTAAAGCAAGGATTCCCCTGTGGTCCACCTAAATAGAGAAAAAATTAAACTTGACTATAACTCAGACACCAGGCACTTGAGAACAAAGGCACAAAAGCTCTGTTTCACATTTTAATGATTAAAAATATCTTGAATTTTGGGAGCTTAAATCACATGCATATTCACAGCAAAACACATATACAGACAGTCATGGGAAGGAAAAACAAGACCATTCTAACGATAACCATGTTCATTTCAGCAACTGATAGAAGAGTTCTACATTATAAACTTCATGAAAGTATTGATTTTTATAAGCTTGCTTCCAATAGTTCATTTTGTTTGGTGCAATTGTCATACAGCTACCTCTAATCAACTGCCATAGATTTCATGTTTAGAATTACATGTTACTGCATAGCTTAAATTCTTCCTATTAGGAACTTCAAGCTCCATTATATTGCACAGAACTCTATTTATTGCATTATTTTTTTCTTTCAGTTTATATTTGAATTATGAGTAATTTCTCAGAGAGCTTACACAATAAGTGAGAGCACTGAATTTGTCACAAGTAAAATCATCCATATTAATCAGTAATTCAGAGGCAACTGTCATCAGCACCTATCCAGTTCAGACCAGGAAATCATACTGTGAAGGCAATGTGACACAAAATCTTAAAATGGTCCTCTCAAGGAACTCCAAAGCATACAGCCTTGATAATTTTTAGTTTTTCTTTCATTTTTAATCTGGGAGAGGAGGTGAGGCCCAGGGCATTTTTACCCTCTTCTCTTTTTATGCAGACCTCATTTTATGGTGTAATGTTCATCCAGTGATCTGGGCATTAAAACTCAGTTAAGTTCCTCTGCATTCTACAAACTTCTTCTGTGATCAGTAAGAAACCTGTTAAGATGTTCTCCAAGTTCACTATATTTCCCTGCAGGGGAAGTGTCTTAAGTACATTATTAGACCTGGACATGCCAAAATTTCCTAGAATTTGACTAGAAATCTATCAATACTTAAATTTATCTCAGCAGACACCAAGATACCACTAATTCTCTGGAGGTAAACTAAAATTGCATGTGCTGCATGTTTTTGGTTTTGCTTGTCTCAATAAAGGATGGTTATTTCCTTCTTTATACTCCCTGTGGCATAAGGTAATGTGGCACCTAAAGTAAACAACACCAGACAGACTTAAAAATTGATCCTACAGTTCATTGTATGTGTTCCTAAAGGGCTTTTCATTAGTAGCACCCAAAGACTAAAAGCATAATTTACCTTATGTAAGGTCAAGTTAATTATCTAATATTAAAGTCCCAGTGAGCAATCTACAAAACAGCTGGTAGCATCTCTTTTAAATTGCAAAAGCATTATCTATCTTTTTTGTTTCCAGAACATTACATGCAATTTTTCTTGGTAATTTTTGCATCATAAAAAGCTGACCTGACTGTCTGCAGATAAATATTGCATTACTAATGTCAGAGCTAAATAGATTCTAACATGTGCATAAAGCACCTCCTATGGTTCTTATCAAACCATATCAGATGGTTCAGAGCATCATCCAGCCATAAAATACACTTTTCCTTTCAGGTCTGTCTCCTTTTTAGAAAATTCATTGTGCATATAACACCAAAACAGACAGAAACCTTTGCTGATATTAAATACGTGAATACTGAGAGCTGAAGAAAATTCTTTTGTCCAGAGACCTATAATAATATTATTACTGCATGACTACAATTAAGGCAAAGCTTATCAAAATTATTTTCTTACTCATATTTCTATGGATAAGAGAGCTTTGATGAGAACAGAACTTGCTCATTTTTCTAAAAATGTTATGTAACACCTTTCTTTCATTTTTCTGTCTCATGTACTTCAAAAAGTCTAAAGCACTTATGAAAAGAACAACTTAAAACCTGCCATTGCTCCAGAAATGTTTAAGTGATATTATTGGTATACTACAGAAAGAAATCTGTAACATTAGCAATATGTAATAGTCACAAAGAGTGCAGAGACAATGCCAAATTTTAATTTCAAAACAAGGTGATATATATTAAATGAAGTACTATGAAAAACTCCAAGTGTAAAAAGTTGGGAATTACCACATATCAAAGGGAAAAAATAGTCAGAAAAGGACATATGAAAAGAAATTGGTGACCACATTTATGTAGTCATAAATAAGCTCCTTTAATCTTAAACTCAATGCCAGTGAACTTATCAGAGTAAAAGAGAGCAGGATAACGAACCAGAAAAGACCCTTAACACAGGTGTTGCAGTACCACCAACTCAAATGTCTTCCCTCTTCTAAAACTGCTCTTAAACCACTTCCCTCTTCTGACCATTTTGGATCATTCCCCCATGATATAGATGTGTTTTTCAGAGTCCATAAAACTGTTCAGATTCTTCCTGCTTCAAATTTGGTGTGGAATTATTGTACAGCATATATGTGATAATTTGGCCACTGAAAATCTACAGAGGTGAACAGGGAAGTGCTCTGTAGTATTCCTAGTAATACATAAAATGTCATTTATTTTTGTAGCATGCTTAAAAGCGGTCTTTGAAAGAAAATTATCTGTTGAGCAATGCAAAACCAAATTCTGAAACGAGTATTTACAGAAAAATAGTGATTAAAAATTCTTTTACCTGGCAAAGTAATAGTCATTCAGTTAGTGTCTCCTTCTAACAGAAGCCTTGCAGGGCAATGCAAATCTCTGAATAACATGTTTTTGTTCTTCCCAAAACCAGATGCTCACACGAATACTGCCTTGAAGCTAAACGTCTCTCCAATCACCTAATTTATACCCTAGTTAACACAACTGCAAATGCTCTCAGAAGTCAATTGAAAAACAAACCAAAAAACCCTCCAAAAAACCAAACCCAAACCCCAAGCCCCAGCAAAATGGTGCTCAAGTAGCTCTTGAGGTCCAGACTTTTCTATCTTGATCATTCTCATGTGGCTAATGAGTGCTGCTTAGGCTTGACAGGATATTTGTCTTCCTGAACCTCCTGCCCTATAAGTAAGACTTCCCAAAAGCTGCTTCATGGCATTTAATACATCAATTACTCTGCTTTAAAAAAAAGTTTTAATAAAACTCTGAATGGAATAGATTTTCCCAACTGTAATTATTTCTGCCATAGAACATTCTCAGGGGTGCAGGTAAGATTATGAGTTCCTCACCTTGTTGAATGAGTGAGGAAGGGAGGATGATGCAGAAAGAAGGGAAACAAAAGCAAAAAAAAGCCAGCATCTTTAATGCTACTGAGGTGAAAAATTAATTTACTTTTACCTGAGGCTTTGGATTTGTAACTACTGCTATTCAGTGCTTTTTAATACTTCTGAAAGCATGGAAGAAGCATATTGATTCCTCTAAAATTTGTAATCTCAATGTTCCTCCAGACAAGCAGCAACTTTGTCTGCCTGAAGATTCAGCATGAGACAGCAAAGAATATTACAGTGAGAAGAATGTAAATAGTTGCACAAAAATGTATCCCTTTCTTAGGAAATATGGATAGACCAGAGCTAAAACTGCCAAACTACCCAGCTTTGGGCTAGGCAAAAAAAATTACTTCCACACATCCAAAAAATAAAAACAACTGTGAAATATAAACTATTAGAGACTTTAGGAAGTGAAAACAAATGGTAGATAATCTTGAATAAATCTCCTGTCACTGATTTCACTTGGGCAACGTCATTAAAGTGCCAATTTTTTTAAACACAAATTTCACATAGTTGTGTTCTTCCTCTATTTCAGGAACTCTGAAAAAATTACTATTTTCTTCCTCCGTAATAATTCTTCAACCTTTAATCAAAAGACTCCATTAAATATCTTCTTTTTTCTTGTTCAAGCCATCTTTTTATTTTTCACACCTCTTGAAGTGCCTCCCTATACAGGTCCACTCATTTCCATATAGCCACTGGGAATCTTACAGCAAGGTGTCCTGCATTCCTTACGTCCTACGTTCTAGTAATGTTATGCCTCTTTGCATCCCTGCTACTTTTACTAATGACTGTATAGAAATGTTTCAGTGTCTATTTATACATCTCAGTATTACAAGTTAAATTGTGATATATAATAATAGCTCTGAAAATAAATCTGCCTGTAATTAACTGCTTTATCCATACAATTATAGAGTCATGCTTTTTCCCAAAGTCTGCTTGCCTCAGATTCTTAGTGTGACAACAGTAACTGCACAAATGGTATTGCACAAATGTTATTGCCTGTGGATAGCACTCAAACTCTCACAGCAAATTAAAGCCCCAATAAGCTTGGACTGGGCCAAACATATAACAGAAGAATGGTCTATGCCTCAAAATCTCAGTTGCATATTACACCATTCAACCATTCCAAATCTGCATCTTCACAGACTTTGACCTCAAAAACCAGAAGTGCTGTGCTTTTCAATTACGCACAACTTTTTCCACCAAACAGAGTCATCAGTTCTGGCTGACTCCCCACATGCCACCTGCTTGGCCTCCTCCTATTGTGGTCCTCAGTTAAGTACCTATATGTACCTTCTAAAATAGGTCTGACTCCCTCATTCAAATCACTCTCTAAACTGACCTCCTTGGTGTCATTTTGCACTTTTCAGCATTGGCCAGATGACTCCTTTCTTATCGTAGTGCTCCTGAATTAAAAGGCAAATTGACCCACAGGAACATGTGCAATTATATGCACAACGGAATGCTCCAGAGATTACTGTTTCCCTCCGTAGAAAGTAGAGGTATTTTACATTTTAAAATCAACATTTTGTCTTTTGTGTCAACATGGATTTTATGCAACAAGGTTCAGAACATGGTGGGTAGAGATGAATAACACTTCAAAAGAAGAAACCCTCAAACTCTGTGTGGTTCTGACACAGATACCTGTGTCAGCACTCACCTGCTTCTAAGAATGTTGCAAACTTGAAAAGACATATGCTCATGAAATCACAGCTCCCATTCCCCATCAGAAAATCCTCAACAATCTCTCTACACAAAGGTATGAGAAGTCATGAGTAAGAAATGGGGAATATTACAGAAAGTGAATTCCCTGCAAACAGAAGGCAGCAGCTGTCAGGTCACAAGCCCCCACAGAAGGGTGGGGGAGCAAAGGGAGGTGACTTTGGAAGAAGACCATGTCAGAAGCTCAAAGCAAAATCCAACACTCTGTTTTCTACAAAGGTTAGCTAAGGGTTAGCAAGAACAAATGAAGAACCTGAACCCTGTTTTAGAGTACTTAATTCCTCCTATATACCTCCCAATTTATAAACCAAACACATGACCAGAGAGGAAAAGGTGGAATTTCCCAAAAAGAGAAAAGCTCTACATTCAACCCTGGAAAAACTCCTCATCTCCAAAATGTCCAGATAAAAAACCACATGAGGACAGAAAGGTAACACAGTCGATATGGTCAGTAACATCAATTATTAATACACAGAGATTGCAGATTGAAAACTGAGATCTCTCTCCTTACTCCTATCACATCATGAATCAGTTATACATTGCTCACAGCAACAAAATTATGTCACTAATTTGAGTTTATTTTGTTAAACTTCATTCACTTCTTTAGCTCTTGGTTCACTTGACTTCCTGTCATAAAAATTAAAAGCAGAATTAAGAAACAAAGCACTTTTCTGACTACTAAACATCAGCTAAGAAAAACTGAAGACATGAAAGATAATGGCTGCTGCTCTAAAATGAGTATTTCATAGTTTTTGGACTCCAATGTTTTCATTCTTATCTCAACTGAAAACATTTCCACTGAGATATTATGCAAATGAAGTGTGGAAATGAAGACAAAATTTTCTACCATGAGGACTATTTATGGAATGGAACCAATCCACACTGATGCTGAGGAGGGGATTAAGGCACGCATCTGTAGTCTAGAGGAACCATCCATTTCTAAGAGCCTGCTGGTTTTATGTGAGTCACTTTAATTATACATACATTTATTTTTTAAAAACTTTTAATCCAAAGTCAATTATTGAGATATCGAAGCTTTCTTGAACCACACTTTTTCACATAATTGAGGTCCTCTGAAATGACAGTGATTTTTAATTGCTTTGCAAATACTAGCTTGGATTGTGTGCCCAAAAACTGAGGTGAAGATTTCTAGATAGTACACACTTCTGTCTTTCCTCATTACTCTCAATCTCCAATTCAGATCTGAGAGATAAGAAGAAATTCCTTCGAAGCCCAGGAAGCCCAATTCCCATCAGCTCCAGTGCATGCCATAAGGATGCTACACAGCTCTTGGTCCCTGAAAAAAACCCCACAGAGCTGAAAGCACAGATTGAGCAAAACAAGTCTGTTACCAGTAAAAATGACAATGTCATCAGGAGTATAGATCTGGAATTATGTGACAACTCTAAAGTGCCAGAAGAGGTTTGGAGTGCAAGAATTTTTTTTCTGGAGATTGTAATGTATGTTATACCGAGGTTTTCACAATACATAAGCCAAATATTTCCTTTACAGAATCACACAATATTCTGAATTGGAAGGGACCCACAAAGATCACCAAAGTCCAACTCCTGACCCTGCACAGGACATCCCAAGAGTCACACCGTGTGCCCAAGAGCCTTGTCCAAACACTCTTTGAGCTCTGCCAGGCTTGGTGCTGTGACCACCTCGCTGGGGAGCTTGTTCAGTGCCCAACCACCCTCTGGGAGAAGAACCTTTTCCTGTTATCCAGGCTATACCTCCCCTGACACAGCTTCATGCCATCCCCTCAGGTCCTGTCACTGGTCACCTGAGCTTTCCCTCATGAGGAAGTTGCAGATTGCTTCAACCTTGTGTGGACTTTTAATGGAAGTTGGCTGCAGTCTGCCAGCACATCACTTGTCAGCAGCACACTGCCCTGAACAACAAGCAGGCCATTAGCTGGTTATTAATTTTAGCTTGTTCTATGCATTCTCTCCTTTTTTTTCTCCTTCTTTATTTTCTGTTACAAAAAGTAATAAAAAATTTTTCAAGAGGCTTCTTCCTAACAATTTAGGAATGCATAAAGAATGAGCTGTGTTTCAGGCAAGCAGAGTACAGCCCCACTGCTGACTTATTTCCTGCATTGCTTTCTACACAGTACAATACATACACAGACATACAAAGCTATGCCAGCTTTTTTACATTGCAGCTAACAGAGATAATCAGTTGGGGCAGAAAATATTCAAAGAAACACATTTCTCAGCTCAGTGAAAATGCTATAGATTACAAATGTCTTAAACAGGAATAAGGCATACATGTTGTACCTTGAAAACAGAATTTAATGCTTGCTTCTGAAAATGTCTAGTCATAAATAAAATTCTACATAAAATAAGGTACTCCCCAATGTAAGGACAGCTACAGTGCACAGTTCTAAGTTAAATTTTGTATTTCCAATTTTCTTATCTATGTTCCTGCACATAGTCTTTCCCCATCAGAATGTAAAGACTCTAAAGGCTGCTTATAGTGTATGTGTGTATGATTCAAGTGCCCTCAAACTCAAACTGGAATTATTTTAAAAGCCTGTCTGTATTTTGCTTTTGGAGGATAAGACTAAGATAAGAGCAACACATTTTTCAATATACTTAAAGAAGAGCAGGTAAGATTCTGCTGCAGGCAACTACATTCATTTTACACATATTAGTTTCAATTTTTAAAAGTACATTAACTCCAGACAATCTCCTAAAAATAACATGGTATTGTCCAACTGTAGAATATTGATACCAAAAGACTAACATACTGGTCAAACTACTTTTACATGTCCATTATTACTCAACTGAATTCCCCATTCATGTCACCATTTTTCATACAACCTAATATACTTACATACATAATAAAGTACTCCCAGACACATAACACATCTTTGAGGCCACTCTGACTTGCCCTCTACCAGTATGAGAATAACCCCAGGCTGCACTAAACAAAAAGTCTATGTCACAGGATTTAAACATCTCATATTTAGAGTTTTATGAAAATATAAATAAAAGCTCTCCTCTTTGGGGAAACAGCATGCAGATATCAAAGGCACATTATTCTTTATTGTGTGTCTCTCAAGACGTGTTGCTCCCCTGTAACAAAGTCTGTTGCAATCACATTTTCTGATCCACGTTAATAACAAGATCAATAAAATTACCTTGGCCATAGAATAATGGCATGTGGAAAGCTGCTGAAGCTGAAAATTATGTTCTCCCAGAAACTTGAAAGATAAATTAAATCACTGAACAACAATAAAAAAGTACGACTTTAAGATAATCCTGCAGAACTAAGGCTCAACCACTGTCTAGCCTTAACTCGTACCATTTAAAAGCAATAACTTAATTGTCATTTGCTGACCTAGATACTTGGCTTGCACTCCAGATGTTCTCACGTTCCCTGCTGCTGGATTTGCTTTCTTACAGGCAGTATGAATGGGTACTCCATTAAAATTCTCAAAGCATTGGATAGTCACAGTAATACAGAACTGTTTTTCACATTTTTTCCTAATGCTCTTATCCTCCTTTTTTTTTTTTTCTCCACTGTTTTCATTCAGCAGTAGAGATTTGGAAAGTGTTTGGGAAAAATTTGAAACCAGCTGTTAAGAAAAAGGGGCTAACAGTACCTGAGGAATCTGTTAACAAACAATTATGTGTTGGTAGTATTTAGCACATCGTCATCTCTTCTGTGAACATGGACTATGGAACACTCGGAGCAGTCTCTGACCAAAGGGCTACTGTCACTACTTTTGAGTTAACAAAACATGCATTACATTAGTGATTCCCTCTGTGCTACAGAGAGCCAAGCACCAGGACAGAAGTTCATCAGTAGCCATTTAATGTTAACTAGACCACTCATTTCATTTGCCTTTCAAGCTCCACAGGATTGAAAGCAGAAATATGGCTAAAGGAAACTGGGGTTCAGGATTTTTATTTTTATTTTTTTACAGACCTGAGAGGAACCCTGGAACAGTGTCCAGATGCTCCAATAGATGAGGCACTAAAATTGCCCTTCACAGATTATTTTATCAGCCCAGAGAATTGCATGCTGTATTCCAGCCATATTTCCTTCTTGAGGAACACACCGACATCCTACTAAAGGAGCGTTTATGAAGATGCAAGAGGAAAAGGGATAACATGAACAGTTGATAAAAATGAAAAGATGCAGCTGATAAAAATGAAAAGAAACTTTGTCTACACGGAAAAGATAGAAGGGTGCATTGGAAGGGTCATAAATGGAAAAGGCAGCATTTATTTGGAGCTGGTACTCAATGATATTTTAGAGTGGTTACTTCCAAACATGCAAACATTCTAGCTCAATTATTACTGTGTAGATGTCACTAGTAAGTGATGACTTTTAAAATGCAGTCACTGCAGAAACTATTTCAAATCTTTTAAAATAATCAAGTCTAAATTTATGGATAAACATACATAAAGCTAAAAGTCTTATATCCTATCTGAAGACTGTTACAGCTGTCAAACTGATATCTGAATGAAAATAAATTTTAATCAAAAAAAGGGGCATATGCAGCCCCCAGAGAAAGCTGCTGACAACAGATGCCTAAAGAAGAAGGCATTTCATAAGTGAAACCACCTCTGCTGTAGCATCATGAGGAAATGTTTCCCATTATTACAAATACTATAATTACCTCCAGAACAATACTTGTATTAAAAAACAAAACAAAAACCACCAACAAAGTAACAAACAACCCCCCCTCCCCCAGAACCAAAATGCAAAACAAAACAAAAAACACCACACAAATTAAAAAACCACCAAAAGTAAGAAAACAAAAACTTCCTCCCAATTCTTAACCATGAATCACCTTCTGCTATTGCCACACCTCAATTCAGAAAAGAAAGAGTATAGGTAAGGTGGACCCAAAAATCAGAAAAAAACATCACACAGAAATAAAGAACTGCACAGTAACAACAGCAGTGGAGCACCAGCCAAAGAGATCATCCTGAGAATTTTGTGTGTCACTGCCAGGCAGATGAATTCCTGGGAGAACTACAGCCCACAGTTTTGGTTTGCAATGTAACGACAGCATAACCTTTCTCAGCAAAAGAGAGGAATATTGAATTAACCTACAAAATCTGAGTGATAGCAACTAAAAGAACGCTGCTTTTAAATGACTGCCCTCACGTGAATACCTTAGCAGGTCTGAACAAGAAGAAAAGTTTGATTATGATTTATCATTACAAGCAGAAATACTGGTTATTTTATTTTGCCTGTGTCCAGTTAAAAGACTATTTTAATAAAAACAGTGATTTTGGAAAAATACTGCTGATATCCTGGAACAATTGGCTTAGCTGAGTTCTATCTGTTCCCCTAAAACCTCCTCCCGTCTGCTACTCTGGTTCACCTTCAGAGAAATCATTACTCTTTTCTTACTACACAATGCTTTAGGTTGAAAAAAGGGAAGTGAAAATCTCAGAGGAAGGTGAATAATTACTGCTCTCTCAAAATTAGGTCTTAAAAAAAAAATTTTTGAAAGTGCCTCTGCAGCTGGGTGCTATAAACAGGAGACAAGCACAATCACTAGTATTACAAAATGTCTTTGCTGTAGCTCATTAATAATTCTGTCTTTGCTTAAAAGGGTATTTCCTTGTGATATTATTTTCATTTTTGCCAAGTTTTGCTCACTTAAAAAATAAGTGACTAATATGATATTTTCTCTAGATGTATTAATGCAGATGGCTTCAGGAACCAGACAGCTGTTGAGTTACATTTAGAAAACATGAGGGCAAATAGCCCTACATAGCAATTATTTTCTGCTGGTGAAGACTTCATTTGAGACAGAAGCAATGTGGCAGCTGTTCTTACCTTCATGAATAAAGATCTATGTAAATTCCAGCTTTGAATTAGCAATCAATAATTTTAGAAGAAAAAGGGGCTGAAAGATGGGAAGATTTTCTAAGGTCACTAACAAACCATGTTTTAAGGTTTGCAACTGTGAAATTGAAGTCTTGTTGATAATGTAGCCATTTGTGCAAAATCCTGCATCAGCGGTGAACAGAGGTAATAGAGGGAACAGCACCACTGTTCCATAGCACTGAAAAATATTCAAGTAGCATTTTGGAAGCCCAGGCGCAAGGGACAGTGAAGTTCCACTGTCAGAGAAAAGTCTGCTCTCACATAAGCTCACAACTATCAGATGGGTAACAGTCATATTGCTAAAATACATAGGATTGGTAAGAGTTCGGAAGGATGGGGAGGCCTTTCTGAAATCCACATATTTTTTTCCAAGATTTTTAAAGTTTTCATCATATGTTAAGATAATGATAAGCAATGATTGTCCTCATATTGATAAAAGCTAAGAGACATTATAGCTAATATCCATTCACAATTAAAGTAATCAAATAGCTTCATTCTCTCTCCAGTTCCTTCTTTTAAGTAGATATAAGGGGAAATTGAAAGTAAACAAAAATTCACTGCCCTCTCCCACCTTGGCCAGCTTCAGAAGGTCAACCAGTAATTTAGTACATGAGATTTCAAATTGGTGCAGTTGAAATGGGGAAAAAACAAATGACTATAACATTGGTCTAACTCAAGAGAGAGCTCCAAGGTTTAACATATGCTCAAATTGATAAAAAATGACTTTGAGGTCTTCAGACAGGAGGAGTTAAAACCTTATTTCTCTATCACATCATTGCTTTTTATGAAAGTTCATCTAAGACTCAAGTTCTCTTAATATCAGGAGTACAGCTACACATGGAGAGACAGAGGAAAAAAAAAAATCTAACACAGCCCAGTAAAATTCTGCCCATAAAAATATACAACTCCAGCCATTTTACTACTGCAAGTTGTAGAGTTACCTGTGTTCTAAGGTTACTGAAAAATAAGTGTTTGGGTTTTTTTTCCCCAAACTCATTGTTTTGGTTTGTTTGCTTTTATATACAGAAACAAAACCCAAGTGAGACAAAACTAGGCCTCTCTAGAGGGAGGTGTTTCCACAGTGGAGAGTTTGAAAATCTGCATTACACTACCACTGTCTAGAAACACTTTTCTCAGCCATGAGCTTCAGAAAAAAAGTTTATCATAAAATACTGCATTTAGTGACAGCCCCACAATATTTCTCTTGCTCTTTGTAGAAGCTTTTAGACACTTAAAAATAAATCTTTTGGGGAATCTTTCAGATAGCATGGGAGCTGGATTGTTGGTTCCCACTTGAGACAAAAATTGCAGTTCATCTCCTTCAAGCAAAAGATCTTTGTCATTTTTACAAGGGGGTCATTACCAGGGCTTGGTGGCTGCTAGTGCAAAATAAAAAGAAACTGCAGCATTTCATAAACCATATTTTGGAAGCTCTTAATGATACATGAGGAAACCCACAATACTATCAAGCAAAAGTTAAAAGCTGAAGTCAGCTTCTACAAAAATTGAATTAAATCTTAAATTAAGCAATTCTTCCACTGATAATATGTGATATAGTTAATACAAATAATTTTTCTTCCATTGCTGTTCATATATTACCAGTGATTCCATGTGCAACTGAATTATTTTTCTTTTCTTTAAGACATTTGTGATATTGGGCCAGCAAGACAAAGCTCTCACCCACAAATCAACACCTTCCTCCCTTTTCCCCAGAAGAAACTGGTTCAAGTTTTACTGACCTCCCAAGAACACACATTTCACCTTGCAGTTCCAAGGTTCTACATGGTGAAAATTGACTAATTTTGAAAATTTTTAGTTTTGCTGCAAATGAAAACTTGCATGAGTGCTTGCCTGCAATGGTGGCAGTGACATGTTTCTATACTTCTAGGAAGTTCAGGCCATCACAAAAGCAGTAAATAACAAAGGTTAAAACTTCCCATGCCAAACAGATTAAATGATAGCTGCTTTTTTTTTTTCCCCAGGGAAAGATTGTTTTTTCATCTTCCCACTTGGCCTCCAGTGTACCTGGACACCGTTTAATTCAGTACAGTCAATTACTTAAAACACCAATTATACTTAGCTTTACAAATTGCTATACTGCTCTATGTTCTAAATGTAATACTCTGCAGCAAGGTAAACTTTCTAAAAGTAATACTAATCATATTTTAAAAAGTCTATGGGATCTGATGACTATAATCAAAACACTTCTTAAATTCACAACTCAGGAATTGTGAATTTTAAATACATTAATTACTTCATATTTGCTACTTGTGAGTCAGCTTTGATCTGCTAAAATAACATAAAAAAGGCATTCTTTCCCCTCTGAAGATTTTTATTTCTACATTATAAACAAAATGCTTTTGTTAGTATTTAAAAATGACATTAAGATGACACAGCAAAGTAGTGTGGGTGAGAATGCGTGGGAAGCTGATCAGAAGCACAACGAACTCCTTGGATGTTCAGAGAAAAGTGGATCCCTCCAGGGAAATTTGGAAAAAATATTCTGCATAGAAACAATTCTGCCTATATATCACATTTTATCTTTTTCTCCTAAGGTTCTTTATCACTTGGAATATTTGCTGGAAAACAGATTTTTCTGTCTTGGTGGTTGTCTAATTTGCTAGTTACAACTCCAGACATAATCCTGTTAATGACATTGCCATTGGTGACAACAGAAAACTCCCCCCACATCCACCTCCAAACTGAGGTCAGGATGATCGAAAGGACGCAGGTCAGTAAAACACTTACAAGCCAAACCTCAAACATATGCTTATGTCTTATGGGTGTGCGTCCTCACCAAATGAGGATGCGAGGACAAAACATCCAGAACTTCCGTTTCTCCCTCGGAAGGCACTCGGGTTGTCGTTATTGCTGCAGTCAGAGCCATGATCTAAGGGCAGTGCCAGATACATTAAGGCTAATGCTCAGACATTTACACACTCCAACTTCACTGGTTTTGTCTGTAAACACGCTTACACTTGCTGAACCACTGATGCTCAACCATTATATTCCATCAGCCAGAATGAAATAAGAGACCCAGGTATGTGAATGACTGAGATCTCTTACACACACATGCAAGGGGAAGAGGCAGACAAAGGCACTGCAGAGTCAGGCCAAACTGGCAGAAATTAATGAACAACAAACAGGAAGAACAAGATCAAGCAGTGGAGGAAGAGATCAGCTATGCCCAGGAAAGCTTTGCGCTCCTGCTGATGTGCAATACAAAGAAATCCATGATTGCATTTCAGCTTATATGAATTACTCAACAAGAAAACACATATACACATTCTTTGTTTCCAAAAAGTTTAACTCAAGAGGTAATTTAAGTTACATAAAATACAAAATACTTCCTTAATAAAAACTTTGGGGACATTGATTAAGACAAGCTCTTTACATATCCAAAAGCAGCAATTTTGATTGAAATCTCTTATTCTCAGTCTTTACTAAATAATTGCTGCCTTCAAGAATAAACAAAACTGTTATCCAGCCAGCATATTATTGGGGCATAGGTAGCTATCCTGATCTCCCATATGCCATATCAAAAGTTCATACACCTTTGTGTTCTCAAAAAATCAACGCAATTAAAAAATTAATCAAAATTTAATTAAACGCTTAAGATTTTGCACTACCATCTAGATTACCCAGATGATTCTATGATTCTAAAAAGTTCATTTTTATTCATTTAACTGAAAGTAAGAAAAATGATGCCAGAAAGATTTTGATGTCAGGTAATGTCTCCCATTTAACAACAGGCAAAGTATGGCCCTGGTAGGAACGACATGAAACTCCTAATGCTGCCTCAGCAATGCGTTTGGTTATAGCACAAACTCAAGACCAAGAGTAAAAAAAATGTACTCTTCCTACGATTGGACTAACTGGGTTTTAAATATCCTTAAATCAAAACTGCCAGCAAGGTTTTATGACTTTCCAGCCAGTTAAAACCACCAGTAACATCCACTCACTTGAAAAGAGCACCTATTGCACAGCAACAATTTTGGACGCTATTACCCAGCCCCATTTACACTTAGTGGCTGAGACATTATAAGAGTCATCTTGTATTGCATTTCAAGTCACTCAAGTGCCCACAAATCTTGTGAGAAACCCATGCAGAAATAGCCTCCATGGAAAAATCAGCATCACATTTACACATTTTAAGACTTCAAAACAAGGCTCACGCGGGACCTGACACAAAAGCATTCTGCAAAGCCTATGCACAGAGGTGGGTACTTTTAACAGCATTTTTGAATGCAGCCAGTTAACTAGAATTATTATAGGTTCCTCTGTAACTGGTCACTTATGTCACGTAATAGTAGATTAATGAAAACCGTATTTGTTTCCAGGCATTTACACTAACAGGAATGATTATAGTTAAGGGTCCCCTGGCATTTCCATTAAAAATCTATTTTTTGAGGGTTTATATGTCAGCTATAATAGTATATTTTTAGCTGAAACTCGATATGAAAGGTCTCAGCTATGCATTATTCAGTAAACATTCCCACACCTTTGAAAAGGCTTCTTTCAAAATTAAGAAAAGAGAGTAATTTTACCTCATTTTCCTATTTATTGTGGTTGTTAAGCATTTTATCTTGAACAACCTAAGGTAGCATTTGCTACAAGATACAAACATTGCATTGTTTATTCTATTATGGATGAACTTCCTACAAGTGTCTCGCATCACAAAACGTCAGTGAAAAAGAGCAATTGGACAGTAAAACAGATTGAACAGTCACAAAAATTTTAGGAAGATTTCAGGCTGATTAAAAGGCTTCTTTGGTCATTTCTGGACTTACATGATTAGAGAAACAATGATGGAATTAGTAGCAAAATGCTCCTTTTCATTTGAAAATGATGTGCATATTTGTTTAATCCTATTTCCTTCTTCCCTGTATGTTATCTAAAGGAATAAATCATTTCATAATAAGGAATAATGAAACAGTTACAGTTCTAAATTATTTAATTTATAAATTCGATCTACTGGACCTTCAAACTATTTTTTTCCACTTAAATTTTATGCCTCCTTTGGTGCACATCTTGTCAAACATGGATTAACACTGTCATTCTGACACACCTGAGGGAGCCAGCAGAGTCTATTGGGTCCTTGGGAGAGGAAAGAATTCCACAATGCTCTACAAGTCCTTTGGAGCTGCAGGGTCTATTAACTCCAAAATACACTTATAAAAGAAACAAATAAGGATTAGACAGTGGACCATAACAATTTTTGGACTATTGGGTAATAACTGTTATGCAAATGACAACACATTCACCCTTAGTGACCAGAAGGAATTACCAATATTTCACTACTTTCACTGTGATTGCAATAATGTGCCTTTTTTTTAAACAATATACATTTTTAAAGGTCTATACAGAAAATTTTAAAAGTCTGAGCACTGATTTTACTCAGTCAAGCAGAAAGAATTTCTGTTCCAATTATTAAAAAACAATTCCAACTTCCATGGAAAAAAAATTAAATCAATTTACAATAGCAATTAGGATCAGATTTTCCAAAGGCTTCTGCGTCCATGGTAGTGAATGGTTTTTAAAAAGGCTTCAGTATCTTTTCAGGTACTTAATTACTATGTTTTGCTAGCTGGTTCTCACTGAGAAATAGATGCCTTCAACTCCTTGAAAGCAATAGGAACTTCTGGCTACTTCACAGCCATATGTAATGCAAGAAGTAAAATGAGAAAGACTTCTGAAATCTAAATCACAAGAGTCACCATCCTGAGACATCCCAAATATATGAATACCCACATGCATTTCTGGAAGACCTTCTCATCTCAATTGGGTTTAGCATGACTTTTACCTAACTCTACAGGTTATAACAACTTCTCTCCAAGAGTTGTATCTAAACATAAACAACACTTAGGGCATTTTGCACATTAGGGCCTTTTGCCCCATGTCAATCCAAAACCAACTTTTCAAGGAAATTGTGATGACTAATCTCTGAAAAAGATTACATTCACGAGTTTCTGCCATTTTGATGATTTCGTTTTCCCAGTTCACAAAGATCTGTACTGCACATCTATTCAGGAAGGAACTGCTCCAGGTGAGCAGGCATGTTGTTCCTACTGAAGCCCATTCAGACAGGTTGACAATATTTAAATCTCAGGCAAATATAGACAAAGCCAGTGTGCTTAGGTCATGTCTAACGTAAAAGCAAGTCATGGCTACTGTGATTCAAAAACATTTCCAGTGACAGAGAAGGCAAAGGATGTGTTGCCAGCCTTTCATAGGTTAATTCATGACATGCAAGGCCTGTTTTCCTGGTCCTCTGACATCTGAAGGCTTCCACTCCCAAGCACCATGGGCTAACAATCCATCTAGAGTGGAGGTTCACTACATCCAGGTTGCTCTGCAGAAAGGGATGCAAAACCCAGGGCCGTGGAAAGAGAAATTCAAGAGCAGTAATAAGGACACCCAGTTGTGAAGGAAAATTCTGGGGTTTAAGACATTGTTGCAGAGTTGTTTGGTTAATAGAAATGCCAGTTCATTAAAGAAGAAACAGTCCAGAGAGCAGACAGTGGAACAAGGACTTTCCACTTCAAATAGCTGAATTTTTTGAGTAATGCATTCATTAGGGTAATTTAATATACTGCTCCTGTCCAAGGCCAAACTTTCTGTAAATTTCTTCTACTTGTTCAAAATTTATAGAGCTGAGTTTGTCTTTCAGCACAACCACGAAGAAACAGTGGTTTGTATATAGGAAAAATCAGTGGGAATACTCAGAAGTGACATATCTACTATAACAGCACACACTTGAATTGCAAAATACATCTCTCAGAAGGGTTGCTTTTCTCCCCACAGAGTTAAATTCTTATTACTTGAAAACTAACAAATGAATCCCTCTGTCAGTATTTACAGAGTAAAAATTAATAGGCTTTAGCTTTTATGGAGATATGCAAAAAGAAGCTCAAGACAGACAGAAATAGCACAGTCCCCTTGTTCTTTTAAGTCTGGGGACAGGGGAAGAGCTCACACTCTCAACGCTTTATCTGGCCTGTGATAAACTACATTGAATATGATCTACATATTCTGTAGTCAGTTGCATACATGTCAATTTCCTGAATATTAAATGTCTTCTGATTTAGAACAGAACTTCTAGTTTTTATAGGGAATTAATTACACCCTTATTTGCAAAACTCATACAAAAATGCAGTTCGTGTGATTCTGAGTCTTGGGAGGATCTTTGCATTGGTCAGCTAATTTCAAAATACTTAGCCAGACAATTTGCATGCAAAGATTTTTGTAGGGAAAAGCTATGAAGTGAGAGCACTGCTACTTCACAACCTGGCCTACAGACAGGCAAGACTGAAACTGTAAATATGGCCCAATGTCACTATTCCTCCAGGGCTTGTGCTGTCCTGGCTGTTATCCATCCACTGTACACAGTATCTCTGTCAAGAAATGGGAGCAGGGCGGGAATCCCTGTAGAAGCATAGTTACAGTAATCACAGCAGAGTACAAAGGCTGATTCTGTCCTGGTTTTCCTTTTGCAACCCACAATTGACAACTTTTGTCAATGCCTACAATTCATATGTAATTATACACTGGTACAAATAGATTGCATCCACTCATAATAGCAAATTTTTCAGTTTTAATAACTCCAGCCATTTGACTATTTCTGAAGGTACCATCTCTAAAGACAAACATGATGCCATCTTCCGTGTCTTAAAAGGGGCATTAGAAAAATTACCTTGTGGATGAGCATCGTCCTTTGAAATGAGGGGACTGAACCTTGCTGACTTAATTCATACAAGCACTAGCAGAGAACTACAGCATTAACCACTAAAAGTCTACTAGGAATCTGGATTACTTCTGGAAAAAAGAATTGTTACTATACAAGACTATTTCAACATGATTGAATACTAAAGGTTCTATTATAAACACTGCAGAGGGCTGCATGATGTATGAGGATAAAAAACGGAGGGAGGAATAATAAGGATTTAGTCATGATGCACTGACAGACTTTAGAGTCACTAAGGAGCACAAATACAACCATTGGAACAGTTTAAACTTGTTTCAAGTTTGTAGAGTACAACATAAAAATCTTTTATTCTACTACACGGCTCATCTATAAAGATTTTATGTGATTTTCAATAGAGAAGTTATGAAATAAAGCAGCCTATAGCAGGAGCTAACAAGCACATTTCATGTTCATTCCCAAGATACTTCCCATAAAACATATTAGAGATAAATTTATCTCTTCTTCTGTGAAAAGAGCCAAAACACTTCAATATTTATAGATCAAGGCTTTCTTAAAGGAAAAAAACAAAAGAAAGAGAAGACAATAATTATTAATTCAGTAGTACAAATCACCTCCAAGGCAATCTCTTTAAATTACTAACAACCGTCCCCTGCTCTGCAGAAGGGAGCAATCACTTTGAAAAATCACCACCACCAACCAAACAAGAAGATTTTTCTACTGATTAAAGTCTTGCAATACTGTAGCACACTGAAAGTGCAATCCAATTAACAAAGCATTTATATTGACCTTAAAGAAAAATGAGAATTACATCACGCTTCTAGAGATGTATAACATAGATACAAATAAATATATAAATATACATAACTATCTTATAAAAGTAGTTACAAACTTGCTATATTCCTGCATATATGTGCTAGATGAATCTTTTCATGGTGCAGCTACATATATTCTAGCAAAACCGGCATGAAAACTTCAGTCCACATGTGGAATACCACAGGAAGACTCACTTTGGTCCTCAAGAAAAAATATTTTATTTGGACCTAGGAGCTCATATTTATTTTTACATACCTTTAAGATAAGAAAGGAAAATGCCTGAATTAGAGACACATAGTAACAGAAAATGGAAATCCATACTAATGTAATTTAGTTCAGTTCAAAAATATCTTATGATGTTATTCCAGACAGTAACTGAAGGAAAAGGTGAAACAAAGTTTTCAGTAAAAAGAAGTTCTCACTTCTAAGATATACATCACCTGCTCTGCATTCACAGAAGATTCTTCTGGACACTTCAGTATGAGTCAGTAGTGTATAAGCACAATAATTTGGCAAGAATCAAATTCAAACTGTCTGCAGTTTTACGTGAAATGCAGTTTTATGTGAAGAAACATATGCATTTATGACACAGAGAAAATAATAAAACCAACTGTCTCTGGCAGCAGAAGTATTTAGTGAAGCAGCACCTTCTCAATATTCCAATATTTCATTTTCAATGTATTTTCAGCCCTGTTCCCTCCTTTTTCTCTCCGTAGAATATATGCAGGAACATAAACAACTAGAAAAGATTGACAAAAGAAGATATTGCTGACAGAAACCATTTTCATCACCATTTTCCTCACCTCTTTCTACACCAATGTATATAGGACACTTTTTCCTGTTTTCATTTTTCTCTATCATGATTTTTCCATGAAGTTTTGGGGTTTGGAACAGCTCCACCCTATTTCCTTACCACTTAATCCCCATTTCTTTTTATATCACAAGCCATCTCTTCCATTTACACACATAAAGATAATTGCTGCTGCTTGAGAGGCAGCAAGACAGCTCATGTTGTTTTCATTATCGAAACCTATTTCATAATCTAAACCCTGAGCTTTGTTAACCCCTACTGAAAATACTTCAAGAAAAATGAGATATTTTAAGAAAACCAGTAGTGGGTTTCCATTATTGCGAGCAACTCAAAATCAGAGGTCTACTGGCAAATTACAGCTATGCCTGCACATTTTTAGACTGAGAATACTCTGACCTATGAGTATTATACTAATTGTTTTGTGCAAATTTGGCATAACTCAAATACAGAAGTGAAATATTAAAAAAAAAAAAGCTTTTCTTTTTAGAGCTTTGAAGCTATTTGACTCTGCTATGTAAAATTTGGCACACACTAATAAGTAAACCTTTCCCTGATAGATGGTAACAGCTCCTTTGTTTCTCCAACTCCCACTTGATGGAAGGATTAAGCTTTCAATAAAAGGTAATGGCTCTCACTAAGACAAACCAATCCATTGTCTCTAACTCCACACACACTGCTGACTCCATGTGCCAAAACCTGCACACTAAGCAAGCAAATACTTGGAATTAAATAAACAGTTAAGATTCCTCTCTGCAGACCCCAATGACCCACAACATGAATAGTTATATTTAATTACATATACAACCCATTACCTCAAAAAGTGTATATTTCCTGAGTAAAATCTGTAGCTACAGAATATTTCTCTCTCTTTTCAAGACATTCTGTACTAGAATCCCAGAATAGCCACAGACCAAGGTGAAAAAAAAAAAAAAAAAGGAAGATGTTGACCTATTTAATAGGGAGTAAGCCAAGACATTGAAAACTAACACATGACCAACATTATCCATAGAAATCCTCATGTCTTATCTAGATAGAGCAAATGCTCAAGATGTTATGCAGAACCTTCAGGGGTGTCTAGGGAAGAAAATTTATTTCAGTACTTCTTAATGAACCTGTACCAATTTTTACAAAGAGTTTATGAGGGAATAGTTGGGAGAAAAAGGGAAAAAATTACAATGGAGAATAGTCTTCATTGCTACATTGTCAAGGGGTCTACTCCAAAAATTAACTGAGAGGAAAATGTGGGAATGGGACATCCCAGCTAGCACTGCTTATTAAAAAAAAAAAAAGAAAAGAAAAAAAAGAAAAAAAATCCTATTAA